>RYFJ01001976.1:0-304723 GCA_003991445.1 Oryza meyeriana var. granulata | reverse complement strand
ACACAAAAGAGAGAGATCAGTAAGCGACCTATATCAGTTGCATTCAAAGGAGAACGAGTCTCTTCGTGACTCCATCAAGAGGTTTTTCTGAGAAGAAGAACTCAATCCCGAAGTCAAGGACAAGGTCGTTATCACGCTTTCGAAAAGGAGTCAAAGCACCTTGTTCATCGCTAAGTTCACTCAGAAGCTCCCAATTCTGTCAAGGCTCTATTCGACATGGCGAACAAGTAGTCGACTCGACAGACGCTGTGGCTGAGGCCCTCGATGACAAAAAAGCACCTTGACAGAAGGAGTGGAAGGGCACCGATGACGCGGCCCTGACTACAGCTAGGAACCGCAAACGTGAGCCGGACGGCTTCATTGTGGCAGTCGGTCACAACCGTCTTCGACCTTCAACAGCTGGAGATTATCAGAACGACAAGTGACATGTTCGGGGCTCACAAGCTCAACTACAAGGATGGCATCCCCACTCCCAAATACCAAACAGCTAAGTCATTTTCTGATAAATATTTCCTCACTCGGCCTCGCCAATACCACAGCCGCTTACACCTAATAGGTGTACAAGCTGTACTTTTTTCTGTTTTTTCTCTTAAATGATTGCAAAAGTACTCGAGTAGCATAAATTCCGATCCGTGAAACTTTGCTCCATGAAAGATGAACTCAAGTCACCCAAAACGCGTGTCTGGGAAAGAGCCATGAGCCAACTCCCGACACTAGAGGGCTTGACTAGTCGGGCAGTAGTGCTTAAACGTAAGGGGTCAATCTACTCGGGGAAATTATATCAATAAGAGGAAGAACATGTATTTACATATATTGTAAAATACATAAATTTTATTCGGGTGATTATTTTCATCATTAGATGCTACTCATCCGATATGTTTATAATGCAGGGCTAGTTCCGGATACGCGTGACAGGAACTCAGGGCTGCGTGCCTATCTCCTACGCTCATGGGTTGGACCAGTCTGCCAACAATCACTCAGAATGCTCCATGAGGGCTACTGACCGAGTACTTGCGCCAGTCGGGACATCATCTTCCCTGGCTACGCTCCATATGGGCTAATAACTGACCTTCGGCGCCAGTCGGGGCTCTTGTACCACTCGGCTAGGTAGGATACGCCCCATGAGGGTCGCCAGCCGAATCCTATGCTAATGCTAGGTTCGGGTACCTTATTTGGTCACAACTCTGCCAGGTTGGGTACGCCCCATGAGGGTCGCCAGCCAAATCCTATGCTAATGCAAGGTTTGGGTATCTTATTTGGCTATAATTCTGTTAGGTAGGGTACGCCTCATGAGGGTCGCCAGCTGAATCCTATGCTATTGCAAGGTTCAGGTACCTTATTCAGCTTTACTGAAGTTAGAGAAGACCTATGTCGTCAAAGCGCATCCGGAGTTCTCATGCACTGCGTCACACCTGAGGAGGGCAAGCAGATCCTGCAATATACCTACTCGGGCATCCGTGGCAACCATGCTGCGTCCAGAATATAAGTTGGAAAGGCTTGCGGACAAGGATTCCTCTGACTAATTGCGGTTACTGACGCTGAAGTGTTCATCCTGACATGCGAGAGATGCTACTTTTATAGGGCTACCCTGGGTAAGTCGGTTTAGGCCGGCTTATTCGGTAGTAGGCCAAAGATATGAGTTTCTACAGCAGCACGCTCAATCTGGGCCGTTCGCTGGCTGTGTTAAAATCACAGTGCTGGTGTTACTTACAGAGACCGATTGAGTAATCAGATATGCTTCATGAAAGCCTCATTGCGGAACACACTTGTTCAGATATCTGTACTATTCACCAGGTATTGAGAATATATCCTTATAAGGATCATAAGCTGGTCTCCATTAAAATTAGGGATGCATGTATTTCTTAAGTACACCTGATCACATATTGGATTAAAATCCATAAAGTGGTACTCGACCTACATACTTGGTCAACAATTGCCATGAGCAAACATTTTTCCAGCCAACATGATGCTGAAGAGTAGGGGTGAAAACGGTTCGGATAATATCCGCTTACCGACCGAAAATTCGGATACGGATAGGATCGGACGGATAATTTTCGGATAATCTCGGATTCGGATACGGAAACGGATAATTTTTTTCGGATACGGATACGAATACGGTAAAGGCATTATCCGGCGGATTTCGGATTCGGTCGGAAATTATCCGGAAAAATTTTCGGATATCCGGATAAACTTAACATCTCTATTTTCTTTTCTATCTCCAGTCCACACACAGGACACAGCGACAACGCATCCCCAGCGCCGGCCCTGCTTCCCGCGCTCGCGCCTCCGGATCCCGCGCCCTCCGTCGGCCTCCGCCGCTGGCCTGCTCCTCGCGTCCGCGGCCGCCTCCCCGTCGGCCACCGGCGCCGGACCAGCTCCTCGCCTCGGCCGCCTCCCCAGTCGGCCTCCGCCGCGCCCGGCCTCGCGCCCCCCGCGGCCACCGGCGCCGGACCTGCTCCTCACGCCCGCGGCGCCTCCCCCGTCGGCCTCTGCGCGGCGGTCTCGCGCCCCCGTCGGCCTCCGCGCCGGCCCTGCTCCCTCGCGCCGCGGCCGCTCCCCGTCGGCCTCCGCCACCGCCCGGCTCGGCCTCCCGCGGCCATTGGCGTCAGACCAGCTCCCTCGCGCCTCGGCCGCCTCCCCGTCGGCCTCCGCTGCGCCCCGGCCTCGCGCCCCCGCGGCCACCGGCGCTGGACTGCTCCCTCGCGCCCGTGGCCGCCTCCCTCGTCGGCCTCCGCGCGCCCCGGCCTCGCGCGGTCGCGCCCCCCGCGGCCACCGGCGCCGGCCCTGCTCGCTCACTTATTCGAATATTGATACATTGTTTAGCTAAAAATTTAGAAATATTAATGTGTTGTTTTAAAAAAATAATAGGTTGTCTCTCTCCGTTGGTTTCTAAAGTTCAGTTTGAGGTGTTTTTATATTCGAATAAATATTCGTTACCGTATTCGTTCCGATTCGTATTCGCTCCATATCTGTATCCGGTAATATTCGATTCCGTTTTCATATCCGAGGTTTCCGATTCCGAATCCGATTCCGAAAAAAATATAAAAACGAATATGGTATAGCTAGTTTCCGACCGTTTCCGATCCGTTTTCACCCCTACTGAAGAGTCTAATTTCTGAGTGGTATACTGCTCGGGAAAGACTATTGTGGAGGCCATGGGCCCCGGGTACCTCATGACAAGCATACAGGCCACTCGGATAGAGGATGGGCCTAGTCTTGTGATTAGAGATATGATATAACCCGGCCGACTTTGCCTGGTACAATAAGGAATATACGGTCCTAGTCGGGCACGTTATATCTCTAGAAGGAAATCCCTCGGCCGTAATCTGGCTGGGACTCCTACCTTGTAACCCTGTCCCCCAGTATATAAGGGGAGGTAGGGCGCCCCATGAGGGCATAGCGATACAAGTTCACCAGAACTATCACCACAATTCCTCAAAGGAATACATCCCAACTAGACGTAGGGTATTACCTCACCTCGAGGGCCTGAACCAGTATAAAATCTCCTTGTTTTCCTTTGCAATCCACCGAGTTTTCATCCACCGACTAGCCCCATATATTTATTGCCGGTGTAAAACATCGACAGTTGGCGCGCCAGGTAGGGGCCCCGGCGAGATCTACATCTACAAGCTTGATGGATCTAGCAATTGGAGTCGATGGCAGCAAATTCTCTCCTGGAGACACAATAACCTTCGGAAGCCTCGACTTCGTTACCGACCAGATCGGCAATCTCACCTTGGCCGACAAAGACCCGATCCAACCGGCCGAGGAACCAGTCGACTCCGCGCCAGTCAGCCCACAAGACGTTGCAGCCACCCTCGTCAATTTGCTGCGGCGATCTACCACCTGTCCAGGTCTGGGGACAACTCTCTCCTTCGGCGTCCGACTCACGCTTGGCCTCGAGCCAGCCTGGGTCGGGCTAGGAGGAGGAGAGATCGTCAATCTCCCTGGCAGTGTTGACGCCGAAAACCCGCCGGGGGCTGTCCGGCGTCTGGGAGACATGCGAAGGCCTGGGAGATCTGCTTAGCTCCAGTGCAGGTCCTAAATTATTGAGGTTCGTAGGCGTGCCAGTTAATTTGACCCAACAATTGACAAGGAGAGAAAGAAATTAGATCACCGATCCAATCGGCCAGCAAGCCGATACGGATTCCTTACAGCCGATCGCCGCTAGCTCTTGTACCGAAGGTAATGCCCGTGCCCAGGCCCTCGCTTGTACTCACGCCTAGGCCCTCGCTTATGCCCGATAGCTCCCGGATACTTGTCCGTGCTCGCGCCCGGACCCTTCTATGCCCGTGCCCGGATCCTTCCGTGCCCGCGCCCGGGTACTCGTCCGATGCCCGTGCCCGGGTCCTGAGTCGTGCCCGTGCCCGGACTCTTGGTTGTCTTCGCGCCTGGGTTCTTGGTCAGCTGCTCGTGCTCGGGTCCTCGCCTGTCAGTAGCACTTGCGCAATCGGCTAAGAAGCCGAATGGTAGAATCAATGATGAATACAGTGCTGTCAGAACGTGTACATCGGCTAGAAAACCGATGATAATACAGTGTGCCAAAAACAAAACAGTATTATATCGGCTGGAAAGCCGATAGCAGTATAATGTAGATAAAAATAAGACGATGTATTGGCACATCGGCTGGAATCCGATGGCGCTATAGGCAAACCATAAAATAGCATAAATAAACCATAAGCTAACCGACTGCTAAGAGAACACATGTACATCGGCTGGAAGCCGATGATAAAATAGAGCAGAGTAATAATCAACAGACCATGCAGTCGGCTTTAAAAGATAACCTATCGGCTAAGCACTCCGATAGAACATCGCATATAACCTATCGACTCAGCAAGGATAAATCTATCACCATCAATCTAGTAGTTCAAACTTAACTGATGCAACACAGATTAACAATGATAAAAGAACCCCGATGAGCCGATAGATCTAATGCAATCGTGATGTATGATAACTTACCGGCTATACATTCCGATAAGACGCTTGCACAGAGACTATCGGCCTAGCAGGAACAGCTTATAGCTCAGTTTAGTAGGTCGGACCCAACCGATGCAGCACAAACTGATGATAAACTATCCCCAGTAAACCGATAAAAACTATGCACGTGTGATGTGATATACCTGATCGACCTAAGAGATCGAACCGAACCGATGTAGCCGTAGACAAAGCAGATATATTGTGGTAGACCGACTAGAATATCAGACCCAATCGAGGAAGTCCTAGCCGATAGGTAGTCGGGGTAACGAGACTTACCCTCTCGCAGGAGTTCGGACCTAACCGATGCAGCCCGGCTCGAGAAGCAAGAACCCGTTGATAAAGGGTGGCGATGCGCCGAATTTGTATTGATCTTTGTGATGATCTACAAGGCCCCCGGGCATACGTATATATACCCCGAGTTATTACAGTCGTAATAGGACACGGCACACGAATTTCCTATCTATAAAAGGAAAACTAACAATTCCTGATCGGACACGAGATCAGGTTTCTCTAAAAAGTATTAAAACTACCTAATTTACAGATAAGGTAATTGATTGCCATATCGTGGTCTTCACGATTCCTTCCCAAGCTCGGACTCTTCTAGATTAGTCTCCAACGGCTGATATCGCTTCTTTCTTTAACCGAACATGGTAACGAACCGTACCAAATTTTGGCATTAACAGGCAGACCTGGCAACACTGTAGATCTACATCCCACGCGGCAGACCTGATCCTCTAGGCTTCAGTTTGGACATGGCCTAGAGCCGTTCCAGATTGGATCTAGGGAGGTCGGAGTCGTCCTTACTCCGATCAATTACTCGAATTCCGACTCCAAGTCGGACAACGGTTCGAACACCAGTTCGAACACTAGTCTGGCGAGTTTCCTCTTGCCCCGTGAAATCTTCATGGCTTCAACCCCTCCACCGGAGGTGCGCCGACTACAAGAGGAGCAACAAGAGGAGGCACACTGACTATGGCAACAAGAGGAGGCCGATCGAGAGGCTCACAACAACGAGCTACGCAGGGCTAGGCGAACTGCTCAGCAACAGATCCTCTAGACCAAAGTCGGCGACCACGACGTCTTCGTCACGCCTCAACAGAACATCGTGGCTGCTGCAACCTTGTTGGACACACTCCAGCTCAGGCCTGATCATCAGGCCACCCCGACTATCGCCAAGATTAAAGCCATGATTACAGCTGCCGCATGTCAGCAGCACCAGCAGTCGGGTGACACACTTGTACTGGCCAATTGGTCGGGTTAGCGGCAATTTCGTCCGCATCAGCATGACGCCGGGCGGCCGGCTCAAGTCAGCCACAGAGGAGTCACAGCAAACATCACTCGGCAACACCAACAACAATCGGCGGCGTCCCTAGTACGATCGCCGGTTTAACCAAGACCTCCGAGTCCAACTACAACGTGATCTCCGCCAAGACATTAATGCTCGGCGCCATCAACGCGAAGACGACGAGAAACGCCGACTGGAGGACGAGCACGAGCGTTTTGGTCTTCACCACGAACGGTTTAACTATCGTGGTAGGAGTCGGAGCCCTCACGAAGATGAAGGCGTACAAGCCTTCACCCGGGAACTCCAAGACGTCGACTGGCCATTGGGCTTTAAACCTACGGGAATCGAGAAATACGACGGCAAAACCAACCCCGAGTCCTGGCTCACCGTATATACTCTGGCAATCCGTGCTGTTAGAGGTGATCACAAAGCCATGGCCAACTACCTCCCGGTCGCCCTGGCCAACTCAGCAAGGACATGGCTAACCGGGCTCCCAAGGCGATCAGTTGGCTCGTAGGGCGAACTCCGGGAACGCTTTATAGCCAATTTTCAAGGGACTTACGAGCGGCCGTCTTCCGAGCATGATCTCTATCAGCTGCACCAGAGGAAGAACGAGTCCCTCCGTGAGTTCATCAAAAGATTCTCTGAGAAGCGTAACTCGATCCCCATGATCAAGGACGAGGTCGTCATCGCCGCCTTCCGCAAGGAAGTCAAGGACGCCCCGTTCATCGTAAAGTTCACTCGGAAATCCCCAGCCTTTTTTAGGGCCCTATTCGACATGGCGAACAAGTATGCCGACTCAGCAGAGGCTGTTGCCGAAGCTCTCGACGAGAAGAAGGAGCCTCGGCAGAAAGACCAAAAGGCGAAAGCCGACAACGAGCCATCACAGAACAAGTCCAGTAGCCGCAAGCGGAAGTCGGACAGCGAGGTGGCCAACATGGAGCGGACTCGGTTGCGACCCCCAAGGAACAACGAGTACCAGAAGATTATGAATGGGCCTTGCCCCTTCCACCCCAAGGGCAAGCACGCGGCCAAAGACTGCTTCATGCTCAAGAAGTTTGCTTCCGAGCAGGCTTCATCATCTGGCGCCTACAAGGACAAAAACAAGCCGGATGCGGGCCCAGCTGACGATTTTCAAGATCCCTAGGTTGAACTCAACCACATTTTTGGAGGGCGACTACGTATGACTCAAAGATGAAGCAGAAACTAACAACGCACGACATCAACTCGGTCTCTACGACAGACATCCCCCAATACTTGCACTAGTCAGAAACGCCCATCACGTTCAACCGCACAGATCACCTAGATCGGGTTTCACACCTAGGACGCTACCCACTCGTCCTGGACCCGGTCGTCAAAAATATCAAGCTGAAGAAGGTCCTCATAGATAGAGGCAGCGCGCTCAACATTTTGTTCGCCAAGACCCTGGATGAGATGAAGATTCCTCGTTTAGATCAGCGGCTGAGTACTGCGCCCTTCCACGGGATAATTCTTGGCCTGTCTTCAACACCACTCAGGCAGATAACCTTGTCGGTCATCTTCGGCACGCGGGATAACTTCCGCACAGAAAACATCTGCTTCGAGGTCGCTGACTTCGAGACCGCGTACCACACGATACTCGGACGACCGGCGCTCGCCAAATTCATGGCAATACCGCACTATACCTACATGGTGCTCAAGATGCCTGGGCCAAGAGGAGTCCTCTCCCTCCGCAGTGACGTCAAGCAAGCCTTTACCTGCGACAAGGAGAGCTGCGAATTGGCTCAATCACAAGAGGCGGCAGTTGGACGCAACAGCATTCGGCAAGCCGTCACAACTGAAGTCGAGGACAATCAAGTTCCAGCGAAAAAAGCAACGTGGAGGCCTACGTCGACGATGTGGTGATCAAGACCAAGTCCAAAGAAGACCTCATCGCTGACCTCGAAGAAACCTTCTAAAATTTTCTAAGATTCAAGATGAAGTTGAACCCAGAAAAGTGCGCCTTCGGTGTGCCATCCGGCAAGCTACTCGACTCTATTGTATCGCATCGCGGCATCAAGCCCAACTCGGAGAAAGTCAATGCAATAATGAACATGGCACTCCCGACTAGCCAGAAGGACGTCTAGAAGCTGACAGGCTGCATGGCGGCACTCAGCAAATTTATTTCCTGACTAGGCGAACGGGGCATGCCCTTTTTCAAGTTACTGAAGAAAGCAGACAATTTCCAATGAACTCCTAAAGCCCAGCAAGCCTTCGAAGACTTCAAGAAATTTCTCACATCACCACCTGTGTTGGCGTCACCCATGCCCGAAGAGCCATTAATGCTATATCTGACGGCAACCTCTCAGGTAGTCAGCACGGTGCTGGTGGTCGAGCGATCCGAACCGGGTCACATACAAAAAGTTCAACGGCCAGTCTATTTTGTCAGCGAGGTCCTAGCCGACTCAAAGACGAGATATCTGTAGGTCCAAAAGCTGCTTTACGGCCTACTCATCACTGTCCAGAAGCTGGTGCACTATTTCCAATCGGATCAAGTCACGGTGGTCACATCATATCCACTCGGGGACGTCTTGCATAACTGCGAGGCCACTGGCCGAATCGCCAAATGGGCGCTCGAGTTGATGGTGTTCGACATCACCTTCCAGCCACAGACAATGATCAAATCACAAGCCCTAGCCGACTTCGTGGCCGAATGGACAGAAGTTTAGATGCCTACATCAACAGTGAAGCTAGAGTACTAGACAATGTACTTCGACGGTTCTTTAAGGATTGGCGGCGCCGGGGCAGGTGTTGTACTAATGTCCCCCACCGACGAAAAACTCAAGTATGTTCTCCAAATCCAGTTCCCAGCTTCCCACAATGTCGCCGAGTACGAGGCACTCATCCACGGGCTCCGCATTGCCATATCACTTGGCATCTGCCGACTCGTTGTGCGTGGAGATTCCCAACTCGTGGTCAACCAAGTCATGAAAGACTGGACATGTCTCGATGACACCATGACGGCATATTGTCAGGAGGTCAGAAGGCTGGAAAACAAGTTCGACGGGCTGGAGATCACACACGTCCTACGACAATACAATGATGCTGCAGACAAATTAGCCAATATGAGATCCAAGAGAGAAGTGGTCCCGACTGGGATCTTTGTCGAGCAACTCATGGAGCCGTCAGTCAAGAAAAAACCAGTGCTAGAGCAGTCGGGAGGAGAACCTACCCCGGCAACAAACGAAGTACTGATCATATCCCACGATTGGCGGACTCCCGTTCTCAAATTCCTCCTGGACGATGAACTCCTAGAAGATCGCATTCAAACTGAACAAATCAAACGTCGAAGCAAAAGTTTCCAAGTAGTTAGAGAAGACCTATACCGAAGGAGTGCATCCGGTGTCCTCGTGCGTTGCGTCACCACCGAGGAGGGCAAGCAGATTCTGCAATCGATCCACTCGGGCATATGTGGCAACTATGCCGCATCCAGGATGTTAGTCGGAAAGGCTTACCGGTAGGGATTTTTCTGGCCAACAGCAGTAACAGACGCAAAAGACATTGTTCGCACATGCGAGGGTTGTCAGTTCTATGCACGACAGACAAATCTTCCAGCCCACGAACTCCAAACAATCCCAATCTCTTGGCCCTTTGCAGTATGGGGGCTTGACATGGTCGGGCCTTTCAAGAAAGTGCTAGGAGGGTTCACACACTTGTTCGTCGTAGTGGATAAATTCACGAAGTGGATTGAAGCAAAACCCGTTGCTACCATAACAACGGCAAGATCAAAGGACTTCATAATGAGTATACTGTACTGATTCGGGGTTCCTAACCGCATCGTAACAGACAACGGTACTCAGTTCACGGGCGGCGTCTTTCAAGATTTCTATGACAATTTTGGCATCAAGATCTGTTATGCATCTGTGGCACACTCGCGGAGCAATGGACAGGTTGAACGAGCCAATGGCATGGTCTTACAAGGCATCAAGACAAGAATATTCGACCGACTACAACCATATGCGGGCCGGTGGGTACAAGAACTCCCATCTGTTCTCTGGTCTCTATGAACCACGGTTAGTCGGGCAACATGGCAATCCCCTTTCTTCCTGGTCTATGGTGCCGAGACTTGTTCTTCTTCTGGTGCAGCTGATAAAGATTGTGCTCTGAAGACGGCCTCTCGTAGGTCCCCTGAAAGTTAGCGATGAACCGATCCCTGAGTTCTCCCCAAGACCCGATCGACCGCCTTGGGAGGCCTGTCAGCCATGTCCTCGCCGAGTCGGCTAGCGCGACTGGGAGGTAGTTAGCCATGGCTTTGTTGTCGCCCCTAGCAGCTCGAACTGCTAGGGTATATATGGTGAGCCAGGACTCAGGATTTGTCTTGCCGTCATACTTTTCAATCCCAGTGGGCTTAAAGCCAGTCGGCCAGTGGACGTCCTGTAGCTCCCGAGTGAAAGCTGGGATGCCTTCGTCTTCGTGGGGGCTCAGGCTTCGACCACGATAGTTAAACCACTCGTGATAGAGGCCAAAGCGCTCGTTTTCATCTTCCAGTCGGCGGCGCTCATCTTCTTGTCGTTCGTGGCGCCGGGCGCTGATAGTATGGCGAAGGTCATGTTGTAGGCGCTCTCGGAGGTCTTGATTAGGCCGGCGATCATACTGGTGATGGCGCCGGTTGTTGTTATTGGTATTGCCGAGTGTAGTTTGCCTAGACTCCTCGCGTGGCCGACTTGAGCTGGCCGCCCGACGCCGAGCTGATGTGGACGAGCCCGCTGCTGGAGATCCCGACCGGTTAGTCGGTACTAGGGTGTCCTCCGACTGCTGTTGTTGTTGTTGGCAGGCCGCAACCGTGATCATCGCCTTGATCTTGGCGATAGTTGGGGTGGCCTGGTGATCAGGCCCGAGCTGGAGCGTGTCCAGCAAAGTTGCGGCGGCCACAACATTCTGTTGCGGCGTGACGAAGATGTCGTGATCGCTGACTTTAGTTTGGAGAATCTGCTGCTGGGCTGCTTACCCAGCTCTGCGTAGCCCGTCGTTGCGAGCCTCGCGACCAGCTTCCTCCTGTTGTTGCAGTCGGCGTGCCTCCTCCTGTTGCTCCTCTTGTAGTCAGCACACCTCGGAGGGTGGTGTTGAAGCCATGAAGATCTCGCGGGGAAGGAGAAAACTCACTAGACTGGAGTCCGAACTGGCGTTCGAACCGTTATCCGACTTGGAGTCGGACTCCGAGTAGTTTATCGGAGTGAGAACGACCCCAACCTCTCTAGATCCAATCTAAAACGACGCTTGGCCGTGTCCAAACTGAATCGCAGGAGATCGGGTCTGTTGTGCGGGATGTAAATCCACAGCGTCGCTGGGTCCGTGTGGGAGATTGACGATCTCTCCCCTTCTCGGCCCAACCCGGGCTGGCTCAAGGCCTAGCGCAAGTCGGACGCTGAAGGAGAGAGTTGTCCCTATGCTTGGCGATGTGAAGGACTGCCGCAGTAAGTCGTGGAAGGAGATTGCGACGTCCTGTGGGCCGACTGGCGCTATGTCGGCTGGCTCCTCGGTCGGCTGGATTAGATCTGTTCCGGCCAAGGTAAGGTTGCCGATCTGGTCGGCAACGAAATCAAGGCTTCCGAAGGAAATCTTGTCTCCGGGGGAGAACTTGTTGCCGTCGACTCCGTTTGTTGGATCCATCGAATTTGCTGATGAAGAATTCGCCGGAGTCCCTACCTGGCGTGCCAACTATCGATGCTTTGCACCGGCAATAAAACTATAGGGCTACCCGGCGAAGGTGAATTCGGTGGATTGCAGAGGAACACAGAGAGGTTTTATATTGGTTCAGGCCCTCGATGTGAGGTAATACCCTACGTCCAGTTGAGGTGTTATTCCTCTGAGGTGGTTTACGATCAATGATCTTCCCGTGTGTTGTTCTGCCCTCATGGGGCACCCTGCCTCCCTTTATATACTAGGGGGCAGGGGTACATGATAAGGATCCCAACCGGATACAGCCAAGGGATTTTCTTCTTAGAGATAGAGATCTATCCGACTAAGACTGTATTTCCTTATTATACAAGGCAAGGCCTACCGGGTGATATCTTATCTCTAATTACATGGTTCGGCCCATCCTCTATCCGAGTGGCCCATATGCTGGTAATGAGGTGCCCGGGGCCCATGGCCTCCACAAATGGACAGGTTGAACGAGTCAATGGCATGGTCTTACAAGGCATCAAGACAAGAATATTCGACCGACTATAACCATATACGGGCCGGTGGGTACAAGAACTCCCATCTGTTCTCTAGTCTCTACGAACCACGGTTAGCCGGGCAACAGGGCAATCCCCTCTCTTCCTGGTCTATGGTGCCGAGGCTGTGCTACCAACCGAGTTAGAGTTCGGCTCCCCGCGAGTTAGGGCTTACTCAGAAGACACATCCAACAATGCCCGATTGGTCGAGCTAGATCAGTTGGAAGAAGCGAGGGATATCGCAACAATCTAGTCGGCATGGTATCTTCAAGGCATGCATTGTTATCACAACTGTAATGTCCGTGGCCGCGTCTTTTTGGTCGGGGATCTCGTCTTAAGGAAAATATAAACCACCAAAGACAGGCATAAATTATCCCCTATATGGGAAGGGCCGTTCATTATCGCAAAAGTTACACGGCTAGGCGCCTACCGACTGAAGACCAAAGACGGTGCCCTCGTCAACAACTCATGGAACATAGAACAGCTACGTCCTTTCTATATCTGAGTTTTATACTTTACCATGTGTACAGTTTTCCTCTGACCCACCACGTCGCTTGTCCCAACCGAGTTGTGAGTCGGCGGCTGCATGTATTATATGTGCTTCATCAATAATATATGAGCCTGTTTTGCTTAAGTTATGAAGTTGCCTTCGAAGACTTCAAGAAGTTTGTCACATCACCACTCATGTCGGCATCACCCATGCCCCAAGAGCCACTAATGCTATATCTGGCGACAACAAGTCTGGTAGTCGCACGGTGCTGGTGGTCGAGCGATCCAAGTCGGGTCACATACAGAAGATTCAACGGCCAGTCTACTTCGTCAGCGAGGTCCTAGCCGACTCAAAGATGAGATATCCGCAGGTCCAGAAGCTGCTCTATGGCCTACTCATCACTGTCTGGAAGCTAGTGCACTACTTCCAGTCGCATCAAGTCACGGTGGTCACATCGTTTCCACTCGGGGATGTCCTACATAATCGCGAGGCCACTGGCAGAATCGCTAAATGGGCGCTCGAGTTGATGGCGTTCGACATCACCTTCCAGCCACGGACAGCAATCAAATCTCAAGCTCTAGCCGACTTCGTGGCCGAGTGGACAGAAGTTCAGACGACCACAATAACAGACAAGCTAGAGTACTGGACAATGTACTTCGACGGTTCTCTAAGGATTGGCGGCGCTGGGGCCGGAGTTGTGCTTACCTCCCTCGTCGATGAAAAATCAAGTACGTTCTCCAAATCCACTTTTCGGCTTCCCACAATGTCGCCGAATACGAGGCACTCATCCACGGGCTTCGCATCGCTGTATTACTCGGCATCCGCCGACTGGTTGCACGAGGAGACTCTCAACTTATGGTGAACCAAGTCATGAAAGACTGGACATGTCTTGACGATACTATAGCGTCGTACTGTCAGGAGGTCCGAAAGCTGGAAAACAAGTTTAACGGGCTGGAGATAACACATGTCCTACGACAATATAATGATGCTGCAGACGAATTGGCAAACATGGGATCCAAGCGAGAAGTGGTCCCGACTGGGATTTTTGTCGAGTAACTCATAGAGCCGTCAGTCAAGAAGAAACCAGTGCTAGAGCAGTCGGGAAGCGAACTTAACCCGGTGATAGACGAAGTACTGATTATATCTCAAGATTGGCGGACTCCTGTTCTCAAATTCCTCCTGGATGATAAACTCCCAGAAGATCGCATTCAAGCCAAACAAATCAAACATCAAAGCAAAAGTTTCCTAGTAGTCGGGGAAGACCTGTACCGAAGAAATGCATCTGGTGTCCTCATGCACTGCGTCACTACCGAGGAGGGCAAGCAGATTCTGCAATCGATCCACTTGGGCATATGTGGCAACCTGTAATGACCCGTTTTTCTTTTCCCTGTTGGAATTCGTTTTCTTAATGCGAACTCCTCTCCAATCCCATTCAGCTGTGCCCTAGTTTTTCTTTCCCTAGCCAGCCAACTGCTTTTCCCCTTGTGCCGAGTAGATTCCTACTCAGTTCCTAAATCTTGCTCTTTTACCTTTGTACACTCGGCCACCCTTGCCGCCGAGTAACCCCTTGCCTTACCGACTACCCTGTTAACCCGTTCTGTCTTGCCACCCCAACCTGCCCCGATCCAGTTAAACTCACGACACCTTGCATTATCAATGGACGTGCTGTCTCATCGCCTCACCAAGTTGCAGCACAGCCATGTTTTCAACGCTCCTCCCGTTGGATGCCGACTGTAGAAGTAGTGACGTGATCCGACCTCCACCGAAACCTCTGGAAATATTCCGGCACCGTTTCGTCTGGTCTTTGCCTAACCGATGTTAGATCTGTTAGTCTCATCTCATGGATCCCAGCAAAGAAGTATTTGTGAAACTGTTTTTCTAAATCGGCCCATCCCCGAACTAAATTCGGTGGTAATGAAGAGAACCATGTAAAAGCTAATCCAGATAGCGACAAGGGGAAAAACCTAACTCTCAGAGACTCTTCAGCCGATGCCTCTCCGCACTGTGCCAGGAATCGGCTAATGTGCTCTACTGTAGATGTGCTATCTTGCCCTGAGAACTTAGAGAAATCCGGGACTCTGTATCGGTGTGGTAATGGAACTCTGTCGAACCACTCAGGATATGGATGCCGATACATAAATGTTTGCCCTTTTGGTTAATCCAAATTGTTCCTTACTATTTCTGCAACCCTTGTCGTAAATCTTCTTCCCTTGGTTGTCCTGTTGATACTGTATAGGTGAGTGGTTGCCGATTCTGTCTAGGAATTCTCTTGGTAACTACCGGATCGGCCCCACTCCTGGATAATTTTGTTGATATCCCCATAATAGCAGACCGATGTATCCAGCAGGAATATCCTGTTGCCCCCCAGCCTGGTTCTATGTAAACGGTTTTTCTGGTATGTCTCTGTTTATCCATAAGTAACCTGATTTGGCTCCGTCTTTGGCGGGAGATAGACAGGACCTCGAGTAGGCTCTTGAAGAATTGACCCGTCCACTGTTTCTTGATGAGATTATGGAGCGTGTTCACTAGGATCCCGGACTGATTGATGAGCGCGTGATGTACTGCTTCATTCACCATATCTTGTAAGGGTTTTACTGGTGGACTTTCAGGTGGTGTGCGGTTCGATTCTCCAATCAAAACTGGTTTTGGAAACTGAGATTTCTGAATCGGCCCTTGTCTCGTCATGCCGAAGGACTCCAAGCAAAGTTTCTGAAAATTTGCCATATTTTGCTCGACTTGCTGTTTTTGTTCTTCAGTTAAATCTTCCATGCTGACCGGAATCACGTTGTCTGTTTTTATCTCTTTTCCGGCCATGTTGAAATTCCGATTGAGACTTTGTGTCGAAACTTCGGGTCCCACCGGGCGTGCCAAAAACGTGTTGACGCTGAAAACAGCCGGGGGCCGACGACCTGGTTCGGCATCTGGAGACACGCGAAGGCCTGGGAGATTTGCTTCACTCCAGTGCAGGTCCTAAAATCTTGAGGTTTGTAGGCGTGCCAGTCAATTTGACCCTGCAATTGACAAGGAGATAGAAAATATTAGATCAATAAGCCAATCGGCTGGAAGCCGATCTGGACTCGTCTCATCGGCCGATGGCCGATATAAACTGTAGCACTTATACACTGACTGGAAGCCGATGATGGCATGAATAGTATCTGATAATAATAATAAGCAAATACCAAACTAGCCGATTGCCGAAGGGATATTTGAAAATCGGCTGTAAACTGATAAAATAAATAGACAGAATGCGTAAATAAATGGATTGAATAAACTTCAGCCGATTGTGATTATAATTGCTAGTGCCGCCCCAAAGGTGCTGCCCGCGCCTGTGCCCGGGCCCTTGCTCGTGCCGTGCCCGAGTCCTCGCTGCTATCCGTCCGTGCCCAGGCCCTTGTTCGTGCCCGTGCCAAGTCTCGCCTGCTGTCCGTGCCCGGGTCCTCGCCACAGGGAAAAACCGAGATGCAATTCCGTGCCGCCCCGACTTGTCAGCGATTTTCTAAACATGTTTGTGACAAATCGGCTGGATATAAAGATAACTTATCGGCTAAGCACTCCGATAAAACATTGCATAAAACCCATCGGCTTATTAAGAGTAAAGTTATTACCAACAGTCTAGTAGATCGGACCCAACCGTTGCAGCACAGACTGGTGATGATAACAAGATCTCGAGAAGCCGATAGATCTAATGCGATCGTGATGTAAAATATGATAACTTATCGGCTATACATCCCGATAAGACGTTTGCGCAAAAAATATCAACCTAGCAGGCACGATTTATCACTAGCAGTTTAGTAGGTCGGACCCAACCGATGCAGCACAAACTGATGATAAATCGCTCCCGGTAAGCCGATACAATCCGCGCACGTGTGATGTGATATACCTAATCGATCTATGAGATCAAACTAAATTGATGCAGCCATAGACAAAATAGATATATCATGGTAAGCCGTCCACCGTGAACCGACTAGAATATCGGACTTAACCAAGGAAGTCCTAGCCGATGCGGTGGCCGGGGTGACGAGACTTACCCTCTCGCAGGAGGTCAAACTTAACCGATGCAGCCTGGCTCGAGAAGCAAGAACCCGTCGAAGGGGTGGCGATGCGCCGAAATTATATTGATCTGATTGATGTAGATAGATTACAAAGCACCTGGGCATACGTATTTATACCCCGAGTTGATACGAGTCCTTATTGGACACGGCACAAGATTTCCTAAATACAAAAAGAAACACTAATAGGACCCGATCAGACACGAGATCAGGTTTCCTAAAGATAGACACCAGCACTTGCCTAATTAACAGATACAGTAATTAACTACCATACTGTGGTCTTCACGGCTTCTTTCTGGATTCGGTTCCTTCTGGATTATCTTCCGTTAGTTAAATGTAATTTTCTCCTGAACCGAATCTGATACAAAGCCATACCAAATTTTAGCGTTAACACATGCCCCCCAATTTCGGAGTTTTCTATAGGACTTCGAAATTCTTTCATTTTGGGCCTTAAGATTCCTTCCATACCGAGGCGGCCCAAGGTAGCCCACTTGCCTTAATTGTTTGAAACAGTGCCAACGGCCTCGATTCCCGCCCGGTCATCATGCCTCTATAAACCGCTTCGTCTCCGTAGCCTTTTTTACGCTTTCACATCACCAGAGCACTACCGCTTCATCTTCCGAGACCTCGACAAACTCCGGCGAACCAGACGAACCGTCGCAGCTCCTTTCTTCGACCGCTGATTCCCGCTCTTCTTCTTCTTGCGCAATGGCATCAGCATCCGCAGTCCCCGAGGTAATCTTTCTGCCCGATTGTTTTCTCTGATTTTGTAGCCTAGATGAATCCAATCTGCCATGTTCTTCACTTGTTCTTCGTCGTGTTCTTATTTACTGTAGAACCTTAGAAGCCAAGTCCTAATCCCAGCCGCTGATTATCCAAATTTGTTCTATCACGGCCCAATGGGTGGCGAGGATCCCACAGATTTCATCAGCGCTGAGACCCAACGCATTCCTTTCAAGAACTCCGCCATGTTAGTCAGTGATTGGACCAATAGCTTTAGATCATGGCCGAGCAAGCTTCCTGGGTGGAGAGACTGGTATATCAGAGTATCGGCCGTGAAGAGAACCCTCTGGGAAGAATCAAACATCGGCCACTGCATCAACCTTTCTCTGGCCGATATGGAAAAGAACGAACCTTTGCTTGCATCGGCTTCATATTTTTGGTCAGATGCCCTCAACGCCTTCTTGTTCGGACACAGGCCGATGACCCCCACCTTGATGGATGTGACTATGCTCACATGCCTCGACACGACGAATTACATCAACCCCTTCAGGCTTCGATTCAAACCTGCTCATCGGCTTCAGACGAAGAACATCGGCGGCTGGTCCAGGTATATATCAATCCACAACAAGGGAACTGGACCAGTCGACGATCGGGAACATGTCGCCTTTTTGAACTTGTGGCTGGAACGGTTTGTTTTTGGTGGTGCAACCCTCGGCCCTATGACCAACATGCAATGTCTGGCAGAGTGCTTGGCCGATCGGAAACAAATCCCCTTGGGGCAATACCTCCTTGGCGCCACTTATCAGCTACTACATCAAATAGCGATCAAGCTATCGGCCGGCCAGTCCATCGGCCATATTGGGGGTCCTTGGTGGTTCGTGCAGTTATGGCTCAACGTCTACACCTCCAAGGCCTTTTCTGAGACTTCTTTTCTTAACCAATCCTTTCCAACCGATCATACAGAAGACCAGGAACCTACTTACCGCTGATGTATCTCCATGGGCGAAGCTGCATCGGCTCTCCCTGGCGGCAAGATAACACCTGTTGGACTCAGTCAATGGTTCAAGGGGTTTTATTACGGCTTCACCAAGGAGGCCACACTTTGGTTTGCATACAACGATGCATCGTCATTCGAAATGCCTTCCAACTTCAATCCACTCGATGCTCTGGAAGACGATGAGTCGAAAGCCATATTTCTATCGACCGTTACCACCTGTCTGCTGCCGACTGGCTTTTCTCTGGGCCGATCACAACCATCATATGAATTCTACCATCCATCGGTCGGCTCCTGTCAGCTTGGTCTTGGTCAACTTCCAATCGGCCTATTCTTCATCGATAAACTTCAAGCCCGGGGCAATGTCAACAATGCCCTAGAGTATGATTGGATGCGGACCTTAACAGAATCTCTACCTCTGGGCGCCGCCACCGAGGTGAATGTATGTACCGCCAATACAAAGCTTTTTGCCCGATGGTGGTCAGAATGGAGGAGACATCTGTTTAACTTAGCAGCCATCCACTACTGTTCTCGCCTCAATGCCGACTACATCGAATCCGATGAAGAGGTAACACCCATAAGCCTTAATCATCATCTCCGATCACCTCTCACTCTTAATTTTGCAGGCTGCCAATGTCGAGCCCCCAACGACAAGCACTAGTGGCCGGCCGATCATGTATCAACCCCCACCGGCCACTCCGAACTTAGGGCGCGATGCTCCCTCTCCATCGGCTCTCCTCCAGGCACCCCGGCCGACAGGACAGAAACGCAAAAAGCTGACGCATCGCCCTTCTCTCAAGAAGCTGAAAACCAATGCCGATGTCATGGTCACGATGCCACCTACTCCCCAAACAACATCGGCCCCCTCATCTCCTCGGGTATGTGCTAAGTCTTGATATCATTATCTGTTTTCCCATCTTTTCATCAATTTCATTTTCAGCTCGAGTCATCGGCCCCTGAACCTCAACCTTCTACTGACATCCCTCCAAGCATCGAGCCGATGATCTCTCCAGCCGCTCCAACTTCAGCACCCAGTCCTCAAGCCATTGAAGCTGTTCCTACTACATCGCCTGACGTCAGCCGTTCTGAAGAACAACCTACTCACCCACTTGAAGCCGATGCCACCCAAGCTGCCGCCCAAGCTGCCGATGCCCTACCTCAGGTAATCTCTCTATATCCATACCCCACTTTTAACTCCTCACTGATCCTTTTACCGACGTCAATTTGCAGTCCTTAGCCGATATGTTCTCCTTTGACATCGGCAAGTACTTAGAGGCAGAAGAAGCAACAGCCACCAGCATAGCAACCAAACCATCCTTCTCAGCCGATGTGCGCGAGTACTTAACGAATATCATCAGTCGGCTGGAAAATCCGATCGACGCACTAGTGGAAGACTGCGGGCCGATCCGGGCAAGACTTGCAGATATTGAACATCATTTGCCCGAAGAACTCATCGACGCACTGACTCCTGTAGCATACCTAGAATCTCACAGATTCTGACTCATCAAGCTCAGGCAGCGCATAGCCGGTTGTGCTGATCAACAGAAGATAACCCAAGACATCCAAGTCGATCGGTTGTTAGCCCAAACAGAGAAGAAAAAGCTTGATGACATGGCAACTGCCCCTCAAGAGCTCCAATCCAAATTGGACCAACTGAAGAAAAAGGAGGCCGATTTGCTGGCAGAACTTGAAAAAACTCGGAAGGATCTTAAAACAACAGAATCCCAACTCATCGGCCTGCCACAAGCTATACAAGATCAAGAGGCTAAGGTTGCAGCAGCGGTGCGTCAAGTCGTTCATCGGCGCAAAAAATTGAAGACCATCTCGGGCTCCGATGAAGACGACATTCGTGCTATCAATGAGATTGACCAGATCCGCCTGCGCGCGATCGAAACAATTCAGAACTTTTTGTAAAACCTTGATACTAACGACTGATGATTTCCAGACACGCCGATTAACTTTTGCTGTAATATAATCTGATCGGCTTTGTTGCCTGTTTCTTTCAATTGCCCCTTAGTATTTTTGTCTGTTTGATCTAAAGGCGATATCGATTGATATCGGCTATCTTTAGGCGATGTAACAACATCGGCTTTCGCTCTGAATTATTTAGAAATCGGCTGCACTTAACCGATTTAAGAGTTGACCCAAACACTAGGATAATATCTCTTGAGGTACTTCCCATTAAGCGCTTTAACAAACTGTGTCCCCTCAAGATCTTCCAATATATAGGCATTGCCAGGCACGCAACGATTAATCCGATAGGGCCCTTCCCAATTAGGTGACCACTTTCCGAATCTACTATCTCTGGACCCGATCGGCAAAATCAATTTCCACACAAGATCTCCCTCAGCAAACGACTTATTCACTACCTTTCTGTTATAATGACTAGCTGCTTTAGCCTTGTTCTCCTTGATCCTCTCCAGTGCCCTTAACCGATTCTGAGTCAAATCCTCGAGTTCATCTGTCATCAAGTTATAATAATCATCGGCTGTCAATTGATTCTGCAAAGAAATTCTCCTAGAGCCGATGTTAGTCTCCCAAGGCAAAATTGCTTCATGTCCATATACTAACTGGTAAGGTGGCACCCTAGTAGATCCATGGCACGCCATCCGATAGGCCCATAACGAATCGGCTAACGTAGTATGCCATCTTCGCGGCTGTTCATCAATCTTCCGCTTAATCAACTTGATCAAACTCTTATTAGAAGCTTCCGCCTGTCCATTAGCCTGAGCATAATAAGGCGATGAATTTAATAACTTGATTCCCATACTGGCAGCAAACTGTTGAAACTCATTGGACACAAAAATAGATCCCTGATCAGTAGTTATCGTCTGAGGAATTTCAAACCAATAAATTATGTGCTCCTTTACAAACTCGATCGCTTCTTTGGACGTAACTTTCTTCAGAGGAATCGCTTCTACCCACTTTGTAAAATAATCTGTCGCCGCCAATATGAATTTATGTCCCTTACTCGATGGAGGATAAACCTGGCCGATCATGTCAATTCCCCATCCTCTGAACGGCCACGGTTTAATGATAGGATTCATAGCCGATGCTGGTGCCCGCTGTATATTTCCAAACTTCTGGCAATCTTGACATCCTTTATAGTACCTGAAGCAATCTTCTAGCATTGTCGGCCAAAAGTATCCTACTCTTCTCAGCAACCACTTCATCTTATGAGCCGATTGATGAGTCCCACAAATGCCCTCATGCACTTCGCACATAACCACTTTGGCTTCTTCCAAATTTAGGCACCTCAGCAGAACTCCCTCAAAAGTCCGATAATATAATTCTCCATCAAGCAGCACATATTTAGTAGCTTTATACCAAAGTTTCCTAGAAACCGATTGCGACGGATTTTGCAGATAACCAACTATTTCCTGTCTCCAATCATCAGCTTTATCCTGAATATCATTATCGGCTACTTCAATTTCAACTTGTTTATTCAACCGATAACCCGAAGCAATTTGTGCAAGATCATTGGCTTCTAAATTCTGTTCTCTAGGGATATGATCCATTGATACCATTTTGAAATCCTTCAACAAATCTGTACACTCCTCGTAATATGATCTCAAAACATCATCCTTGCACTCATATTCCCCAGACAACTACTTGATCACCAATAAAGAATCACCAACAATCTCTATGATATCGGCTCCGATCTCCTTTAAAAGTTGAAGTCCTTTCAGCACCGCCTCGTACTCTGCCTGATTATTGGTCCGATAAGGTTTAATTGTAAAAGCAAACTCAAAACTTGCCCCCCGAGGTGATACAATGACCAGTCCGATACCAGATCCATGCTTGCAAACCGACCCATCAAAAACAAAGTCCAAGGGACCGGCTCCACATAATCCTCGTGAACCCCTCTGTGTTGCACAATGAAATCGGCCACCGCCTGTCCTTTGATCGCTTTAGCCGATTCATATCTCAAGTCAAACTCGGTCAAGGCAAAGATCCATTTACCAACTCGCCCTTTCAAAACTGGAGCTGATAACATATACTTCACCACATCGGCCTTGCAAACCACCGTGCATTCAGCTGATAGGATATAATGCCTTAACTTGGTGCATGAGAAATATAGACAAAGGCATAATTTTTCCACCGCAGGATATCTAGTTTCAGCATCCAAAAGTCTTCTGCTTAAATAGAACACGACTCGCTCCTTGCCTTCAAACTCTTGAATTAAAACAGACCCGATGGATTTCTCATCGGCTAACAAGTATAACTTGAATGGCGCTCCTTTCTGCGGCGGAATCAGAACAGGTGGGGAACTTAAATAACTCTTAATTCCATCGAATGCCTTCTGCTGATCTGCCCCCCACACGAATTCTTGATTGGCTTTCAACTTTAATAACAGATTGAAAGATTCAATCCTTTCTGACAAATTTGATATAAATCTCCTTACAAAATTAATCTTGCCGATCAATGACTGTAACTCTGTCTTGTTGCTTGGCGGCTCTGTAGTCTTGATGCCTCTGATGCTCCGTTGACTAACTTCAATTCCTCGCTCATGAACCATAAAACCCAAAAACTGCCCAGCCGATACACCAAAAGCACATTTTTTGAGATTTATCCTTAGTCCGTATTTCTTGGCCCTTTCCAGCACTTTTCGCAAATCGGCTATATGGCTTTCCTCACTCTTAGACTTAACCACCACATCATCAATGTAAATTTCCACTAACAAGCCGATGAGATCATGAAATATATAATTCATCGCCCTCTGATAAGTCGCACCGGCACTTTTTAACCCAAACGTCATTACTACCCACTCATATAAGACGATAGCTCCAGGACATCGAAACGCAGTCTTATGTATATCTTCTTCAGCCATAAAAATTTGATTGTATCTTGCATTGCCGTCCATGAAGCTAATAATCTTGTGGCCTGATGCTGCATCCACTAATAAATCTGCTATCGGCATCGGGTATTCATCCTTGGGGGTAGCTTTATTTAAATCCCGGAAATCGATACATATCCTCAATTTTCCATTCTTCTTTTCTACCGGGACGATATTAGAAACCCACTCAGCATATCGGCACGGCCTTATAAACTTGGCATCATATAACCTTGTAATCTCTGCTTTGATTGGCTCATATAATTCTGCCTTAAACCTCCTTGGAGCCTGTTTGAACGGCCGATATCCTAGTTTAATGGGTAGCCGATGTTCAACAATTGATCGGCTTAATCCTGGCATCTCATGATACTCCCAAGCAAAACAATCCCGATACTCCTTCAACAGTGTTATCAATTCTTCTTGGAGTTCAGGGCATAACTTTTTGCTTATATATGTCGGCCTTGGCTTATCTCCTGGTCCTATGTCAATCTCCTCTAAATCATCGGCTGACATAAACCCTTGTCCCAGTTTCCCCTCGAAATCTTCAATGGAGCCCATCAGAGTAACAATTCGGAGCTGACTTGTTGAATCGGCTGTATCCCTTGGCTGGTGACCTTAAGATAATCTCCTTCCCATGTTTCTTTGGACAAACAATCAACTCCATCGGCTTCCTAGACTGGCAAATCGGTCATTGCAATGTTGGTTGACCGATCTACTAAGACTACCTCAACTTGATCTCCTTGCCACTGTATCAAACATTGATGCATCGTCGAGGGCACGCAACAGTTTGCGTGAATCCAATCCCCGCCGAGAAGCAGACTATATGATCCTTTTCCATCGATAATGAAAAATGTGGTAGGTAATGTCTTGTTTCCCACTGTCAACTCCACGTTCAACACGCCTTTCGCCTCTGATGAATTTCCACCGAAGTCTTTTAGCACCATATTTGTCTTGATCAAGTCTTCGGCAGTTTTCCCAATTTTCGAAATGTAGCATAAGGCATTAGATTAACAGCTGCTCCCCCATCAACTAGCATCTTCGTCATCGGCTTCCCATTCACATAACCCTTGATATATAATGGCTTTAATTGCCGATGCTCTGATTCCTCAGGTTTATCAAATATAGCCTGATCGGGTTGCAACGTTAGCTGAGCGAAAACTTCTTCATTGCCTTCTTCGTCCGATGAGAGTGCCTTGTATTCTTGAGGCAAAAAGAAAACCATATTTACTGGAGCCGATGGATCGACTTCATCGTCCTTCCTCTTCACACGCCATACCCGTTTAGTTCTCTTGTGACGATGATCGACTTCTTCCTGATCTTGTCTCTGTTCTTCCTGTTGCTCTCGGTGTCGTAGCCGTTGTGCCCTTCTCTTCTGATTCTTTGTGAATATTCCACTAGGACACCATTGAGGATTCTAGACTTGTTTTTCATGTACTTCCTCTTTATTTTCTTCAAAGAATTCTTCGTGAACCGGCCCTAATCGGCTATGTACCGATGCTCGTCTCCTAGGTGGCCGATCCTGCGAAAAACTTTCCTGCTGATCTCGCTGAAACCTCAGATTATTGCACTCAGGGCAATCTTCAATTGATGGCAATCTCATCCCTTGATCCCAGCAGAATCGGAAGAACGGACAATCCCAATGAGGATTATATCTTTCCCTGTCTGGCTCAATGCACTGTTCTTCAAACTTTGAATATTTTTCTATCATGCCTGATGAAGTAATCCTTGATTTTCTATGATCCACATGCCTTCCTTCATCGGCTTGAGTCCTTGACGACGATCCTGCATAAACCATGTTCACGGGGAACGGGTGTCCGTCGATTTTCATCGGCTTTTTGTCTTCGAATTTGATTCTCCCTTGTTCAATAGCCGATTGAATTTGTTGCCGAAAAACTTTGCATTCGTTAGTGTGATGCGATATCGTATTGTGCCACTTGCAATATCTCTTCTTCTTCAGTTCTTCGGCTGATGGAATTACGTGGTTTGGCGGAAGTTGTATCTGTTTCTCTTGTAGTAGCAGGTTGAAGATTTTATCGGCTTTATTAATGTCGAAATCATACCGCTCCTCTTTGCCGATATCCTTGACCCACGGGCATGATACTGATTTTTTGTTCCTAGCCCACTCCGCCAATCCGACTTCAGCATTGGATCCCTCATCGTCTGAGTCCGATGAATAAACCTGTACCTGAGCAACCCTTCTCTGATATTTATCTTTTTTCACCTCTTGAAATCGGCTTTCATGAGCCGATACCTTCTGTACCAGGTGCGCCAGGGACTCGAACTCCTGTGATGAAAACCTCTCTTTGATTGGCGCTAAGAGACCCTGAAAAGCTAAGTCAGCTAGATGTCCATCACTCAGATTCAAGCTATAACATCGGTTTCTAACGTCCCGAAACCTCTGGACATATTCCGGCACCGTTTCGTCTGGTCTTTGCCTAACCGATGTTAGATCTGTCAGTCTCATCTCATGGATCCCAGCAAAGAAGTATTTGTGAAACTGTTTTTCTAAATCGGCCCATCCCCGAACTAAATTCGGTGGTAATGAAGAGAACCATGTAAAAGCTGATCCAGATAGCGACAAGGGGAAAAACCTAACTCTCAGAGCCTCTTCAGTCGATGCCTCTCCGCACTGTGCCAGGAATCGGCTAATGTGCTCTACTGTAGATGTGCTATCTTGCCCTGAGAACTTAGAGAAATCCGGGACTCTGTATCGGTGTGGTAATGGAACTCTGTCGAACCACTCAGGATATGGATGCCGATACATAAATGTTTGCCCTTTTGGTTTAATCCCAAATTGTTCCCTTACTATTTCTGCAACCCTTGTCGATAAATCTTCTTCCCTTGGGTTGTCCTGTTGATACTGTATAGGTGGAGTCGGTTGCCGATTCTGTCTAGGATATTCTCTTTGGTAACTACCGGGATTGGCTCCACCTCGTGGATAATTTTGTTGATATCCCCCATAATAAGCAAACCAATGGTATCCAGCAGGAATATCCTGTTGCCCCCCAGCCTGGTTCTATGTAAACAGGTTTTCTGGTATGTCTCTGTTTATCCCATAAGTAACCTGATTTGGCTCCGTCTTTGGCGGGAGATAGACAGGACCTCGAGTAGGCTCTTGAAGAATTGACCCGTCCACTGTTTTCTTGATGAGATTATGGAGCGTGTTCACCAGGATCCCGGACTGATTGATGAGCGCGTGATGTACTGCTTCATTCACCATATCTTGTAAGGGTTTTACTGGTGGACTTTCAGGTGGTGTGCGGCTCGATTCTCCAATCAAAACTGGTTTTGGAAACTGAGATTTCTGAATCGGCCCTTGTCTCGTCATGCCGAAGGACTCCAAGCAAAGTTTCTGAAAATTTGCCATATTTTGCTCGACTTGCTGTTTTTGTTCTTCAGTTAAATCTTCCATGCTGACCGGAATCACGTTGTCTGTTTTTATCTCTTTTCCGGCCATGTTGAAATTCCCATTGAGACTTTGTGTCGAAACTTCGGGTCCCACCGGGCGTGCCAAAAACGTGTTGACGCTGAAAACCGCCGGGGGCCGACGACCTGGTTCGGCATCTGGAGACACGCAAAGGCTTGGGAGATTTGCTTCACTCCAGTGCAGGTCCTAAAATCTTGAGGTTCGTAGGCGTGCCAGTCAATTTGACCCTGCAATTGACAAGGAGATAGAAAATATTAGATCAATAAGCCAATCGGCTGGAATCCGATCTAGACTCGTCTCATCGGCCGATGGCCGATATAAACTGTAGCACTTATACACTGACTAGAAGCCGATGATGGCATGAATAGTATCTGATAATAATAATAAGCAAATACCAAACTAGCCGATTGCCGAAGGGATATTTGAAAATCGGCTGTAAACTGATAAAATAAATAGACAGAATGCGTAAATAAATGGATTGAATAAACTTCAGCCGATTGTGATTATAATTGCTAGTGCCGCCCCAAAGGTGCTGCCCGCGCCCGTGCCCGGGCCCTTGCTCGTGCCCGTGCCCGAGTCCTCGCCTGCTATCCGTACCCGTGCCCAGGCCCTTGTTCGTGCCCGTGCCCAAGTCCTCGCCTGCTGTCCGTGCCCGGGTCCTCGCCACAGGGAAAAACCGAGATGCAATTCCGTGCCGCCCCGACTTGTCAGCGATTTTCTAAACATGTTTGTGACAAATCGGCTGGATATAAAGATAACTTATCGGCTAAGCACTCCGATAAAACATTGCATAAAACCCATTGGCTTATTAAGAGTAAAGTTATTACCAACAGTCTAGTAGATCGGACCCAACCGTTGCAGCATAGACTGGTGATGATAACAAGACCTCGATAAGCCGATAGATCTAATGCGATCGTGATGTAAAATATGATAACTTATCGGCTATACATCCCGATAAGACGCTTGCGCAAAAAATATCAACCTAGCAGGCACGATTTATCACTGGCAGTTTAGTAGGTCGGACCCAACCGATGCAGCACAAACTGATGATAAATCGCTCCCAGTAAGCCGATACGATCTGCGCACGTGTGATGTGATATACCTAATCGATCTATGAGATCAAACTAAACTGATGCAGCCATAGACAAAATAGATATATCATGGTAAGCCATCCACCGTGAACTGACTAGAATATCGGACTTAACCGAGGAAGTCCTAGCTGATGCGGTGGCCGGGGTGACGAGACTTACCCTCTCGCAGGAGGTCGAACTTAACCGATGCAGCCCGGCTCGAGAAGCAAGAACCCGTCGAAGGGGTGGCGATGCGCCGAAATTATATTGATCTGATTGATGTAGATAGATTACAAAGCACCCGGGCATACGTATTTATACCCCGAGTTGATACGAGTCCTTATTGGACACGGCACAAGATTTCCTAAATACAAAAAGAAACACTAACAGGACCCGATTAGACACGAGATCAGGTTTCCTAAAGATAGACACCAGCACTTGCCTAATTAACAGATACAGTAATTAACTGCCATACTGTGGTCTTCATGGCTTCTTTCTGGATTCGTTTCCTTCTGGATTATCTTCCGTTAGTTAACTGTAATTTTCTCCTTAACCGAATCTGATACAGAGCCATACCAAATTTTGGCGTTAACACCCCCCCCCCCCGAGCTCCATCGCCGCCGCTTATCACCGAGCCTATCATCCGGAGTTCCTAACCGGTGAGCCTTGTTGCCCCGTCCGCAAGCTTAACTCAGCCGCCTATGATAAACCTTCATCCGACTACCATCCACCCTCAACCGACTGCTACCTTTTGCAGCCGACTACCGCGATGTTCTTTTCCTAGTGTTTTACCTCTTTTCAGCGTGTCAGTAATTATCTTTTCTGCTTGTTTAGATCCTGAACCGGTAGACGATCCAGAAGCCGTCTTCGCCGAGGAAGATCTTCCGCTGGAACAAGGTAAGCCTCTTTGATCATATTGCCTTCTATATGTGCAAAATTATGTTGTTTGCAAAATATGCATGCTTAGTTCACACTTTAAATTGATCGGCCTCGGTTTGCAAGCGCAAATGGTGGATCCTCCCAGTAGTCGCACTTATTTTGGTAGGATATTGATGTATCCCCCTCCTTTGATAGCCCCATAAATGGCACGTTGGCGTCATATCCTTTGGGTATAATTGCCGAGTAGAATGGCTTAGCCCTGCAGCGATTGTATTGTCGTTTGGGAAACAGTGGTTTTTCCTTAGCTGTTTGAAAATCCAGTACTCTGCGTATCGGCGTGTTTATGAAACAAATGAAAGTTTGTGAAAACCTTGGTGTACAGAGACAGTACCTGTGGCCTGGCTGTGTATTATCGATTAGGACCGTTTCCTTTGGAAATTGCATCCGAGCATTTTACAGTGCGACCAAACGGGTAGTATGGGCTGCCCCTGGCCGAGTAAATTGTAGGTTTAGGGGACTTTGGTGCCGACTGGAGTGGACTCATCTGAGTTGTGGCTCGTGAGCCCTGGTGCTGATGGTGGTTGGAGCTGACCTGAGGCATTGATCCTATGTGGATCCTTCTGCTGGCATTGGATAACCCTAGACTGGCTTTGGAAATGGCCTTGTCACGAACTTCCGGTAGCGGCCAGTACTCGGTGTAAGTTTCATGTCGTTTGGGTAAAGCGTGCACCCTCTGCAGAGTTTAGCTGAACTGTTCGAACAGCCGTGCCCACAGTTAAGGGCGATGTAAGGTGATTCCCATAGCGTAGATTTGATTGCCAGTGATTTGTGAAATGGTTTGATGGGAAGGGAATCGTGACCAGAGTTTGCCGAGTGGCGAACGGAAGGCCTGTGTGGCGAGAAACGGGACTGTGTGACCCGAGGTGTTGAAGCACCATAAGCAAGTGTGTGAAAAAGTTAACAGGAGAAAAATCTTCGGGTTGTAGCCAGAAGACGATAAAGAGTAGACTACCTGGTTGTAGCCAGGGCAGCGAATTTGTGCTAACTGGTTGTAGCCAGTGAAACAAATGAGCTGGTAACCGGTTGCAGCCGGAATTACTAAAGAGATAGTTGAGAACCGGTTGTAGCCAAGTCTCAGGACCAATAGGTGGTCGGAGCCACTTGGAGTAACAGTAGACCTAAGGAGTGGTCGAAGCCACTCGGGTGACAGCCGAGTTGTGTGGTCACTCGGTTAATCACCGGAAGATGAAAATGGAAATACATGGTTCAGTAACTATATGTGGTGAGTTGTTGAAAAGCAACTTGCAGAATGGATCGAGGTGTGAGCCTCTTTCCGACAACTAAAAATTGGACACACTAGTACTTTGTCAAGTAAAATGTTTCTAAAAGGCTGCTTTCGCAAATAAGACTCTTAGCCCCTTTTGTCTAACCGACATGGCACCTTTCCCTCGGCTTGCTGAGTACGAAAGTACTCACCCTTGTTCCTATATTTGTATATATTATATTAGGTTTCGAAGAAGAAGACGAAGATCCGACTGCTGCTGAGTTCTTCCAGGACCAAGCCGACTACGTGGACTTCTAAGGTTTCGGGCCTAGCTCCCAACCAAGCCTGTGGTATCGTCGTGTTCCATCGCCGAGTAGTTTTCCTCCCCTGCTTCCGCCCTGTCTGTGTTGCATCTCGCTAGTTACCCTGTTCTTGCCGTTGTCCATCTAGGGCCTGTCCTGGATGGAAACCTTTGTATGTATCCTCCCAGTATGTATTATATGTACTCTGGTATGTATTTATTGTACTCTGAGTTTGTTTCACCGATGACTATGTGTGTATCCGACTACTGATCCAGGGATCGGGTACTGTATGCACATGGTGGCCTTCCGCCTTAGTGGAGGCGCCACACAACCATGCCGCATCCAAGACGTTAGTCGGAAAGTCTTACCGGCAGGGATTTTTCTAGCCAACAGCAGTAACAGATGCAAAAGACATTGTTCGCACATGCGAGGGTTGTCAGTTCTATGCAGGACAAACAAACCTTCTAGCCCAAGAACTCCAAACAATCCCAATCTCTTGGCCCTTTGCAGTATGGGGGCTTGACATGGTCGAGCCTTTCAAAAAAGCGCCAGGAGGGTTCACACACTTGTTCGTCGTAGTGGATAAATTCACAAAGTGGATTAAGACAAAACCCGTTGCTACCATAATAGCGGCATGAGCAAAGGACTTCATCATGGGTATATTATACCGGTTTAGAGTTCCAAACCGCATCATAACAGATAATGGCACTCAGTTCACGGGCGGCGTATTTCAAGATTTCTATAATGACTTCAGCATCAAGATCTGTTATGCATCTGTGGCACACTCACGGAGCAATGGGCAGGTTGAGCATGCCAATAGCATGGTCTTACAAGGTATCAAAGCCAGGATATTCGATCGACTATAACCATACGCAGGGCGGTGGGTACAAGCACTCCCATCTGTTCTCTGGTCCTTAAGAACCACGGTTAGTCGAGCAACAGGACAATCCCCTTTCTTCCTGGTCTACGGTGCTGAGGCCGTGTTACCACCCGAGTTAGAGTTTGGCTCTCCACGAGTTCGGGCTTACTCAGAAGACATATCCAATGACACCTGATTGATTGAGCTAGATCAGTTGGAAGAAGCTAGGGACATTGCAACCATCCAGTCGGCAAGGTATCTTTAAGGCCTGCGTCGTTATCACAGCCGGAATGTTCGTGGCTGCACCTTTTTGGTCGGGGACCTCGTCTTGAGGAAGATACAAACCACCAAAGACAGGCACAAACTATCTCCACTCTGGGAAGGGCCGTTGATCATCGCTGAAGTCACATGGCCAGGCGCCTACCGGCTGAAGACTCAAGACGGTGCCTTAGTCAGCAACTCATGGAATATAGAACAGCTACGCCCTTTCTGTACCTGAGTTTTATATTTCACCATGTGTACAGTTTTTCTCTGACTCACTATGTCACTTGTCCCAACCAAGTAGTGAGTCGGGGGCTACATGTATTATATGTGCTTTGTCAATAATATACGAGACTGTTTTGCTTAAGTTATGAAGTTTTACAATGGCTGTGTTATGTTTGCCCGAGTACAGCTCTCTGCGGTGAACGATTTTATCAAGTTCCTATAGACTAACTCGGTGTAGACTGCATAGCTGGGTAAGACTAATGATAACTAAGTAAAAACTCAGAGCTTGGCGGCATTACACATATATTTACACATGTCCTTACAAAAATTTATATACACTGACTGCATGATGGATTGTTCTTACATGCCGAGGTCTCAGGTGGTCATCTCTGCAGTCGGCCTCGCCTGGGTTATTAGCTCTAGCGCCTCCTCAGGTGCCATCTCTTCGGCGAATCCCTCTCCAATGGCCTTAAGATCTGCCCTGGGGTAGATCGACTTGGTCATCGCCAGGGTCTAGGCCACGCCGACGACAACACGCTCGTCCGAGTACCTCTTCAGGACACTCAGGGCTTTGTTTAGGCGCGCCTGCACCTAGGAGATCATGTTGGAGCTGGTTCCCACGTAGTGAGGATCCATAATGTCAAGGAGCCCTTTCACGGACTCAGCAAGGATCTCCCGTGACTCCTTGATAACCTTTATCTCCTCTGTAAAAGCTTGAAATTGGATTTGGGCATTGGCTCTAGCAGCTGCCCAGGTTTATGCACAAGTAAACTTGTTATGTAAAATTGCGGACGGAGTATCTAATGGATTGGTTAAGATCATTGTCGGAGGGAAGACTTACTTCCATAGTCGGCTTCCCATTTGGCTATGGCCTTCTCCAGTTCAGCCTTTTCTTTCTCGAGCTTGGCGTTGGCCTTCTTCAAGTCGTCCTTGTCTTTCTCGAGCTTAGCTTTGGCCCCCTCGGCCTCCTTCAGTTTGGTTTCACCCTCTGTTTGGGTCTTCAACTCAGCTTCGAGGGCTGTACATCAGAATAGTCAAGTACTCAAGATTACAGTCAAGACACAACTGGGCAGTCGGGAAGCAACAAGACTGGAGAAATATACACAAGACTTAGTCGGGAAGACAAATACAGGAGACTTACTTCTGATCTTACCGGCTAAGGCCCAATTCTTATTCCTGAGCTGATCAACCGCTCCCCTCAGCCAAGCCTCCTTCTCCTGGCTAGACCGCTCCAAGTCGGCCTTCGAGGCTTGGAGCTGGCCCAATCGCTGGAGTTGGGGGACAAGCTGGGTTAGGACCTCATTCATCCTCTCCGAGTGGTCGACAATCTTTTGCTTAGAGCAAAACAGAGCAAAGCAGAGTCAAGCATCAGAACACTCAAACAAGGAGGACTGACAAGAACTCAGCATGGCGAAAGTCATACCTGGACCCCCCGAGACGCGGCAATTGCGGCGCGAAGCAAGACTTCAAGCTCCCTCTCTGCTGCCGCTTCATCATGCTTATAACTCTTCGCTGTCCCATCGGGGGCTACCTAGTGGAACGTTCTGGGGAGCCTGTGGGGAGGAGCTTCAAGCCTAGGGAGGTCCAGTCCTTTCGAAGATGACGACGACAAAGATGGCGATGGGGTCCTGGCCCCCAACTCGGCGGCCGCTGGGGCTTTTGGGGATTGGCTCAGGGACTGGAGCAATAGCTTCAACATTCGCCCCTTGGTCGGCCGGTCAGTGGTCCTGCAGTCGGGACAACCTCAGTTTCTGCAACTGAGACGGTCACCGGCTCGCAGGTGTGCTCGCTGGCGCTGGTTCGGCTGGGGCCGGCTCAACAACAGGAGTAGCCGGTGTGGTCTCCTTGAGATCAATATTGGCCCGTTTCCTGCACAGAGAGTCAAACATCAAGACACTACAATGCTGAACAGGACTTCCAGAAGACTCAATGCCACATACCTTTTGGAGATTTTGAACCTCCATCCGGGGGCTCCTGAAGTTGGCATTGAAGGACTACCGGCTGTCAGGCTGGATGGCGTGGCAGTCGACGGCGGTGTTTTCGCCCTGGTAGGCCCCGTTCCTGGTGCGGCCGGCTGGGGTGCTCGGGTACTCTGCGGTGCCACCCTTGGGCTCAATGTTGCTGAGCCCGATGGCGCTAGATCCGACCTTGTACTCAGCGGCGCTCTTCTTGGGCTCAATGTTGTTGAGCCTGACTGCGCTGGTCCCGGTCTGGGACTTGACGGCCTAGGAGCTGTGCTGGTGGTGTCTCTGATCTTGAGGCTCCCGGCTGCAGCGATCGGCCTGATAACCTTCTTCTTGCCTTGGTCCTTGACAGGCCTTTTCCTGGCTCTCTTGGAGTTGGGTTGGGCAGCAGAAGGACTCAACAGCCTTTTCTTCGACTTCACGGCCGACAACGTTAGGGAGTCTTCGTCAAACTCCTCACATGACTGTAAACAGTTCAACAATATACATCACACACTGCAAAAGCAATCAAGAATACAAGTATACAAGCATCCATCACAGATGAACGACAGATCTGCATCAGCAAGCTTACCTTGGGGCGAGGCCTCTTCTGGCTATAAGCCGGCACAGACCGCTCCGAGTCTTCTGTTTCGACCACCCCGCTGGCAAAGTAGTCCAGTAGGATGTCAGTCACCTTGTGCTTGTCGGTCAGGTCTGGATATTTCCGGCTGGGATCGCCTTTGCCCTTGTAGTCCCAGCCAAAGTGACTCCTCAGCTTCAGCGGCTTGATCCGGCGAGTCAAGAAGCGCCTGGCCACCCATGGACCAGTCAATTCGGTGCTCTTCAGCTAATCACTCTTGCTAACCAGCATGTGTACTTGGCCCATCTCCTCAAAACTGGGCACATATGTCCAGTTGGGCACAACCTTTGGAGGCAGACCGGTAAAAGGGGGGAGGCATGGTTCTGTTGATGCCGAAAACCGCCGAGGGCCGACGATCTGGTTCAGCGTCTGGAGACACGCGAAGGCCTGGGAGATTTGCTTCACTCCAGTGTAGGTCCTAAAATCTTGAGGTTCGTAGGCGTGCCAGTCAATTTGACCCTGCAATTGACAAGGAGATAGAAAATATTAGATCAATGAGCCAATCGGCTGGAAGCCGATCTGGACTCGTCTCATCGGCCGATGGCCGATATAAACTGTAGCACTTATACACCGACTGGAAGCCGATGATGGCAGGAATAGTGACTGATAATAATAAGCAAACACCAAACTAGCCGATTGCCGAAGGGATACTTGAAAATTGGCTGTAAACTGATAAAATAAAAAAAAGGCAGAATGTGTAAATAAATGGATTGAATAAACTCTAGCCGATTGCAATAGTAATTGCTATGCATTGCTCCAAGGGTGCTGCCCGTGCCCGTGCCCGGGCCCTTGCTCGTACCCGCACCCGGATCCTCGCCTGCTATCCTTGCCCGTGCTCGGGTCCTCGCCTGCTGCTCGTGCTCGGGTCCTCGTTCGTGCTCGCGCCCGGGTCCTCGTTCGTGCTCGCGCCTGGGTCCTTGCATGCTGTTCGTGCCTGGGTCCTCACCTGCTGTCCGCGCCCGGGTCCTCACCATAGGGAAAAACCGAGATGCAATTTCGTGCCACCCCGACTTGGCAGCGATTTTCTAAACATGTTTGTGACAAATCGGCTGGATATAAAGATAACTTATTGTGGGTGCCATGGGCCCCGGGTACCTCATGACAAGCATATGGGCCACTCGGATAGAGGATGGGCCTAGCCTTGTAATTAGAGATATAGCTAAATTCGGCAGACTTCGCCTTGTATAGAAAGGAATATACAGTCCTAGTCGGGTGCGTTATATCTCTAAGGGGAGATCTCCTAGTCGTAATCCGATGGGGACTCCTACCTTGTAACCCTGTCCCCCAGTATATAAGGGGAGGCAGGGCGCCCCATGAGGGCAGGTGCACACAAGTTCATCAGAACCACCACCGTATATCCTCAAAGGAATACATATAAACTGGACGTAGGGTATTACCTCACATTGAGGGCCTGAACCAGTATAAAATCTTCCTGTGTTCCTTTGCAATCCACCGAGTTTCTATCCGCCGACTAGCCCCATATATTTATTGCCGGTGTAAAACATCGACAGTTGGCGCGCCAGGTAGGGGCTTCGGCGCGATCTACATCTACAAGCTCGATGGGTCCAGCAACCGAAGTCGACGGCGGCAAACTCCCCCCCGGAGATACAATCGCATTCAGAAGCCTTGACTTCGTCGCCGACCAGATCGGCAATCTCACCCCGGCCGACACGGACCCGATCCAACCGGCCGAGGAACCAGCTGACTCCGCGCCAGTCGGCCCACACGACGCTGCGGCAATCTTCGACGACATGCTGCGGCGATCTCCAATACGCCCGAGTCCAGGGACAACTCTTCCTTTCAGTGTTCGACTCGGACTCGGTTCTGAGCCGGCCGAGATCGGGCCGAGAAGGGAAGAGATCGTCAACTTCCCGTTCGGACTCGGCGACGCCGCGGATATCTACAATCTACATCCGACGCGGCAAACCCGATCCCCTGGAGTTCGACTCGGATACGGCTCCGAGCCGCTCGAGATCGGATCTAGGAAGGTCGGAGTTGTAATCACCCCCATCAACTATTCCGACTACGACTCTCAGTCGGACTACGACTCCCAGTCGGATTCCGACTCCAAGTCGGATACCAGCTCGGCAAGCTTCACTCCGCCGCGAGAAATTTTCATGGTATCCAGAGGCTCTACTCCTATTCAGGAATCATGCCGACGACACGAGCCACAAGAGGAGGAGGCCTGCCGACTGCAAGAACAACAGGAGGAAGAAGCAAGACGCCTGCACGCCCGCAACGACGATCTACGCAAGGCTGAGCAAACCGCTCAGCAGCAAATCCTCCAAACCCGAGTCGGCGACCACGATGTCTTCGTTACTCCCCAACAGAACATCGTGGCCGCTGCAACCCTACTGGACACAGTCCAGCTTGGGCCTGATCATCAGGCCACCCCGACGATCGCAAGGATAAAAGCCATGCTTACCGCTGCTGCATGTCAGCAGCACCAACAGTCGGGAGATACCCTCATACCGACCAACCGGTCGGCATCCCCAATGGCAGTCTCGTCTACCTCAAAGCGACGCCGAGTGGCCGGCTCTAGTCAGCTGCACACGGAGTCACTCCAAACGTCATTCGGCAACCCAAACAACAACCGGCAACGTCGAAGTGACCGTCGGGACAACCGGGATCTCCGAGGCCAACTATGGCGTGATCTTCGGCAGGACACCAATGCTCGGCGCCGCGAACGAGAAGAAGATGAGCAACGCCAACTGGAAGACGAGAACGAGCATTTCGGCCTCCACCACGAGCGGTTTCGCCGCCGTAGTCGGGGTCGGAGTCCACATGAAGACGGAGGCATACCAGCCTTCACCCAGGAGCTACAACAGGTCGACTGGCCGCCGGGTTTCAAGCCTACAGGCATCGACAAATACGACGGCAAGACCAATCCCGAGTCCTGGCTCACGGTCTACACTCTGGCGATCCAAGCTGCTGGAGGTGACCACAAAGTCATGGCTAACTACCTCCTAGTTGCTCTAGCCGACTCAGCGAGGACATGGCTAACAGGACTTCCCAAACAATCAATCGGCTCTTGGGGAGAACTCCGGGAACGATTCATCACCAACTTCCAGGGAACATACGAGAGGCCATCTTCCGAGTACGACCTATATCAGTTACGCCAAAGGAAGAACGAGTCTCTTCGTGACTTCATCAAGAGGTTTTCTGAGAGGAGGAACTCAATCCCGAAGGTCAAGGACGAGGTCATCATCGCAGCCTTTCGAAAAGGAGTCAGAGACACCTCGTTCATCGACAAATTCACGCGGAAGCCTCCCAACTCTGTCAAGGCCCTATTCGACATGGCAAACAAGTACGCCGACTCGGCCCACGCTGTTGCCGAGGCCCTCGATGACAACAAGTCACCCTGACAGAAGAAGTGGGACGACACCGACGACGCGGTCCCGACTAAAGCTGGGAATCGCAAACGCAGGTCAGACGGCTCCATTGTGGCAGTCGGTCACAACCATCTCCGACCTTCAACGACTGAAGATTATCAGAACAACAAGTGACATGCTCGGGGGCTCACAAGCCCAAACACAAGGATGGCATCCCCACTCCCAAATACGAACAGCTAAGTCGCTTTCTGATAAACATCTCCTCACTCGGCCTTGCTAGTGCCGCAGCTGCTTACACCTAATAGGTGCACAAGCTGCACTCTTCTCTGTTTTTGCTCTTAAATGATTACAAAAGTACTCAAGTAGCATAAATCCTAATCCGTGAAACTTTGCTCCATGAAAGACGAACTCAAGTCACCCAAAACGCGTGTCTGGGAAAGAGCCATGAGCCAACTCCCGACGCTAGGGGGCTATGACTAGTCGGGCAGAGTGCTTAAACGTAAGGGATCAACTACTAGGGGAAATTAATATCAATAAGAGGAAGAACATGAGTTTACATATATTGTAAAATACATTTTATTCGGGTGATTATTTTCATCATCAGATGCTACTCATCCGATATCTTTATATTGCAGGCCCAGCTCCGGATATGCGTGACAGGAACTCAGGGCTGCGAGCCCATCTCCTACGCTCGGGGGCTGGACAAGTCTGCCAAAATACACTCGGGATGCTCCATGAGGGCTACTCACCGAGTACTTGCGCCAGTCGGGACGTCATCTTCCCCGACTACGCTCCATGCGAGCCAACAATCGGCCCCCGGCGCCAGTCGGGGCTGTATACCACTCGGCTAAGTAGGGTACGCCCCATGAGGGTCGCCAGCCGAATCCTACGCTAATGCTAGGTTCGGGTACCTTATTTGGTCACGGTTCTGTCAGGTTGGGTACGCCCCATGAGGGTCGCTAGCCGAATCCTATGCTAATGCAAGGTTCGGGTGCCTGGCTTGGCTATAATTCTGTTGGATAGGGTACGCCCCATGAGGGTCGCCAGCCGAACCCTCTGCTAATGCAAGGTTCGGGTACCTTGTTCGGCTTTACCCAAGTCAGAGAAGACTTACATCGTCAAAGTGCATCCGGAGTTCTCATGCACTGTGTCACACCTGAGGAAGGCAAGCAGATCCTGCATTATACCCACTCAGGCTTATGTGGCAACCAGTTTGCATCCAGAACGTAAGTCGGAAAGGCTTGCGAATAAGGATTTCTCTGGCTGATTGCGGTTACCAACACCAAAAAACTCATCCTGACATGCGATGGATGATACTTCTCTAGAGCTATGCTGGATAGGTCGGCTCAGGCCGGCTTATTTGGTAGCAGCCACCAAGATATGAGTTCCTACAGTAGCATGCTCCATGTGGGCCGCCCGCAGGCTGAGTTGAAATTATAGCGCTGGTGCTATCAACAGGAGCCGATGAGGTAAACAGATATGCTTCATGAGAGCCTTATTGCTAAACATATATGTTTGGGTATCTGTCTTATCCACCAGGTCTCGAGGATACATCCTTACAAGGATCACAAGCTGGTCTTCATTAAAATTGGAGATGCAGGTATCTCTCTCGAGTACACCTAACCACGTAATGGATTTATTTTTCATACAGTGATACTCGGCCTACATGCGTGGCCACCAGTTGCCATGAGCAGCATTATTCCCGCTGACATGACGCGGATGAGTCTAACTTTCGAGTAGTACACTACTCGGGAGAGACTATAAAATTCTCATTCCCGCTGACATGACGCGGATGAGTCTAACTTTCGAGTAGTACACTACTCGGGAGAGACTATAAAATTCTCATTCCCGGCTGACATGATGCCGACGAGTCGAATTTTCGAGTAGTGCACTACTCGGGAAAGACTATAAACATTCTTCCAGCTGATGAGCTGAAGAGTCTAATTTCCGAATGGGACGCCACTCGGGAAAGACTATAAACACCTTTTCCAGCTGACATGAAGCTGACGAGTCTAATTTTCGAGTAGTATATTACTTGGGAAAGACTATAAATAATCATCCCAGCTGACATGATGCCGACGAGTCTAATTTTCGAGTAGTATACTACTCGGGAAAGACTATAAACACCCCCTTTCCAGCTGACATGACGCTGAAGAGTCCCATATACGAGTAGCATCCTACTCGGCAAGACTATAAACACACATTCCGACTGACATGAAGTCGAAGAGTCCTATATACGAGTAGTTCCCTACTCGGCAAGACTATAAATCATATTCCGGTTGACATGATACCGAAGAGTCTCATATACCAGTAGTAATCTACTCGAGAAAGACTACAAGGTTAAAGATCTTTGACTTCATGTTTAATTGTTTTCACAATTAAGCACAAAGTCGGGGGCTACACCTAATAGGTGCGCCTATTTGGCGCACACTATTCCTACATCTACATGGAGCCCTTCATAGCCTCGCTGCCAGCTGACATGAAGCAGGACTCGGGAGAAGCAGCACTCAGACAAAGAGTACTCGAGAGCAATGCACTCGGGAAGATTTCACCGTGGAGGATGAGCACTCGGCATCAGCTGTGACTCAACTATGAAGGTCTCGGGGGCTACTGTGGGTGCCATGGGCCCCGGGTACCTCATGACAAGCATATGGGCCACTCGGATAGAGGATGGGCCTAGCCTTGTAATTAGAGATATAGCTAAATTCGGCAGACTTCGCCTTGTATAGAAAGGAATATACAGTCCTAGTCGGGTGCGTTATATCTCTAAGGGGAGATCTCCTAGTCGTAATCCGATGGGGACTCCTACCTTGTAACCCTGTCCCCCAGTATATAAGGGGAGGCAGGGCGCCCCATGAGGGCAGGTGCACACAAGTTCATCAGAACCACCACCGTATATCCTCAAAGGAATACATATAAACTGGACGTAGGGTATTACCTCACATTGAGGGCCTGAACCAGTATAAAATCTTCCTGTGTTCCTTTGCAATCCACCGAGTTTCTATCCGCCGACTAGCCCCATATATTTATTGCCGGTGTAAAACATCGACACTTATCGGCTAAACACTCCGATAAAACATCGCATAAAACCCATCGGCTTATTAAGAGTAAAGCTATTACCAACAGTCTAGTAGATCGGACCCAACCGTTATAGCACAGACTGGCGATGATAACAAGACCTCGATAGGCCGATAGATCTAATGCGATCGTGATGTAAAATACGATAACTTATCGGCTATACATCCCGATAAGACGCTTGCGCAAAAAATATCAACCTAGCAGGCACGATTTATCGCTGGCAGTTTAGTAGGTCGGACCCAACCGATGCAGCACAAACTGATGATAAATCACTCCCAGTAAGCCGATATGATTTGCGCACGCATGATGTGATATACCTAATCGATCTATGAGATCAAACTAAATTGATGCAGCCATAGACAGAATAAATATATCGTGGTAAGCCGTCCACCATAAACCGACTAGAATATCGGACTTAACCGAGGAAGTCCTAGCCGATGCGGTGGCCGGGGTGACAAGACTTACCCTCTCGCAGGAGGTCGAACTTAACCGATGCAGCCCGGCTCGAGAAGCAAGAACCCGTCGAAGGGGTGGCGATGCGCCGAAATTGTATTGATCTGATCGATGTAGATTACAAAGCACCCGGGCATATGTATTTATACCCCGAGTTGATACGAGTCCTTATTGGACACGGTACAAGATTTCCTAAATACAAAAGGAAACACTAATAGGACCCGATCAAACACGAGATCAGGTTTCCTAAAGATAGACACCAGCGCTTGCCTAATTAATAGATACAGTAATTAACTGCCATACTGTGGTCTTCACGGCTTCTTCCTAGATTTGGTTCCTTCTGGATCAACTTCCGTTAGCTAACTGTAATTTTCTTCTTAACCGAACCTGATACAGAGCCATACCAAATTTTGGCGTTAACAGGTTCAAGATGAGAACAATAAAACCACTCCTTATGCCAGCTCTTTAGGGAAGATTTCAAAGGAAGATGGATGTAGACTCTCTTCATCTCACTCCTGAGCTGGATACCGGCCCCCCAATCACCTGGACCTTGCTCTTGGAGGGCTGAGGCTTGATGTGGAACAAATATCTAAAAAGATTCAAATGGGGTTCCATACCCAGGAAACACTCACACAGAGTCACAAAAATGGAGATTTGCAAGATTGAGTTGGGATTCAGATTCACCAACTCAAGTTCATAGAAGGCAAGAAGACAGCGGAGAAAGTCGAAGGATGGAAGAGAAAGACCCCGGTCGAAAAAGGAGACGAAAATAACAGTCTCACCGGCCTGGGGCTCCGGAACTGATTCACCTCTAGCCAAACGCCAATGGATGACATCACGGCTTTGAAGTCGCAACTTCTCTAGATGCTTCAGCTTAGCCGACCCGCAATCCGAAGTCGGCCAAACCTCATCCGACGCCTCCGGAATATCTGAAGCCCTCGGCATGGTTAAGGGCAAGAAGATTTGGGGGAAATGTTATTGAGGGCTTGAAATGGACGAGGAGGAGCAGGATCGCCCGAGTTTTGATGGGGAAATGCTGGCAATGGCGAACCCTAGCGAGGCGAGGCGCGAAATTTCGGCGCGAAAGCTGGAAGATGAAACGACTAGTGGATTGGAGAAAATGAGAGAATTTTTTCTATCTCTCCCCGCCTTTTATAGAGTCTGTACTGGTAAGTGGGCTTGGGACTGCAAAATTGGTACTGGGCCACCAAGACATGAGTCTCTATAGTAACACGCTCAATTTGGGCCGTTAACTAGCTGTGTTAAAATCACAATGCTGATGTTGCTTAGGGAGACCGATTGGGTAATCAGATATGTTTCATGAAAATCTCATTGCTGAACACATATGTTCAGATATCTGTATTATTCACCAGGTATTGAGAATATATCCTCCTGCGGATCACAAGCTGGTCTCCATTAAAATTGGAGATACAGGTATCTCTCAAGTACACCTGACCATACATTGGATTAAAATCTATAAAGTGGTACCCAGCCTACATCAGCATGAAGGGGCAGGAGATTGAGTTGCCGTTCTTATCTTCCTCAAATCAATCTTTTTTTTCCTTCTACAGAAGATCTGAAATCAATTGCACGCAGTAGCATGTACAACAAAAAAATCCACTCGAATATGGACGATAGCAAAGGCTTTTATAGTTCAAAATACTCCCTCCGTTTTAAATATTTGACGGTATTAACTTTTAAAATTACGTTGGACCCTTCGTCTTATTCAAAAAAATTACATAATTATTAATTATTTTATTATGATTTGTTTTATTATTAAAGATGCTTTAAATATAACTTATACTTTTTAAATTTGCATAAAATTTTTAAATAAAACGAATAGTCAAACATAATTTCAAAAGTCATCAAATATTTGAAAACGGAGAGTGTAAAACTAGCACGATACGACAAATTAGTAGAATACAATAGGTAGTAGTGGCTGGCAGTGTTATGTACGGAGTTTGGCATAAAACTTTGCGGCGTGCTGCCAATTTTTTGCCGTTATGTACGCGTGATGATAATAGGTGCCTTGTAGGTAAACTCATTGAATTACAAACCAGCTTAATTAGTGAGAGAATTAGCAGCATGAATGCATGATCAATGCCATAAAACGGCTCAGATTTGGATAAAATTCACCTTGTGGATTTCAACATGTGGATTTAGGCGCAGTTTGATAGAGCTCAACTCTCAGAGCTGGAGCTGGAGTTGTAGAGCTATTCGAAGACCGTTTTATCTCGCAGTTTAATTTTTCAGAGTTGTCTCAACCTATTTCACCTTATTTTATAGTGGAGCTGACTTTTTAGTGGAGCTAGACTGTTTAGTAGAGCTCATCTCTACTGAACTAGTATCTAAGAGCTAAATCAGGATCTAAGAACTGTAGCTCTACCAAACGAGCTTTGACTACCCGTTTGTTTTCCAAGTGACAAGTGAGAATTGGTAGAAATAAGTTCTATAGAAATCAATCTCCTGCATCCTTGTAGTCTCCCATGTATCGATCAGATTGTAATACCCTTGCAAAAAATTCTATCAGTTGATTCTCCCTTGTCGCCCCTAATCTTCAGATTGACTTCAAAATCAATCGAATAATATGCACAAGGTCCTCGATATGGCCCAATCAAATTTAATGTTTCGCGCTGCACATAAACATGTGGTTTGGGAAAAAAATCACTTCGTCAAATACTCGCGCCTATTTGTGTTTCTTGTGGTCAATAGGATCTCCAGTACACATGTCCGACTATTACTTTTCTAATCCATATGTTAGCAAAAACAATTATATAATGATTATTATGTTATCTTTCAGTAATCATGCAAAATGTAATTTGATATACAAATGGAGAAAAAAGAACAGATATATTAAATAAGACCAAAAAATAGTGAAGTCACATCCACAATTAGATTTATTCTGCTTCTTTTTTTGTGTACATTGAATTTGACATTGCATATTTGTGAGCAGATGTATAACAAAACAATCTATATTTCTATTTTATTAAAAAATTCATAACTATCTGTACTTCATGCAAGAAATGAGACCACATACCCTTGGGACTTAAAATCCACTTCCTGTCACACTCTGGTGCAAATATTTATAGCCTGTCGCTTGTATGGCTTAGTAGCGGCTCACAACCACGTCTAGCAAGTGAAATGTTTTTGCCTGATTGGGGAAGACTGTAAGACCAGCTGATTCCCTAAAATCACTTTATAGGTTTACATCAAGTCACGCTATTCTTTTGTGCCCAAAAAAAAGTCACACTATTCTTTTATTCTTTTGAAAAACAGAAATGAGGTCAAACTAGCATATAGATACATGTCCTGATATCAAGAGAGCAACAAATTCACTAATCACACCACATTTTAGTAACGAACAGGCTGCCAGACATACACATTCTGGTTCATTTTGTCGCACATTGCGGCTTCATAAATTTGCGGCCTCAAAAGTTGGATTCAGCTATCGTTTCTCAATAATGCCCGACTCTCCGAAATGCCTGACCATTCAATCTTCAGACGTAGCTTATAGCAACCTTGGTTAATATCTACAGACGTGTCAGAGTGTCCTAGAGTAATAACAGTGGTAGTTTTTTTATATCTTGAATTGCCCTTGTAAACACAAATTTTAACTATGAGCTCCTCATCCACTCAGAGAACTACTAAATTGCGAGAGAGTGCCAGAGATGTTTCCGACGCTTCACTATCATACAACACAGCATGGTCATCTGGCTTTTCAGTAGTGCAAGCCTTGATGTTTCCAAATAACTTTTTAGGCTCCTTCAAAACAGTGAGACCAAACAGGTGTATATGCTAATTCTAGCTTAAATGCTTAATTAATGCCGTTGGGAGAGAACGGGGGTTCAGATTTGGGTAAATTCACCCGGTTGATTTGCGAGATCTGAAGTTCTTCTAATCAATGCCGGCGGGACCATGCCGGCGACGCTGGCCGACTTTACCCGTATATACAAACACTGAAACACACAATGGCAATATCACCACAATTACGTTATCCGTACAAATTTGGTTCTGAATCACAGTATTCACTACTGGCGAACAGCGGGCGAAAAGTAAACAGGATGACCTTCAGGTTGGTCTCAGCACCTCTTAGCTGCAGCACATTTTTAAAACGAACATACTGCTGGCATCCACTACTTATTAATCACTGCTGATTGCTACTTCTACAAGGAGGAAAACATGAAGATGGAAGGCAGAAGAAAATGCAAGGAAAACAACAGAGGAAGCAACAGCCGATGGCTACTTGAGATGGCTGAACCAACTTGAGCATCTGTAGCGCCTGAACCAGATTTTGAAAAAGGCCCTGATGCCTGCAGCATGTTCTTGAACCAGTTGGCTGAGTCCTTCGGGTACCGTTTGAGAGTAGTGAAATCAACATAGACAATACCGAACTTGGATGTGTAACCTGACAGCCACTCAAAGTTATCAAGAAGAGACCATGCAAAGTACGCGACCACATTTGCGCCATCGTCAATCCCTTTCTTCAGTTCGGTGAGATAGTTCTTGTAGAACTCAATCCTTTCAGTGTCATGCAGGAACTCTTCACGAGTGAGATTTCCAGATTGATCCATTCCTGGCACCATGACCATAAAATTTTGAGAAATGCATGCAAAAATTTGAATTAAAAGTAGGTAGGTCGTTTGAAAGTACCATTTTCAGATATGATGATTGTTGGATTATTATACTTCTCCTTTAAGTAATTCACAACTCCATACATGCCAGTCGGAACGATGTAAAGCCAATTAGAGTTTGCCTGCACGGAATAATGCATGGTAAGTGATTCTCATTTTAATCACACTTGCTAATGTTGTAGATCTGATAATAAGAATTGAATGTGGCAAGAGGAAACAGCTATACCTGCTGTCCAATTGGTATGCCATTTCGTTGAACTGTAAAATTAAGGGGGGCAAACGATAAAATCCATGATATCTTGAGTAACTCTATTGATTTATATTATATAACCCTTAATTATAAGTTGGTAACTTACAGATGAATGAAACATGCCAATCAGATGAGTAGCTAGTTGCTGCTTGCTGAGGTGCTGGTTGATCTGCCATGTAGGAAGCAGTATACTGATTGATCCCAAAATAATCTGCGGATCCCTTGACTAGCTTAGCTTGTTCAGATGTGAAAGTAGGTAATCTTTCTTTCACAATGTCTTGCATTGATTTTGGATATTGTCCATTTATTAATGGATCAAGAAACCTGAATTGTAACAGTTGATTTTTATCGTAATGGAAAATGTGTCAGACAAAACCTTTGCTTTGTCACATATTACTTCTAGGGTCTTACCAACCAACATGGAAGTCTCTGGCCCTTTGAGCGGCTGCTTGGTCTTCAGTTGAGTTAGTTAGAGGTTCATACCAATTGAAGTCCAGAACTATCCCGATCTTGCCTTTCTGACTTGCCTAAATGTTGAAACATATATTCTATTATGATCAGATACCAGGGCTTACATGACAGGCAATACATATTGATATAAAAGTTAGCTGATATAGCGGAATGACGACTAACTTCCCCGATCTTTTTGTCATTGATCAACCATAGACATGCCAGATGACACAGTAACACACAATATTTGTTAACGAGGTTCAGCCAAAGCCTAATCCCGGGGCTCTGATTATGAACGCTCCTCCCCAATCAACATAGCACACCTAGCCGCTACGAGTCCATGGCCTCGCTGTCATCCTCTCCCTACGTGCCTGCGCTATATTGTCGTCACCATGGTTACATTGTGGCGCCCCCTCTCTATTTAAAGGGCTGCCGGGTTCGCTAACTCCACACCTACCATCTAATACAACTCCAAATCCAACTGTAACCTAATAGCACTAATATATTCGACACCTATTCAAACAAACTCCACCTTGACGAATATACACCACTTAGAAGCAGTAGAATCACCATGTCGATCCACCGGTCCTCCAGACTTGGGTTGTCTTCTTTGCAGCTTCACCGCGAGCCGCCTGACAAGCCTGCGCTAGACTTGCCACCATCAAAAGCAATAGCTATCCCAATAACACCTTCCTCCTGGACTCCACCTGCAATAGTGCACCGTTGCAACTTGTAAAGCTGCACCTCCACCTTCTCTTTGGTCATCACAGTTGTCTTTTCCTTCATGATCTCCATGGTCTTCCTATTCCAATTAGCCCGAAATATTAACCCTTGTTTATGCAAGGTTCATTTAACTGTATGCATGACATTGTGAGAATATCACCATCGCTATTCGAGTCACTTAAAGTAGTTACCACATTAGCCTTAGCTTTTCCCTTCAGTGTTGGGCACTCCTTGCATATATATCCCCACTCATCACATCTGAAGCACTGCACCATCTTCTTCTTGTTCTTCCTTACCTTACGCCCTACATGCTCTTCTTTGATTAGCAAACCTTCTGCTTGAGATGTTTCACCTTCCTTGTTCTTTCTCATCTGATCACGAGCCAACAATGTAGAAGTGATATATTTAGTTTGGATGGTCTCCTTGCCGTACGTCAAAGTAGTCACCACATGCTCATACGATTCAGATAACGAACATAAAAGAACTATGGCCTTGTCCTCATCGTCAAATTTCACATCCATCTTCGCAAGATCTGTGACCAGTTGATCTGCCCCTTCCTGCATCTTCAGTCCATACAACTTCTGCTTCAGATACAGCTTATTAGTCAAAGTCTTGGACATAAACTGAGCTTCCAACTTCTCCCAAATTATCTTTGTTGAGATCTCTTCCACACACATGGTACATGACCTGATCTGAGAGACATAACCGTATCATCGCAGCCGCTTGCAACTGCATCTCCTCCCAATCGTCATCCTCCATCTTGGTCGGTTGGACCCCTTTCAAAGCCTTTGAAACTCCTTGTTGAGCTAACAAATCTTTGACCGTGGTCTGCCATAAGCCAAAATTTCTGGAGCCATCAAACTTCACCAAATCAAATTCCATACCTGTCGGCACCATCTTGCCAACCTACAACCTGACTGGACTGTTGCGACCAGAATACTCACCCTTCTCACTAAACTTTTCAGCACCGACTGCGCCGACCTGTTCAATGTCGTCTGTCTTCGTCTCCACAACCTCGTCTTGTGGTTTGATCTCAGACATCAACTAGCGAACCGCCTATTTGCCGCAACCAAGTCTGACCGACTGCACACCTGTGTCTACAGAGTTCCCGAAAAGCCTTCTTGTCGAGTCGCTATCTTGTGCCAATTTCTATTGAGTTCGTTGTGCTAGATTGAATCTTCCCAGGTCCTGCCTTTAATACCGTGCAGTCGGACTCAATTCCAACAACCAAGTCTGACTCTGATGGACTCTATGAAATCCGAGTGCACAGCTCCAATGGCTGCAGAAATAGAAACCAACTCGACCGCCATGTCCGCCGGGGCCTCCACCACTTTCGTCCTTGCTCACCCGTGTCTTCCTCCCATCAAAAAACCTGTTGCACCATGCTCATACGCAAATATTGTGCACTTGCTTCCTTGCATCTAGCCTCCCATGCATCAACAACTTCTTGTTCACTGTCCCTTGCATATGGCATGCACATTTCTGCCCAGCCTATAGCATGTTGCACATTAGCAAAGCTTATACACCTTGCTCGAATTTGTGTGTTTGCCATGTCCCCGCACACGACGTCCGTGCCTCCGCACGCACCGCAGTCGCAGCCCTCATGTTCACCATCCACGACCTCATCGTCCTAGGCCCTGCACATCCGCCGCCGCGTTGCCCTGCTGCCGCGGATCCGCGATTGCCGTGTGCGTTGGGTGCGTTGTCCGTAGCGCTACCCCTCCGATCTCTCCGGTCGCCTTCAGTCACGCTCGGCCTCGTCTTCCGGTCACGTTTTGCCCTCGCTGGTCTGATTGCGAGCGAGGTTGTCACCTCCGCAACATCCTTGTTGTCGCCATCGATCTCATCACCATGGCTGACAATCTCTGTCGATGCGCGACCACACCTCGTGTTTCCTCTCCCCAATATCAACTCGATCCAATGCTGAAACCATTGGCTATGATACCACATGTTATAAAAGTTAGCCGATATAGCGAAACGACGATAACCTCCCCGATCTTTTGCCATTGATCAACCATAGACATGCCAGATGACGACACAGAAACAGACGATACTTGTTAACGAGGTTCAGCCAAAGCCTAATCCTTGTGGCTCTGATTATGAGCGCTCCTCACTAATCAACATAGCACACCTAGCCGCTACGAGTCTATGGCCTCGCCGCCATCCTCTTCCTAAGCGCCTGCGCAATATTGTCATCACCATGGTTACAGTTTGGCGCCCCCCTCTCTATTTAAAGGGTTGCCGGGTTACAGAGTCTGACGCTAACTCCACCCCTTACCACTAATACAATTCCAAGTCCAACTGTAACCTAATAGCACTAGTATATTCGACACCTATTCTAACACATACGTTACATATATCGCACGCTCCTAGAGCCACTTTCACTAAGTAATACATACCGGTACTTCTGCTTAAAAAAAACATATGCTATTGCATTGTTCCAAAATGCAGATTTCTGGCACAACTGTCCTGGTCACATATATTTTAGTAGAGCAAACTGCTTTCACCACTTTCATTGGCATGCACAATTCACAAGATCACAAGGCACACAAATATTTTGAACTTGCAGCCAAAAATTTTGAATTATAGTGAGAAAATTGCATACATAAATCATTTGTATATCATTAGATCATTGGGCACACTATGTGGAAAATAAATTTTGCAAGAAAGCATAATATATAGGAAGCTAGTTCAGATCCACAAAAGATGTGTTTGCCTTTTTTATTGATTCTGGTTACCAATACTCCCATTGTATTTTGCATGTTACCTACAAAATATCATTAAAATAAGCTAGTTTAATAGAATGCTAAATTGTACAATAATGCACTCATGACTTGTCTGCGGTACTAAAGGGGGAGGAAAAAGAAGAGCAATGGATTTTGACCATAGTTAATGACTTTTTGTGGAAACTACATGTGGTAGTTCGATTATAGCTGTTGCCCATCAGATGGTAGAGATGGGAGTACAAACTATCATTTTGAGCAGGTAAGCATTAGAAACCACCCTAAACTAATCCAAACAGGTAGGTTTAGTTGTTGCAGAGATATAAATTGCCGTGTTACTAACACTGGAAGAGTCAATCTAACTGTTTCTATTTCTTTGTTCCTCTTTAGTAGAAAAAATACCTGGTACTTATTGCGGTATCTAGCAACTGCAGTAGCATGAGATAAGATGATATTATGAGCAACAATATATGGCTCTGTTGCTGAGTTCCCACCGGCAGCACACTTGGTGCATCGGTTTGGTGGGTCCGTCCCTGTATCATGGCCAAGTGCCGCTACTATCCTTGGCTCATTAAACGTAAACCAGTTCTTGACTCGATCACCATAAGTCTTGAAACAAAATTCAGCATAGTATGAAAATATGCCCCTGCAAAAAATGAAGAAAAATTATATGTGTTCCTTGCACAAACTGTGATAAGTACATATGTCATATGCACCTATATTGCACATACAAATGTAAATTTGATTGTAATCAAGAAATCATTTGTTAGGCTATTTCTGCTTTCATAGCACCTTATAAAAAACATCTCAGTTCTCCTGCACAGTGTTGACAAGATATAGAGAAAAAAAATGTAATAAGAATAAGTAGAAAATTTGCTGGCGCAGAAAACCTTGCATTTATTAACAATTACCTGATTATACATATTTAGAATTTTGGCAAGATTATATATTTTTATCACCATACAGTTAGTCTAAAATGGCAAGGCGATACCAGCGAGTGAGAACTGAGAACATAAAAAAAATATTTGGTATGTATGACTTACACGATCTTTGGGCTTAACCAGCCTTCATACTTTTTCTGAAGCGCAAGTGGGAGATCATAGTGGTTCAGATTGACGTAAGGAATAAGCCCTGTTAGTTTTGATTGAAAGATTCAGACAGTAACATACTTATGTTGGAAAAACTCAAACGTCAAACTATTATGCTTGAAGTTATACCTTGCTTAAGAACATAATCTATTAGATTATTGTAATACGCTACACCTTCTGTGTTAACTCTTCCCACTCCATCTAAATAACCAAAATGAATCAGTGGAAATCATACTCATCCAGCTAACCAGTTCAAGTAGATGCTATAGACAGAGCCATATTTTATTTACCAGGGAAAATCCTTGACCACGAGATTGAAAACCGATACGCATCGAAATTCAGGCTTTTCATGAGATCAACATCTTCCTGTAGTAGCAAGAAGACAAATGTCAACAATTATCAGGCTGCCCAAGTTCATTATTGATTGACTTGCTCGAGATTTTTCTACAGTAAGTGTTCTGTGATTTCCCGAAAACATAATTGCCAAAGCAGCATGGCGCTGTGTGCTAAGCTTCGCCAAATCCCAACAAAGTATAAAAATAGATTTATCTATATTGTTGTGTTTGCTTAAGGTTTAAAACAAATATGGATATCAACCACACAAACAAAAGCATCCTCATGGCCAGGAAAATAAGCATTCTGATCCACTAATAATTGACTGACAAAATTAACTGCTTTTTACTAATATATGTAGGCAAAATAAGAATTAGAAAAAAGAACAGAAGATAGTCTCAATTCATCTCATTTACCTTGTAGCGATGATATTCATCTGTTGTAACATCTGCATTTGCATTTCCTGCAATATTCCCTGTTCATCGTAAAAAAAAACCATGTCAACATCCACGAATTTTTTTAGATAATGATCCACGAATTTAATATCATCCAATCAGATGAGCTGATTCTATCCCCCATTCCCCCAACTCCTTGAGTCAATTCATATCTGAAAATTCTAATTTTCTCCACTCCAGTTCTCAGCTGAACTGTCCAAAATCACGCTTTGTTCCACGATTCGCTCACCAGAATTAATCCTCGACTAACAGTATTACCATTGCCGGTGGTAATCTTGAAAGGAGAAATGAAACATGAACAGAGCACGTGAGAGCGTGTGATGGAGTAACATTCACGCAGGATCTAGTTTACGAGCGGAATTAGTTAAGCACAGTTCTCAGTAAACTCGCAGTGCATCTCACCTGTGGTGTGGACGAAGGGGTCCCAGATGGACGGCCCGCGGCCACCGGATGCCGCCATGCCCTCGACCTGGAACGCCGACGTCGCTGTCCCGAACACGAACCCCTTGGGGAACGCGGCCCGGCTTAGCCCGCCGCGTTCGTCCGCCGCGCGGACCGGGGTCCCAGCACGGCCGAGCACAACCAGCGCGACGACCAGCAGCAGCCGCCGCACGGTCCCTGGGAGGTAATGCGCCGCCGCTCCGGCGCCGGCCATCCCAGCAGCAGCAGCAAAAAGCGCCCAGCCGCCTCCTCTCCCCCTCGCTCTCAGTGAACCAGTGCAGCTATAGTGAAGCGAAGCCAGTCTCGTCGGTCGGTGGAAGCGAGCAGCTTTTTCTGAGCCTTTTGGTCGGTGGGTGTCGCTCAGCGCGTGGGTTTTGACGCTTTTCTCCCGGTGTTTTTTCACCGTGCTTGGCCCCCCGGGTTCTGCACTGTGATGTGGCCATCCCGGTGCCTTTTCTGAGCCTTTTGGTCGGTTGGTGTGCCGGGTTGGTTGGTGGCCGCGCGACGCGCGGATCGGATTGGACGGCAGCGCCGCGTGCGTCGCGGAGGCAGCCAATGTCAATGATGCCGGCGTGGGGCGCGGGTTGCGCGGTCCGTGCTCGAGTCCTTGCTTGCTTGTGACCAGCTGTGACGCAGACGCACCACGGTGGCACGGTCCTCCTTGTCTCGATGGTTTAACAGCTTCGCTCGGTTAGCTCCTGGTCTGTTCGCGTTATGGTGGTAGAAAGTGTGGCTCGGCTTCGCCAAGCAGATGCGACTTGGAGTTCTGAAACACAAGCGTCTCTAGCTGTTTCCCTCTACACAAACGGAGGCTGGCCATGCATCCAAGTGGCCGACTCTCCAGCGTACAACTGACAAGGTTTCTTAATGACTTAACCAACCCTATAGTAAGAGCCAAGCATACATGTATACGTGTATCTATCAACATTGCAGCCTTCATCAGACGCCGTCGTCATCTGCCGGCGGAGAGCTCGATGGCTTCCTGGTTGAAGATGGAGTCCTCGCCCCAGTCGAACCGCTGCTGCATCCGCTCGTAGTCCTGCCGCCGCGTCACCTCGACTTGCTGCCACTCCTCCCACCGCTCGGCGAGTCCCTCCCCTTCCAACATCCGCACCACCTCCGACATGGACGGCCGGTCCTCCGGCGACGCCTGGGTGCAGAGCAGCGCGATCTGTATCATCATCTCCACCTCCTGCCCGTCGTAGTTGCTGCTCAGGTTGCGGTCCACGATGGCGCCGAGCTGCCCTTCCCTCTGCAGCTTCTTCACCTGCACATTCGCAGCAAGCACGATCATGACACTGATGATTCAAGCTGTGCAAGCTTCAGAAAGAGAATGATGTTCAATGAGAGCTACAATTATGTCAAAACATGGTTATCAGGCTATGTTCATCGCACAATGCTGAGGCTAGGATAATTTAATTCCATTATCTAAATAAGAGCTTCGAAAGAGTGGACTCACATGGTCAAGCAATAACACATCGTCTTCTTCCTCCAAGCGTGAAAAGTCGATGGCGCGTTGTCCAGTGACTAGCTCAAGAAGCATTATACCATAGCCGAAAACATCAGTTCTCTCAGATGACTTCCCAGTCGACAGATATTCAGGCGCGATGTGACCCATAGTTCCACGGACTTGGGTAGTCACAGATGTCTTCTGTACATCCACTAACTTTGCCAGGCCAAAGTCACCGACAACCGGCTCAAAATCCTCATCAAGCAAGACATTGGCTGCCTTGACATCTCGATGTATGATCTTGGATTACAGTGCTCGTGTAGTACTCCAGCCCAACAGTGCTGTACCTATTGCCACACGTTTCCTTGCTGACCAATCCAATATTGGTTCGCCAGGTTTAAATTCTGCATCGTTCAAACACAACGAGGTACATCCGTACATGTGAGACAAGAACAATGGTTACTGATAGAATCTCAGAATGGAAGAGAAGTAGCAAAATGTGGCAAAGGCTTTCCACTCACTTGATACTTCATATATCAATAAAGTATAACCTACATCAATACAACTATAGGGATGGCTACGGGCCGACCCACATCCTTGGCCTACTCTAGTTCAATCAAATGAATTAAATTTCATTTTTAAAGTTCAAAAAGTGAAAGTTAATTCGTTGGGTTGAACTAAAGTGGGCAGATATAAGAAACTGGTATATCAACAATGTTACACGGGATCTATTTCCGCTATAGTTGATCTCTACCTCGTTTTTGAGAAAAATAAAATAGTTGATCTCTACCCTTATACCACTTAATTACAAACATATCTTTCGTTGTTGAATCTAAACATCTTATACTGATCTTATGAGATGTTCAAATCAATAGGACACATGCACGATATTGCCTAACAAGTGTAAATTAAAAGCTCTAAAAGTATCAGTTGCATAATCCATAGGCACAATACTGAAGTACCAGATAACCTTTATACAGTAGTAGAAACATAAAATTGAAAGCACGAAACAAATTATTGATCAGTTAAAATAGCAAGTACCTCGTAAACGGTAGGCCAGACTAAGATTCTGCATGAAAGGATAAACAAGCAGACGTTCTGTTTGTGTTGTACAGAAGCCAATCAATCTTAAAAGATTCCGATGAACTGCGACACTAATCAGCTCTACTTCACGCAAGAATGCAGCCTCCCCACCAGGGCTTTCATAATCCGTTAACCGCTTTACAGCAATCTTAGTGCCATCTGGAAGTGCTCCTTTATATACTTTTCCAAAACCCCCCTGTCCAAGGACATTTTTCTCGCTGAAACTATCGGTTGCAAGTTGCAATTCTCGCCAGGCAAATCTTTTCAACTGACCAAATGCAATTCTTCGATCATCCTCACCTGGGACATAATTTACAGAGTTAACTAAATTTTCTCTTAACTAAATGCAAATGTAGCCTATGTATATTCCAAATTTGTAAGATTGAAATTGTTCCTTAGAAACAGCATTTCATATCTTTCATCAGAAAATTACTAAAGGTGCTAAACACTTGAAAACTTGCATATTGCATGCTAATTTTTTCTTACTTTACCATAATTATTTATTAAACATGGAGCAGTAAGCAAAAGTGCCAGTCAAAATAGCTCTGTTGACATACATAACCTGGAAAACATAGTTTAAAATGAACCAACATGTGTGAGTTATGTCTGCGTGGACTGTTTTTGTTTTTAGGGTTGCATGATAAAATTTTGGTGCAAGATTTACATCTTTGTTTCAATAAGATAATGAACAAGACTACAGGAAAAGTTCGGTTGAACGAATTGATAGAAAGAAAACCATGAAGCAAAATACTACCTGATACATCGACAAAAACTTCTCGTAGATTGCTTTTCCTCCTTCCATTACAGACAATAAACACAGCCCCTATTATGAGTAGCCCTATCACTCCTACAAGTGTTCCAAGTACAATGCCTATCTTCGAGCCATGGGAGGAACCTATTAAAGAGACAAAATTAGCATATTCTAGCACAAGTTCTGACAGGCATCATTTTGTTTTACTCGACAGATGTGCAATTTTGAACAGGGGAAAAAATGCTTGCTACCTTGATAAGAAACATTTGATGCGCATGGATGTAGAAAGTTTGCTCCACAAGTCAAGTTATTCCCAGAAAAGCTGTGAAGAAAATTAACATTTGTCAGAACTCAAAGCTTAAAATTAACAAACATGAGCGGACATATCACAATGATCCAACAGTACTTGTAACGTGCAACTTGAAATAGCGGACCAGATATTGAACCGGAGAGTTTATTGTAGGCTAGCCTACTGCAATCATAAGAAAAAAAATATGTTAGTGAAATAATTCATGCATGAACTGTTGTCAACAGAAATCACTACTAGTGGTATGAGTCCTTGCATGTCTGTCAAGCTTGAGATTCTTGCTACAGTAATCAGGAATAGTTCCATTGAGATGTTTTGACTTAGTATCCTGGTTAAGAAGAAGAAAGGTGGGCAGGTTAAATCATTGTATATTCATAAAACAAAGGAATAGGGTTCAAATACATACAGAATTTGGAGTTTTGAAAGCTGGCCAAGAGAAGCCGGTATTGGTCCAACCAACAAATTGTCTTCCAAATCTAAGCTTGTCAAACTAGATAGGTTGCCAATCTGCTCAGGTATGCCACCAGTAATCTTGTTGCCAGGCAAGACCTGCAATGACATGCACTAGTGGTTAGCAAAAATGAGTCTAAGACCACATTACATAGTAAGACAACCATCTCTTTGGGTAGCAAGCACAGTAATAGCTAACAGTCAGCACTTCTGACATAATTAACAGTTCCTGACTTCAGTAGAATCACAGATACAGTACTACTATTATCACAACTACCACCAAATATCTGAGAGAAATTCCAACAATCTAGAAAACTACACTTACAGAACATTCAAAAACTCAAGTTCTCCAATTCGTGGTGATAGAACTCCAGTGAATCCCATAGATGCCAATGTCTCTGCAGAGGCATGACTTCATCAGGTAAACCAACTTGGAACAAATAATAAAACATAGATACGGAGCATGCATAACGGGGCCAAGAAAACCATTCAGATTTGCCAGAAATAACAGATGCAACGAAGAAGATAAAAGAACAGCATGTAGTATGGTTTTGCTGTTGTCATATAGTTAAGTGATGAATTGTGCTTGTGCATCAAAGAAGTGCAGAGAGCATGTGCAAGTGCATCAAAAATTCATAATCATGTGCTCAAACAGATGCTTCTGGAGCTCACTGGTAATGAATGTGGAAAGTAAAAATCAAGAACTAGTCTGCTCATAAGTATAAGAGCTATGTAAATATAGTATTAACTCAAAATGGAGAAAAATAAAAGTGAAGCAAAACATCAACAACAGAAACTTACACTTGCACAACATTGTAGTTCTGTCACAAATAACAGAATTCAGTGCATGGGCTAACTGATTTTGTTCCAGTCAGAAAGCTGGTTGCCAGTAGCATTCAGCTTCAGTTTCATATCATATAGTGCATCACCTAAGGAAATAAAAAAAATTTCTTTATTACCCATCGAAAGTATTTGCAAAGTAAGTCATGCTTGTGAAAGGCGCTCCAAAAGAGCTGAATAACTACACAAATAATAGGCATGTAAGTAAACCTTGACGATCAGATGCTGAAAATGGGAGCAAAGATGCTATAATTAGGAGGACGCTGAGCAGCTCCATATCACTTCAGTTATTATTGTAGGATCAAAAGAGTTCTTTGGAGAAACTTGCACGGCGGGAAAAAGTACATGAACTGGTCATAGCCGTATAACCCCAGAGTCCCTGGCTAACTCAGTTAACAAACAAGCCAGTCCAGTATGGTACCTATAAGATAAGACAAAATATCATCAGAGAAGAAAAGGGATGAATACAAGACAGAGAAGCAGAATATTGTAGTTACTACTGCATAATTACGTAGTTTTAGTTATGCTGAAAAAGCTATCTTGATATGCACAATCGTTTCATCAGTATACTAAAACAGAGGCTTGATTGGAATCATCACAGTGAAACTTACCAGAATGATTATTTCCAAAGAGAACATCCAACCCCATGAAACAAACAAAACCTAAATTCCCCAATTATGCCCAAACCAACAAACTCCGATGGTATCAAAATTTCCGAACATAGACATATAGCCCCTTAACATTCTAGTTTCAGTCTGTCAGAACCAGTAATTCTCTGGCTGTAAAATAAGGAATATTAGCAAGACTTGTATTGATATCCTGAAATCTAGTTCATGAAGTAACTATGGACTCGACAGAATCAATTGAAAACGCTCCTAGATGCAGCACAACTGTGATCCACTGGCCCCTCTCAGCGAGAGACAGTACCAAAATTAAACCCGCAATTCGAACTGAACCAACTCTTAACACGAGAGGACATCACGACACCACAGACCAAGATTCAGAGCCAAATATGATCCTTCTGTTAGTGGTTAGCTCCAACCCTTCCAATTCACACACACACACACACACACAGAGAGAGAGAGACAGAGAGACTGACAGTGAGTGAGAGAGAGGCAGCGTACCTGTGGCTCGCCGTGGCGCCGGCCGCAGCAACTCGCAGGTTTCCACGCCGCCTCTTCCCCTCTCACGGCCTCACCCCCGCCGCCGCCGCCGCTGGAGCAGCAGCGCGGGTAAAAGGCGTGGGTGGGTGGGCGAGTGGGGCGCTGGAGCAGTTGACTCGAGGAGCAGCAGGAATGGACCGGTGCCGCCGGGACGGAGGCGTGAGGCCATTTTTTTAGGCGGGGGCGCAACTTGGTTGGTTCGGTGGATCCCCACCTTTTTACCCCCATCCTCTGGATAAGACGGAATTCGGCCTCCGGATCGCATCCGATCATTGGATGCCCGCCCGCGCGGTAGCTCGCTTTACGCCTTTTTTTTATCCCCTTGAGCGCCCCTGCCTTTGCAGATTCCACCAAGAAAAAGGAACCAGCATTTCGCTGCTGCTGCTGCGCCTGCGCGCGCTTTGCGCTCGGTTTTGTTCGTGTTTTCTTCGGTCAATGGGCAGCGGGGTGTTGGTGTGGTGTGGGACTCTCGGTGGACGGTGACATGGCTCGCTTTCGCACGGTCGTCGCGCGCGCCGGCTCCGTCCAATCGTGCGTCTCTGGTCTTCGCGCGCTGCGGGCGAATGGTGGCGACGTGTTGGGTGGGGGTTCTTCTCTTCCCCGATGAGGTATGCTCCGGTTGGAACTTGGAAGCTACGCGGCGCCACGGAGTCACGGGCGCCGGTGCCGGTGGCCGTGCGGCCTCCCGGCGGCGCGGGGGAAGACGCGTGCAACTGGAATACTGCATAGTGTCAGGTTCAGAGAAAAGCTCTATCAGAGATTGCTCAGGGCTGGCAATTCCAGGCTGTTGCATTGCACGGCCACTCGACAGCCACACTAACTGCAGTGCTGCACGCTGCAAGACCACCTCGAGCTACTGGGTCGTACAAAATTTACTCTCTGAATAATGGTTGCTCCTTATAGTAATTAATCAACTGTATGGATTATACTGTACATGGAGAGAACTTGAGGCATCTTGTAGCTGTATATCCAGATTACTGAAGCTTTGAGATGTTATAAGAGTATGGTATTAACAGTTGCTATACTGGAGTCGCTTCTTAAAGCCTTATTCGTACAAACGAGCTGATAAAAAAAGTGTTCTCTAGCATATGGATTTTACTTTTAGTTGATGACCCACACTTTGCTGCGGAATATGTGGATGAGTATATGTTAAATATTTTATAAATAATAAATGAATATATGTTACAATATTATAAAAATAATTGAGAATGATGATTGACATACTTATATTTTAGCTCTAAAATAAAATAAATTATAAATAATATGACATGTTTGCATGAAGTTTAAGATATAATAATTACTAGTGGATGTGTGATGATGTGTCATTCTTCTATATTAAGCTTTAAGATACAGTGGATAGCAATATACAGAAAGTATAGATATGCATATTGCATAATATAGACTTCCAAATTGCGGTTAGGTGGCACCGTGTCATGTCCATCTTATTGGTTAAACCTTTAGCAATTCCCCGGATACGCGCACACCTTGTTTTCTCTACGTTCTTTGCCCTTGAGTCGCCCTGAACTGATTTTCAGAGTGTGGAGGTATAAACACCTGTAAAGCTTCTACCCTTGCTCCTTCTGCAGCAAAGTTTGGATTAGTTTCAGAAGATATATTAGTGTTCAGTACACCAAAATGGCACATGACAATAATTTGATAGTGTGATTCTATTACCTGAGATGAGCTATGAAGAATACTGCACCAACAAGTGTAATTCCTCCAGCAAGAGACTTTAGCATCCCTTTCCCTGATTTGGGAACATCATTCTCATTCCTTTGTGCAGAGCTGTCATTTTCAGCTCTATATTCTGATTCCACCTGTTTATCATCCGATTGGGGAACCTCCTGGATGCCAAAGAAATGTTCAAACATGTTTGCGATACATGAGACAAAATGATGACTATGTTAAAAGTAGCATCTACAGGTTTGGCATTTCAGGAGGTACCGTTTCATTCCCACAACGGAATTCAGGTTCCAGCCCTCGGCATGCACTATCATCTTCAGAAACTGCTGGCAATTTGCCACCTGTACTGTCTCTTGGGGTTAAAGTCGAGTATGGTGTACTGTCGCAATTTGAACATACAGACTCCCCATCACAGGCAAGAAGATCGCATTGTTGATCAAAGGTGACCTTTTGGAGGACATCGCTTTCTTTTTCTGGATGATTAGTTTGGAGGGCATCGCTTTCTTTTCTTGGATGATTAGCAAATCTTTTCCCATTTCCGTGAAGAGGCTCGACATGTTCACCATGAATCCTTTTAGCAACTGTGCCAGGAGGAGCGCCCAAATTATCCTTGCTGCTGTCAACCACCAAATGACTGCTTATGGAATCTGACTCTTCTGAACTTAATGAACACCTAATTGTTCTAGTTCTTGAACACTGGTCAGTTGGAGATTCAATACAGCAATACGATTCATTTTTGTGAAATAAAGGAGTTGCCACAGAATCAGAGTCCATATTGCTGAAATCAATCGATCCAACTGATTCAGACAATGACTTCTCTTCATGCATATCATGCCCACTATCTCCATAGCCTTCCCTTCCCTCCTTAGGCATGTTGCCCGATTTCAAAAGTGCGGAAATATTGTCTTCGTTAACTGAGTCCTCAGGTTCTAATGCAGAGAGTTTACTTTCTGCTTCATCAGAATCATAATGTGTGTCACATTGCTGATCATTCCGTTCACCAAACACTCTCTAGAAATAGAGATCAAAATTGATAAGTTTATTGTTTCAGAAAAAAAGAATAATATTGACTTAAAATACAGGATCAAGTAGCAAGAGCATGCCAAATAAAACTAATCCTTTCAAGGAGCTTGCCTGCTGATTTAATGCATTAGAGTTGGCACGTGGACTGTAACCACTTGAACCAGATGAACTACATTGTGGTTGCTCCAGACTTCTACGGATGCCTCCAACAATATAGTTGGGCATGGCTATTGTTTGAGTGACAATATCAAAATCAGGCACCTGTCACCAGAGAGCAGAAACACACCAATTAAAGCTATTTCAGGATGTGTATTGTTCAATCATTAGTTGATTGGAATTCTTTTCAATGAATGGTTTCATAAGAATCTAGGGCTTACATTCAGGCGCATCATCCAAGCCTTCTTAGACAGCAGGCGTATGCACATACAAACTTTCCGAACATTTCTTTGCTCAACCACATCAGAAGGGGTAAACAAATCAATTCCAGCTAAGCCAAGAATTTGACATATCTGGAAAGGCAAAATATTATGATAAATCAAGCCACCTTTCAGAAGGGAAAACAAATACCAAGAAAGTAAATGGTATGGGAATGCCATCAGAATTCAGAAGCACGACAGCCATCCAGATTCAGCAAGTACTCTAGCACATAAAAAATGATTTTGATCCAATTTATAGCAAGTAAAGCTTTGTTACCGAGATTTGAAGAATCTATACCAGTTTCTTGGCTAGAATAGAAATGTTTGACATCATTAACAAGCACTCTTTCAATGAAAAGAGAAAAAAATGTGTCTTCTGTGTGATGGCCAAAAAATGTTATTCCCATGAATTTCTTTCACTCCACAGTTATCCAAATTAATGCACTTGAAGTTGAATCAAGATGGTAACTAAAGTAAGCTGCTAAGAAGAGAAGCATCCAATGGTCAATACCTTCAAAAACGAGTCAACTTTTGGATAGGGCATGTATTTCCCATTGCTGTTACCAGACGATGTTCTCTCATAAATATACACCTTGGATTGCTTCATTTGTTCTTTGTTCATTCTCAGCAGCCTTTTCCATAGAACTTTGGAAACTTGAAATCTGTCAGCATGCATAAAACAAGTAAGCCAATAAACAGCCCCAAAGGAGATTTAGAGCCTGGAAAGGAAACACAGGCAGAAAGTTCTCTCTTTTTTTTTTACCAAAAATAACAGAATTAATATGATGGTAATTTATTTCATTTCTGCTCTAACTAAGAATTACCTTTTGTTGTTTCAAGATAGAACATATCTATAATAAATAGTTTGTTAAAAAAATAATATAGAACTGAGTTGCTTGCTGCACAACAATAAATCGTATCATTTGCCAATGATACGATTTTTTTTTCTGGGTAACACTTTATAATGGAAACGTAAGCCTAATTACTAATTTCATATTGCCAAACTACCTATCATTTGAAGTATGTTAGTCACTCTGATCCTATATTTGCGTAATTTTACCATGTACAATTACAGCATTGAAAATTCTTACAAAAGCCAACCAAGTGACACCAAGTATCTGGATTGCATGATAGGCAGTACCATAAATACAAATAAAAAAACTGCATCTATTGTGAAGAACCTAAATCTTACAGTAATTCTCCATCAGCAAGAAGGTCTGAAACTATAACAGCTTCATCAAACCTAAGATGGAGAACTTCACCAAGCCAGATTTTTGTTTGTGTCTGAAAGAACATAATTGAACTGAGATATCAGAATAATAAAGATGTAGTTGTGGGCTTTCAGTTAGTATTGTAAAAATCGGTAGCAGGTGTAGTTAATATTGTAAAAATTGCCAAAACGACGGATTATGTGTCCCCGTTGGTAACTATACAGTAATAGGTATGGTAACAATATCCTTTATACAGATCAGTAGAACCATTATCTATAAGACTGTTTACGATAGATGGATAATTAGCAAAAGGAAAAAGTTTTATGTGTTATCTTAAATAAGGATATCTGATGATCTTCACAATCACCAATTCCTAAAGAAAATAATATAGAAGTACAGAGTTGAAAGTAACACTGTACAAATTATAAACAACTGTAGTAGTGTCAAGGATTATTTTTGTACCATAACACTGTGTGCGATACAACTTATATGTTTGCAGCTAATAAAGTTAGGTACATGCCGTTCAAAATTTGATGTTTAAGTTTAACAAGTCTTAAAATGTTGAATGGAATGTATATCTCATACTTATCGCTCACAGATTTTTATGAAAAATGCGTGGAATAAATTTAAAAGTTTGTGGTCTAAATGTACACCGCCTAACGTCCCAAAGGATTGCAGTAGCTATAGTAGTCCGTAGTGACTGCATTCATGTCCTTGACAAACTTTGTGTAATTTCTTCATAAGATGAATATTGAAGCTCAGTATTGTAATCTTTGTGCCAAGTATGTTGAGCACACACAGGACTAAGTTAACGACATTATGTAACACAATTCCAGCATTGGGCATTTTTTATACTACTTGACAGAATGAGCAACAGCTGCTAAGAATGGTAACATAATAAATCTATCAAAAGATACTTCAAACATCGCATACCATCTAATCAATACCATCCCATTCAGTTCGACCTTTTCTTGTACCATTTTTCACTTCTGGCTTTGACCTAGGAGGATATGAAATGCAAGTAGGAGTACAAAATAGCCTATGCTATCTAAAAAAACCAGACCAGTTTAGTGCACAAATTAAAAGCCTGCAGTATATCCTCTTTGGCCTAGAAAAGAAAAAGAAAGAGTTGAAAAGAATCTCGTACAACCATAACCACACAGAATCCTCGCTTGTCATTGTCAACTAGTAATCACTCTAATTTGCCCCCCTAGATAAATGCAACTTTCTCATACTTATTTTTAATTTCGCAAGAGGCTACGTGTATCATTGTAAAATGGGAAAAAATCTAAACAGAATCTAACGTAACGACTAGTTTTGCGACCAAAGGGACAGCGAAATGCAATACAGAACTACTCGAACTTCTGAACTGCTGCACCGGCACAGCTGCTTCAGCAATTTCTTCGAAGAGCTGGCCTGCCACCATGTTCTTGTCTTGTTAAAAACTCTCTTGAAGCCTTTGCCTCTGCACAAATCCTCTCGCCGTCGTTCTGAACTTCTCGTACTAGAACCATATATGAAATGTCTCATGCCTGAATACTGGATTTTGAATGAGCTAAGAGAGAAGATTAATGACACGACAGTTTAGTAACTTCAGAAATCAACCCAGATATTCCATTTGGACTCCGTAAAATCAAAATCAGAGCAACCAATCCTAAACATCTCGCATATGCCCAGCTCGAATCATTCGAGCATCTGCCGCAAAGGAGAGAACGGCGCCGACGAACCGTTGTGAACAGAGCCACCGGCTGGCGACGGCCAACCGGCGCAGGACTCTGACCGAGCCGCCTTACTGTTCCATTAACCCGGCCCCCGACGACCCGACTAGAGCACACAAGATTTAGTTCAGTACACGGCGCATTTCGCCGGCACCGGGACCGACCTGAAGGAAGGCGTCGTCGAGCTCGCGGAAGCTGGACGCGGGCGACGCCTGGTCCACGCGCACCACCCCCGCCTGCTGCTGCTTCTGCTGCAGCCCCGTCCTCATCGCGTCCCTCCTCGACAGCCGCCGCCGCCGATCACGAGGCGGCCCGCCGCCCGAGGTGGCTCATCCCAGATAGATCCTCGGTCGCCGCGCTCGCACTCCCTGAAGCCTCGGTTTCCTCGTCTGCTCTGCTCGCTTCAGCGGCTCTAGCTACTCTGCGTTCGTGGGGATGTGGTTTGGAGGCGACGCGGCGGCCGCGTGTCGCGTCCTGCGCCGGAATAAGCGCGGCGCTGCCCCGCGCATTCAACTCCCGGTTTTCAATCTCGCCGAGCTGACTCGAGCTGGCGCGGGTACATGTGGGAATTTCACGGTAGCCGCCGTGCGGTGCGGCGCGGTTGCGGTCGCGGGCGGTGGCGTGGCGTGGCGTGGCCGAGGGGGGCGCGCGCTTCACGGTTCGGCCTTCGGGAGGTGGAGTGCCATCCTGTGGTTTGGTTTCCGGGCCGAGCCAAAAGCGGCGGCATTTGGGGTTTCGCGGGCGTGCGGTGCGGGCTGCGGGGGGGCGTGCGGGCTGCTGCCGTCACGCGAGGAATTTTTTTTATTTTTATATTTATTTAATAAAAGATTTACAAAAACTACATTTTCATTTCAAACAATTACAAAACTATACTCCCGCCGCCCTCTTGGAGGGCGATTTTTATAAATCGCCCTTCCAGAGGGCGATTTAATGATGTGGCTGACGGCCGGCCGGGCGGTAATTTGCAGGTGGCCCGGGGGCCGCCTACAAATTGCCCGGCCTCCGGCCGGATTTTTGCAGGCGGCCCCCTTGCCGCCCTCTCAGAGGGCGATTTTTGGGGGGAGAAGCGGACCGTCCAGCCACAAAGAGGATGGTCCGGCCAAGCGAAACAAAAGAGGCACAGTTAATGAGCTTAGCAGCGGCGGCGAATGGCGGTATAACTCGTCGTGTGACCAAAAGAGAAAAGCTAGAGGAGTACCAGGCGAACCTAACGGTGGTTGTCTCGCAGTCGGAGGTGGTTGGAATCACCGGCGACAACGGCGGAGGCGGCGAACTCTTTCGGCATACGTATGGATTTTACCTTACAAGCTGAAATGGTCCATACATGCAATACCTGAGGGACTAGAGAGGCTCACCAAAGATGTTGGATTACTCAGCAGTGCTGGGACGGCGACGATTGCTCCGGGAGAGGTCCAGCGGCGACGGAATGCCTCGGGCGCTCGTTAGCAGCCAGATCTGGGCCAGGATCCTTTATAAATTTGAATTGACAATGTGATTACTAGTTTTTCTTTAAAAGAGAGCAAATCATGGGTCTCCATATATGTATATACATATATATATATATAGGTGAAAGTTTTGAAACAAAGCCTTAGCACTTTGTTTCATGGGTTTCCATGAAACAAATTCTGGGTATGTTACAACAAAGTAAAGAGGTTTCTTCAGTATGCATAGAATTAATAAAACATGATATACAACAGACAAACATCACTGATAGAACGTACTACGGGCCCTAACCGTAACCTCTAGCTCTCTTTGTCTTCCTACTCTGCGCTCGCACCTGGCCCTGGGAGTACGTCAGCCGGTCTGGTGGTACGGCACGGCCAGTGCGGGTCGTCTGCACGGGTGTGGCAGCTGGTGGGTCCTGCGACTGTGGTGGCGGAGCTCCTTCGAGCTGGGAGGCAGCTAGTATCTCTTGGATCTCCTCGTCCGAGTCCTCCAAGTCGTCCCCCTCGAAAGGATCCGGTGCCCAACCGCTGCCGCGTGCGCCCTGCGTGGAGGAGACAGCGCCAGCAAACATCCCCGGCGCTGTAGAGTGGAACCCTATACACCAAAATATTGATAATTGCAAACCAAAATTTTGCAAGGCAAAAATAAACTTTGATATAACCTGAAGGACCTCCTGTCATGGCCCGGGGGCACTTGTCGTGCCTAGCTGCGCGTGTGGTCGTGTTTAGCGCACTCCATGCGTCGACGTACTAGCTCCAGAGGGATGTAGGTACGGTGTAGCGAAATCTGCAGGGAAGTATATTGATGTACAATAGTACATGTCGTAGAAGAAAACATGTTATGAACCGATGGTTAGTCGAATTTACCTCTGGAGGGGCCAGATGGCTGACTGGTACCCTGCGGGCGCACTCCTGCTCCTGTTCCTGCTGGCCGTGGCTGTTGCTGCTGTGCAACTACGGGAGGTACCGCGTCGGCCGTACGACAAATGAGCGCACGAAGCACTTGTGCATCGCCTGACGAATCCTCCCGAAGGTCGTCCTCTGCTCATGAGCATTCAGCACGATCCCACTGTCCAACCGTCCGAACGCCGCGTTTACATCAGCCTGAACCTGTCGCGCTACGTCGACCTATTTCAAATATGACATGAACATGTGTTAGAGCCATGGACACGTACAAAGGGAATAGCAAAGTGCAAAGATAATGTGACTTACCGCGCGGAAGTAGTCCTGGTCACGGTGTCTAGGATACGTGTCCGTCGTAGCGGCGACGTGTGGCTGTGGAGCATCTGGGGTGAACGTTACGCGTGTGCGGGTACGGGGCTGGTACCACGTGAGGTATGCTAGGTAGGCCTGCTCAGTGTGTGGCTGTATGTCGTCGATGATCTCCTCTGTCGCCAACAACCAGTCCTCCACGTACTTCTGCAGTCGAGGATACCACTGAGCTCCAGCTGCCTGTCCCCTACGATTATATCTATTTGCAGAGAGTGCATTAGGCTACATTAAATAGTTGTAGTACTAAACAAAGATCGGAGTTGTACTAACCGGTGCACATCGCGCGGCACAACGATCTGCACGGGCGATGGGGAGTGCTGCCGTAGTCCGAACTGTCGCATCACGCGTTGCGGACAGTGGGGCTCGACGAAGATGTCGAACACCATCGGCGCTGTCGTCGTCCAGTACGCCTGGTCGCGCGTGCAAAGAGAAGAGAGTCTGAGCGGTGCACGGTCCGCGATGGCCTGCGGCCTATACGGCTCCCAGACGACGTCGCTGGCCAGCAGGCGGTCGAACTCCAAAATGAATTTGCAGTAGGCCCTCCTAACCTGTCTGTGAGCGTAACGACGCTGCAAAATAGGAAAAGCTTACACGTGAGTGTTTGCGCATAAGTGCTAAACATAGAATTTCACATTTTATACCTTACGGCGACACCATAGGGTCCCCATAGTCGGACCGTCCTCAGGCCACTGGCCGTACAAGCCTCCAGGGCCGCCCTCGTAGGAAGAGTGCTGAATCAGAGGACGGCCTATCGCGAACCGCTCGGCCGCCCATAGCTGCAGAAGGAGAGGGCAACCGGTGATAATCGCACCTGGATCGGTCTTTGTGCACGCGTCACAAAGAGCACGGTACGTCGCTGCTAGCACAGCAGATCCCCAACTCCACTGCTGTACGTGTCCGTCCTCGCTGTCGGCGATGGCACGAGCGTAGTGGATCAGTCCCTTGTCCACCCCGTGCTCGTGAGTGCTAGTGAACATCACCCACCCAAACAGCCACAACAGGTACGCCTCCATGCTTCGGCTCACCGAGTATTCGTCGGCGTCAACGTCTAGCTTATCAGACTGCAAAGAAAGATTATAGTCAGCAGCTCTGTAGGTCGGACGATTTGTGAATGAAAGGAATCCGCGACTTACGGTGAACTATAGCAGCCAAGCCTGCGAGGGGCCGTTCGTGGTGTAAGGCGGTAGCGAACCCGGGGGTTCAAGTTTAGGTCGACAATGCACGGGCTCGAACTGAGCAGTGATGTCCTGCGACCAATCGTGCCCCCAGTCGATCGGTCCGACTGCGTCTCCTGCGAGGGGAAGTCCTAGCAGGTATGACACGTCCTGGAGTGTGGGAGTCATCTCGCCACACGGTAGGTGGAACGTGTGGGTCTTCGGTCTCCAGCGATCAACCAGTGCTGCCAGAAGTGACCGGTCAGCGTCCCATCGCTTGGCGGGGTCCACCTCGTCCGGTGCGGGCTCAACTAGCCTACACAGCGGAAGAAGTCCAGCCTCACGCAACCTGCAGAATATAGCACTGTATTCAATATTGGGGAACATAGATATGCACAAACGATGTGAATGAATTTTCATACAGCTCTTACCTCTAATGGAACCGAGGGTCTATCCGCAGGAGGTGACGTGAAGGCCGTGGACGGAAGGTGGCTAGGTGGGCATCCTCCACGGCTGACAGGTAAGACCGGTGGGACTGGTCGACACCTCGGTCCAACAGCTTCGGTGTATGGTACGCCATACCTGCATGCAAATAGAGAGTTAGCGTTAATTATTGTTAAAGTTTATAACATTGTTATATGACAAAAAAAAACAACAGTACGGTAGCTATCCTTCTATAACAAAGAACTAGTCTAGACTTACACTACACCGTATATCCACCAATTGTTCGAGAACGCCTAAAACGGGGTCGTCTTGAAGTTGTGCCTTCACCCGTAGGACGACTGCCATCAGCGGCTGAACCCGACAGTCCAGCTTTCGCCGCACTTGGACCGGCTGCATCCTTTGGACATTTCTTATATGTATGACCTGTTTGGTCACACTTTGAACAACACTTATGCCTTCCACCGGCTTCTGACTCATCCATGTCATTACGGATGCGTCTTGTCTTGCAGCGACCTGTTTTATCCCTCAATTTTTTTGGGTCAGGAATGTACACAGCTTGAGGATGCTCCATAGTAAATGTACCCGCAATACCGAAACTGTATATCTCTCCGCTCCAAGTATTATATATTGCTTCTTTCCTGAAATAAGGTGAGACAAAATAGCGTGCTTCTATCCCGCACTCACCGCTCGCGGCAATAATATGAGAGCATGGCTTGTGGAGCAGTGTAGGTTTTCGGCACGAGCACTTGCAGGTCCCGTCTTCCTTCAGCACACACTCCTGCACAACTCTTTTGCGGTAGATTCCGCGCATGCCCTTGTCGACACACAATATTTCAAATCTGTGTTCTTGTGTGCCTTGAGGTAGAGCACGATGTCTTCGGGCTTTTTCACTTTTATCTTGCAGATACTTCGTCAGTAGTGTGCCAAATAAAAGATTATTGTCCGTCATTGAGGGTCCAGCTGCTCTGAACCTATCTCTGAAGTACTTGCATGTGCCATGCAAGATAAATTCAACTATTCCAACAAGTGGGAGCTCTCGAACACCACGTATAACCCAGTTATAGACCTCTGCCAAATTTATGGTCATTATGCCAAACCGAGAACCATCCTTGTCATACAACAATGCTCATTTCTCCTTTGGCTCATTCTCAATCCAATCTGAAAATTTTCTAACTGAGAATGCAGACCTTCTTCTCATATGTGGTCCGTCACTTGATAGAGGCCCAAGAGCTTGTGGAGCCTCATCCCCTCCAATGGTAGCCCTTCTGGATTGCTCATCTGTTAGTTTAGATGTCAGCTCATCCAACCTCCTCCAAAGCTCATTCAATTTCTTCTCTTGATTCTGGGCGCAAAGTCTCTTGAAAAGATTCATAAGATGCTTATTCTTAAATTGTCTGTAGAAATTAGCACCCATATGACGTATGCACCATCTGCTTTGGACATCATACCACCTTGGTGGGTATCCCTTCTCAACACATCCATATCTCAATTCCTCAATTGCACGCGGCAAGCCAGCGTGACGGTCATGTATAAGGCACACGTCTGGTCTCATCCGTACGACTGCAGACTTAACCCTTTCTAAAAACCAATACCAGCTATCAGTGTTCTCACTCTCAACAAAAGTTATTTCCATCAACTCCAATTGCTGTTAAGATCTGCCCTCTGTACTTCCCAGTCAGAAATGTCCCATCGATGCAGAGGATGGGACGACAATGGACAAATGCTTGAATGCAAGCACCTAATGCAAAGAATACTCGTTGCAACACACTTTTATTACCATGGTCAATTGATGGAAAGGCTTTCAGGTCGTAGTACGTCTCCGGATTCCTCTGAAGAATACAACCTAATAGACGAGGCAAATTATCATAGGCTGCTTCAAATATACCAAATCTCATCTCTACAATCTTCTGTTTTGCCCTCCAAGCCTTAGCATAGCTAATTGTGTATTTGAATTTCTCTTCAATATGTCTAACAATTGACCTTGGTTCGTACCCCAGATTGTTAATAATATGTGAGTACATCTCTATTGCAACAAATGCAGATGTCATGTTTCTGTGATACTTTTCAACACCGGGTAAATAACATGAATGCTCAGTCACGATTGATACTTGCCAATAATCTTTCCATTTACCCTTGAATGCGTGCACCCGCCATGGACACCCATCCTTCATGCACTTTACTTCATACACCGATTTGCTTGACTTCACGACCGAGAACTCTCTTTAAAGTGATACGGCCCATTGTTTTACTGTCTCCTTTAAATCCTCTACATATGCATACTTGGCCCCCTGGATGACCTCATTTTCCTTGTACTCCCATGGCACATGATGTCCCTCGGAGATAGAAAACCTAGAGAAGTTCTCGTTGCTTCATTCTGCAGGCATCACGGCGTCCTCATCAGACGAATCATCATACTCTGCTTGCTCGTTTTCAGAATCTTCCCTATCCATTTCTTCGACGATGGTATTGATTTGTTCTCCCTCATCTGCCACACCTGTTGGCTGTCTATCTTCTTCATTCCCTCCTTCATTCGCTCCTTTATTTCCTTCCATTGTTTCACTATCACCTCTGGCCGTACTTGGACCCTCATCATCTTGCACGGGCATTGTACCAGCGGTGTTATCTTTTTCATATATCAACACAAGTATGCCCAGTGGCCAACCACGTTGGAATGCATTCTCCACATACCATCTCCAAGTGGCAGTGCAATCCACCGGCATCAGTTCCCAAAAAAAACCTTCAGTTGCACGGCTGACTACTACATACAAGGTTATTGCGCTGAGCTCGGGGTTCAGTCGAAACCCTCGCATCAGCCAGTTGTACACTGACCCAAAACTTCTCTCAGCTGGTCTATCAATCCCCTTAGCTGTTGAACTAAAATCCGACAGATCTACCCCTTCTGGACCATATCTAACATTCTCTTGCCCGTGAAATAACTGAAATATCACCTTATTTGCTATTTCTGTTGATGAAAAAATACAGTTAAACTAGGTACCAATATTCTTCTCACATCTCTACAAAACTTAAGTCATCTAACAGATTAACTAAAAACCTACAGATCTACGAGTAACAGCTTATTTTCATACAGTACTATACACATAACCAGTACAATACTATATCAATTCTTGTATATAAATAGAAATTACAAAGAAACAATAAATTTTACCTGCAGATGAATCAATAAACTGACAGAGCTTCGCCGCTTTCGTTCAGCCTCGCTCTCAGCTCTCTCTTCTTTTTTTTTTTGTGATTTGTGTGAATTTTATGACAATTTTTGTGAGTGGGAGGGGGTTTTATACCGGCCGCCCAAAAATCGCCCTTTCAGAGGACGGCAAGGGGGCTGTCTGCAAAAATCCGACCAGGGGCCGGGCAATTTGCAGGCAGTCCCTCGGGCCACCTAAAAACCGCCCTCTGAGAGGGCGGCAAGAGGGCCGTCTGAAAAAATGGCCGGCCCCCAGCCGGATTTTTGCAGACGGCCCCCTTGCCGCCCTCTTAGAGGGCGGTTTTTAGGTGGCCCGGGGGCCGTCTGCAAATTGCCTGACGGCCGTTGGCTGGGCAGCCACGTCATTAAATCGCTCTTGGAAGGGGGATTTATAAAAATCGCCCTCCCAGAGGGCGGCGGGAGTATAGTTTTGTAATTGTTTGAAATGAAAATGTAGTTTTGTAAATCTTTTATTAAATAAATATAAAAATAAAAAAAATTCGTCACGCGAGGGGGGACGTACGCATCGCGAGACGGAACAAAGCCGCGAGACGAAACGGACGCGGCGCCGATCGCGACCGGGCTCGGATCGTGGGCGCCCAGTTCGTGATCCGACTCGTGTGGCCAGGCCTTCTGAGTTCTGTCGAGTAGTGATTGTTTTTTCGTGGTTGTCAACAACGGAAACTTGTGATGAGGTTTGAAGTTGATTTTCGTTTGAAGGATTGCGAGTCGTAGGTAGAGTAGTAGGAGTGCTACTGTATACTTACTAGGGTAATTGTTGAAACGGATCCAGTGACGATGGCGTTTACAGGTCTTCATTGAGATGTGTGCGTTGTTGTTGTACACTTGTACTACTAACAAACGTATCGGTAACAATGTTGGGCTTTCTCTTCTTTGGAGTAGAAGTCTACATATAGCCACCAAACCTTGGACTAATTTCTCTGTCAAGATTCAACTGTAACGAACATATTACAAGGAACTCTCCTCGCAAAAAAATGAAATAAAAGAAATAATACAAGGAACTCAATTAATGACGAAAAGTAATTTTAGCCTCTCAAAAAATCCTAACGATGTAGGAGTTATCTAGTAGGTACCATCTCCTTTTAGTGAAGGGAAAATTTTAAAAACACACTAAAATATCTTCTTTAAGTTTAAGATTCTCTCTTATAAGTTGATTTATTACAAATACCTCCTCCTAATCCATCATAGTTTTAGACTCACTTTCAATATCGCTGCTCACGCATTCTCGTGGCTGTAAACCCATACATACGCTCCTATGAATACCAATATATCAAGAAGAGTCAGGTCATTGCTCATGACGGCTAGGTCTAATAATATGGTCATGGTATCTTTACTCATGATGTCTGACACGACTTTGGATGACAGTGGTCATGATTCATGAGTCTCCACTAGCCGTTGATCTATCTCATGGGGTTCGACAGCAGCTAGTTTCTTCGGTAGTTTTAATGTGAGGAAGACAAGATCGGTGTGACACTGTGTTATTAGGAAGATGGATTTGGGTACATGCGTGGTGGGATGGTAGTCATATAGCACGTACAAAAATGAGACAAAAATACGCGAGCAGTGGCATTAGGAAAGGCTATCAAACCATGATAAATTAAAAGAAAGGTATTTATAACAAATTATCTTATAAAAATTTTAAACTTAGGATGACATTTGATTAGGTTTTTTTTCAAATTTTCTCTTTAGTCAAACCACCGTAACTTACCAGGTGTGTCTCGTGCAAAAATAGTCAAGCAAGAGAACCTTCTCCAATGGTACAAATATGAACTTCTAGTAGTAGTTGTCGTGTACTTCCTGTATGTCTGTATGGGCGCATGAGCAGTTTGTTCATCTTGAAATCGGCACATAGCGTTCTTGTTAATCTCAAACTTTTATCAGATATTTCACCCAAAATTTCCAGGCACACGCATGCGTAGGGAATTCTTTTTATCGCTCAATGCCAAGTGAAGGGTCAAGCTTCGGTAGTTCGGTGCAATGGCCCAGTGCGCGGAGGAAAACAGGAGCAGTTTGTAGGTTCTCTTTGAACTCCCCTCAAAATTCAGATAGATAGGCACAGGCAAGCAGCCGCTGAGGTACCCATTTCTTTTTCATGCTCCTGCATGTGGTTCTTTCCTTAGATCCCGCTCCATGTTCCAGCGACGATCATGCTTACTTCCAGAGGCTGATCCGAACCTATTCAGGAACAAAATACGCATGTAATCATAGGGCACTTCACTGCACATGAGAGACTTCATTTTGATCCGTAGTTTGAATGAGCAACGGCATCTCACATTCTGACGTGTAAAAGATGGGCTCAAACCTGCATGTTCTATTTCTTAGTAGAGCAACTGAGCAAGTCACTGGCAGCCCAATACAGAAGCAATTTGTTATGGAACAGTTATAGCATATGCTGGCAAGACATCAACACATACAAAATCTCGCCACGGATGATAACACCAGCTGAAAAGCAGTTCACACCCACAAAAAAAAAAAGGAGAAATCAAGAATTCTAGGTGAGTGCTTCAGGAGCAACAAACCACGGGGCAAAATAATGATGATGTCAAAAATTTACAAAGGCTCAAGCTCAAATACATTGCAAGCAATTCCATTTCTCCCCCTACCAGGTCGTACAAAATCTACTGGATGTCCTCAACAGGAAAACACCCAAATATTCCAAGACCGACGCAGCAAGTTCATGCTTATCTCACTAGTCCTAACTGACTACAATGCTAAACTATATCCTAAACAAGCCCAAGAAGTTTCTTTCTGGCACTGAGTGGGAACCACGAAGATCTACAAAACATAGGTGATATGAATCAAATTTAACAAGCTACAAAGCAGATGGATGAAGCTTCATGATTCTTCTGGCAACAACTTACTTGTTCATGAGCTGAGCAGTGTTCTCACAAACAGAGACACGCCACTATCAATACGAGCTTATGGCAGGAGGGGATGCAGATTCAAAAGAAGCTCGAAGCGGTCTATTAACAAATGGGTGTGACAGAAGTTGTGATGCAGAAGGCCGTTGCTCTGGATCAACTTGTACACACTGGCTAATGAAATCTTGAGCATCTATTGACAAATAGCTGGGAATTTGAGGTCGTTCTCCTTTTCCAATCATAAAAAAGGCATTTGTCTGGAAATACCAAATCAACATTAGCGGATTGCTTAAGATAAATCTTAGGTAAACCGAAGCAAGTTACAGAGAACGTTAGTTGAATTAAAGTAAATTTTAGAGAAAAATAGTCTCACAGACCAATAATGCTATGTTCTCACAGAGTAAGAAATGAAGGGAAAGACTGGCTGTCAGCAGCAGGTCCTATATATGTACTTCCCAAAACTTTGCAGCCATGATGTTATCTTTAATAAAGGATTGGAATGAAAGAAAACAACAATTTCCCCTTGTGCTGGCACAGAAAGTGGATAGGCAGCTCACACATCTCAATATTGAATTAATTAACGGTGGACCTTCAATATTGAATTACATCTCAAAATCATAGATACTTGTTAAACTTGTTGCATATTTATCTTTCTAAAGTGGTGTGAAACTATTGTAATAATTGATTCTGGCTTTGTGCATCTTCCATGCAGCGGCCGGTTTATGCATTATCTTAAAAAAAGATACTTTGGCAAAACTATCATAGAACTACAAATTTGAAGTCCCTGTCTTGCAAAAAAAACACAGATTTAGCACCAAATATCATACAACTACAAATTCAGCACCAACTTAACACAAAACTAAAGATTTCCCATACAGTGTATTAAATCTGTAGTTTTTGTGATACTTGTGTCAAGTATTTGTAGTTTCTGAAAAATTACTCAATAAAGAACATAAGCTTCCTACAACTTAATTTGGCATTTTTCTGGACTGAAGTTCAATGCTGTACTATCACCCTATAAATTGAAAGGACACACATAAAAGAGCGTTAACAAAACTATAAACTGTAGAGTCGAAGTATGACGTACCCACTCCACATTAGGATATGGTATTTGACGGGTTAGCATTTCCAATACAGTGCAGCCAAGACTCCAAATATCAGCCTGGGGCCCATATGTTTCTTAGGATTAACAACCTGAAAATAAGATGTTGTATTTAGCACTTTCACAGTTTTCTGACTAAGACATAATACCACAAGTAACATAAAAAATTGGAAAACAACATCATAATAGTTGACCAGCAAGGATCATGATTAAATAAAGTAAATAGCATAGGATAAATAGTAACTTTTACCTCAGGTGCCATCCAATAAACACTTCCTTTGCATGATCTCAGCATATTAATTTTTGACATCTGAAATCCAACAAGAAGAAAACTAGCACTGTAAGACAGAATCATAGATAAATCACTAATATTTGTACAAAAAAAAGGCTAACCTCCTTCGCCAACCCAAAGTCTGCCAGTTTTACTGATCCATTTGCATGAACCAGTATATTCGCGCATTTAATGTCTCTGAAAATGAAACGATTATTTCAATTAAGCAAAAAAAATGTATCAAATGGAAATATCAAACAATATCCCATGTAAAATGAAAAGGCCACACAACTAAGAACATAGCATGAAACCTCATTCATAATTTTTTTAAATACCTTTCCCAGTTTGTTCGTACATCTGAACAATCCAGAAAAGGTTGTTTGATCAGGAGGACATGTATCCCCCCCCCCCCCAAAAAAAAAAAACCACGCACACACACACAAAAAAAAAACCTGTAGTGCATGCCACTTCGTAGAGAAGGTGGAGCAATTTAGTTTCAGACCAATATACTGACTTCAGGGAATGCAGATGCATTCCATCATGTGTGCTATCCATATTTAAAATGCATGACAAACGAGCTCAAAAGATCACCTTTACTTATCTACATTATTCTTTGTCAGGAAAGGTAGTTCAAAAAAATAATCTGTCATTTGTTGCAGAATTATAAGCATTGAATTACTTTCAATAAAAAACAGAAGTGAAGCAGCTTTACACCTGTGAACCACGTTTCGCTCATGGAGATAAACCAATCCGTTGAGAATCTGCCTTGTGTATGCAGAGACTTGTGAGTCTCGTAGTTTTACCTTTGATAGAGGGACAATAGAGAACCTTGTGTAACAAGCTCAATAAAAATGTACAGTTTTGATTCTTCCTGCATTGGAAGTGTTGAATGAATTGCGTGAGTAATGGACATCATTACAAATATACACAAATGAAAACAAAAATGGAGATGTGTATATTATATAGCGACTACTTACATAAAACTATTTCTAGAATTGATCAACAACTGAGCAACATCAAAAGAATGGTGGGATACCTTGTCAGTTCCATAATACTGGACTATATTTTCATGTTCAAACTGACTTAGGAGTGCAATTTCCTGAGAACCAACAAATGAAAATTAGATAGTTCAAGAAGACGTCAAAGCATGTCAATGCGGTACAATATAGTACAGACAGCGGTACAATATAGTACAGACAGCAGTACAACACTGGAACAGACGGTATTCACAATAAACATTAACTGCAACAGATGAAGAACAACAGCAGTAACCTGTTCAAGTGCAAGAATAGATTGTTGTGCATTGCTTCCTTGGTCAAGCAAAGATACTTCCTTCACAGCAAAAAATGCTCCCTCACTGTAGAGACATTCCACACAGACAGCATTTAGCATTTTAAATACATTGCATGCTCTGCAAATGGTACAGCAACAAGAAAGAATAATATCCTTTACATTACTCTAAGTGGCCAGACTGAACTTTTTTTACTATAACCAGGTGAAAAATATGCTCTATGTCACTCCTAAGAACTTCCAACCTGAAGCCATTAGGTTCCAATAATATTTCCTGTATATGCATAATCAAGTCTTCACAAGGTTGCATCTTGCAGCTATCATGGTCTTTTTCTCACGATATTGTAGGCTTTGTAGCACAAATGTAACATGCTGCCTATTGGAGACTATGGTAGCAAAGTAGTTGGATACTACCACCGTTGATTTTTATAAGGTGTATATTAATTTCAAAAGGTATTCAAGATTAAAATTTGAGCATGATTTCTCATAATATACATACTTAATAGCCATAAAACCAATACTGTACTAAAGCATTTTGAAATATGAATCTGTTGGTATAATTTTTATACACTAAATATACTTGTAATTTGACTAATTGTTGGTCAGAATCTACAATTTTTTTTTACTCCCAAAAATACTCCCAAAAAAAATCAATGGCAGAGTATCAATCAAACTCAGTCATTAAAGGTCAGAACATGTACAGAAGTATGCCATTGTTATGACTTAAGGAATTAAGACAAATAAAATTATTTTCTCCCTTCAGTTCTCATGACATCATCAGAGATATCACACAAATAGCATCCTCATATCCTATTTTACTGCAACAGTAAAACCTCCAATGAATCTCTCTCTCTCTCTACTGGCTACGGAGAGGGCAATCTATATGGACTGTTAAATGGATAATGCCCATACATTGCATTGACAAGTCACACCAGGGCAAGAGAGTATAAAATGTAGCAAAAGGAGATAGATTCATACATAAGGCTCAAAGACCTGTGTTTTAGTATATTGTCTCAGTACATTGTCAACAATATGTTCCTGTCGTGTGAGAGAAATGATTTAACAACAATAACAACAAACCAATACATGGAAGAACTGTGCTGGGTTTTTCCTATAATCAAGACAGGTGTAAGGGCAACATACTTGGTGTTCCTATCCCACTCCCAATCACCCCAGTATCAACACACTACACACATTTCCAAAGAAATATTTGACATTCTAGTAATCTACTTGTAGAATTCATGATATAGTGTCATGCACTTCTAAGTTCTAGGTATAAACAAAAGAGCTTTGCCCATCTTCTAACGAGGGGGCTATTTGGACTAGCTAAGATTTATCTTTCATGAAAATAACCGTAAGCAAAGACCAGCTATGACATAACAGTCTATTTTTCAGATATGCTTAAATTAAACAAAAGATTGCAGTACCTCTGTGATAAGTAGTAATAACATAGATGATATGGGCAAACACCAAATTCAAACTAAAGCATTGGTACTTACTCACTGATCCCCTCGTACACCATCCCAAATGAGCCGCTTCCCAGAAGAGCACCACGCATCCATGACTTAATCTTCCTCTTGAACTTTCCATTTGGCGAGATGATGAACATAGCCTCGGTAGTAGTGCTGGATGCATCATCATCATTTGTTGTTGACAGTGATGATGTCCCAGTGAACCCTTCAAAGGTTTCTCCTATCCTTAACTCTTTCAGCTCCCCGTCCACCCCTGCCACTCCTCCTCAACAAACTCCTCTCCTCCTCTGTGTCTGACGTGTGAGACGCGTCCACACGTTCATAGTCTGTTCTCACTTCATTTTTCTCTTCACTGGGAGCAAACGAGTGCACAATGTCCCAAGCCGACTCCCCGCTCATGTCTTTAGCCACAATTGAATGCCTCACTGGTGGCGGTGCGAGTGCCATGATCGGCTGCGGCGGGGTGAGAACAGGAGGGCGGGCTCCTTGGATCCCGACTTCGCCGCCTCCTCTCCTTGGCGATAACAGGGGCAATTCAGCGACGGGTGCCACAACAGCAACGGCAGGGGCAGCCTTGGGGGATTCCTGACCGAGCGCCGCAACGGTGGGCTCCTCCGCCGAATCAGTTGCGGTGGAATTGGAGGAAGAATGAAGGGACTCCTCGGGAATGGAAGCAGGGAATGAGGGAGGAAGGTTGATCTGGATGACCTCTGGGGCGGAAACGGTGCGGGCCACGGGAGAGGGGTCGTCGACGGGAGGCGAGGAGTTGAAGCGGGAGCGGGGGAGGAGGTCGGAGTTAGAACGCTCTTTTCGGGCTTCCCAGGCGTCGGCGGGGATCGCGAACTCCTCCGGCCCGGATAAACCCAAGCTGCGGCAGAGCTCGTCGACCTCCCCCTCCACGCTACCACTGATGCGGATGTCCGTGCCGCCCCCTACCGCCAGGTCGAGAGAGCGCGACGGCCGGAGCCCCAGCGACCGCTCCGCCGACGTGGACGATGACCACGACGCGCACGCCGACACGGCCGAGGCCCCGGCCTCCTCGTAGTCGATGTGCTTCGCCGCGTTGCGGCGCTCCAGCCGCGAGCTACGCCCGCGGCTCCCGCTCCCGCTCCCTTCCCCGCCGCCGCCGCGGCTGCTGGAGTCCATCGACGACGCGTCCGCGCCTCGGCGGCCGGAGGAGGACGACTGCTTACGGCTCCACGAGAACATCTGGATCCATAAGATGAACGGAACCACGCGCCTAGGTGCTCAGCTCCATGGCGGCGCTGCGTGCTCCCTGCTGGATTCGAGCTCAATTCCGCAGCAGCCACGGCCTCCCCTCGCCTCGCGCCGTGTGATTTGGGGAGGATGGGGAGCTCGCCTCGGCTGCTTGCGGGATGAAGTGGCGTGTCCGCGTGTGGGGGCGTCGTCGCGGCAAACAAATCTGCCACATAAGAAGCCAGCGGAGACACCCACATTTCAATGACCGGTGGGTCCGAACCCAAGCGGGGCCCAACATCAGTCACGTGGATGCGAAACCTCTCCCGTGCATGGGTTCGACGAGCCGGATGGACCAGACGCGGGTTGACTGCGACGACGACGAGCGCGGCAAGAAGGGGTCGATGCGGCAACGCGTGGGACCCGCACGTCAGCGGGAGAGCGGAGGGGGCAAATAAATGGCTGCCGTTGGCGTGGATGTGAGGCCAGTGAGAGGGGAGTGGGAGCGGGAGAGCGTGTGAACGGGCGGCGTCGCCGAGCCACCACCTGTCAACGGCAGTTGCGCGCACCGCGCACGGCGCACGGCGCACGGCGGTTGCCGATGAGGCAGGCAAGGAACTTTTAACGACGCATGCCTCCGGCGACCGGGTCACTATACTATTGGCAATGGTAAATGACAACCATGTTTTTACAGCTAGGCCCCTGGATTACTGTTTGCAATGGACGGTTATTTTCTAAAAAGTTTTTAATGTAATTTTAAAAATAAATCCTACAGTTACTTATTTCAAAGATGAGGATCTATCGGCCACGCTATCTTCATTGGTGTGGCAGGAGAATGTTAAGGCTCCGGTTGACAGTGCTGAAAGGAGAGAAAACTTCTCTTGTTTTTTACGATTATGCTTCTCGAAATGATAAACAGTGTGTTTTTAAAAAATTTCTACATAAAAGTTGTTCTAAAAATCAAATAAATTCATTTTTCAAGTTTGTAATAATTAAAACTCAATTAATTATACACTAATGACTTACCTCGTTTTACGTGTTCTTCTTCTTTCTTTTTTTCTCACCTTTAAACACTCCCTGGGTCACTGATAAAAGGTCAAGACGTGACATGGATTTATCTATATAATATGCTACATTTGATGATGGCCCGATAAACTCTATTCATTGTTTAATCTATGGCTGATAAGTTGCATGAAAAAATAAACTAAGCAATAATAATAATTTATAAGAAAAAATTTTATATTTGTATTTTTAGCAGTTTAAAAGCTAATGCTGAAAAATAAACTACGATAAAAACCTTAAAATCAACTCTAAAATTAAGTCTTAAATTTTAAATTTTGGATGTGGTGACAATAAGAAAACAAAGCCAAAATCCTGCCACATATTGTTCATATCAGGGCCATATTTAATTGTCGCACCAAGCCAAAATGTTTATTTTTAAAATTAACTTCAAAGAGTTTGTTTTAAATTAACAACGCCAAAATCTTCCCTGTAGGATCATGTTTCGATGTCAAACCTATGATAACCAAGTTGATTAGTTGACTAGCAACCCTATCTTAAAAATGTCTTGCTCTCAACTCTCTCGTACGGGATTGGAAAATGCCATATGCAAATGCAGTGCAAGTACTCATGTAGCAACTCGATTGAAGTTTGCAACTGATGATTTCGATAGTTACGTACCCTTATAGTAAGAGGGAAGCACTGTAGAATCGTTTCAATGTCAAACGCGCCCACACAAAATCGAGCATATATAGCCTTATAGAGTAGTTGGCTACTCCCTCTCTTTCAGATTATAAGTTATTTTGACTTTGATTAAAGTTAAACTACTCTAAATTTATCTAAATTTATAGAAAAATATATCAATATTTACAACAACAAATTCGTTTCATTAAATTCAAAACTGAATATATTTTTATAGCATATTTTCCTTGTATTGAAAATATTACTCTCTCTCTCAAAATACTTTAACTTATGTCATGTTTTTAAAGAAATTAAGATTGGGGTTGAGAAATGGTTGTAATTGGTTGAGGTGAGAAAGTAGGTAAAGAAATTAAATAAAAGAATGTTGTAATTGGTTGAGATGGAGAGGTAGTTAGAGAAGTAGCAGTATTGTGAGACAAATTTGAATTCTAAAAGTAGTAGTATTTTAAGACAGATGGAGTACTATATTTTTCTATAAATTTGGTCAAACTTAAAAGAGTTTGACTTTGACCAAAGTCAAAACGACTTATAATCTGAAACAGGAGAGTAGAATTTTCTATGACTTAAGCTTATCTCTTTGTTTTTCGTGAACATGTTTTTTAAACTACTAAACGATATGGTTTTTAAATACTTTATATATATAAGTTTTTTAAAAATAAGATAAATTTATTTTTTAAGTTTGCAATAGTTAATATTTAATTACTCATGCACTAATGATTTATTTTGTTTTACGTATTGTTGATAAGCTAAATTATACTGTGCCTAAGACTAACTAGAGTACTCCGTACTACAAAACAGTACTTCACACCATGGCACATTGGAACCAGTTGGTCTTGACACCATGAAACAGGTAGCCAAAACAGCAAAGCATTAACACGGAAGATGTGAAGGCGACGTATCAACTTCTGCCTTCTGCCCTAGCTAACGCGCTCGTTTTCGTGAGAGTCAGAGACCATTTTTGCAGGTTTACTTGGCACGAAAAAGAAATTAAATCGCCACGTACCGGTTTTAATCTTTTCCGTGGCAGATATACGTACGTAATGTTTATGTCAGCGCTCGACGATGACGTGCGTACGCAGTGTGAACGGCGCGCGTTTGGCGCCACACGCGACAGTTCACGTGAAAGTCGTGAACACGCAGGTAAGGCGAGAGGGTCTTTCTTTTGTCCCGACGACGCACGCCGGCTACCAGTCTACCGTCCACCGCCTGGCAGCCAGGTGAGACTGGCCGTGAGAGTGAGTAACACCACGGTGGCGAGTCGATCTATCTATCTATCGCCTCAACTACTTCTTTATCTACCAGTCTACTGGAGTAAAATTTTGCATGAAACAGTGCAGTGCGTAAGTACGTTCTACAACTGCAGTGGCACCCTCTTCGGCGGCAAACAGACACACGTCAGGTTCCATTAATTCTTTGATGTGTAGTCCCGAATGCGTCACGACGCGTTCCAACTCTACTCTTTCGTATCTCCGCAGCAACTTAATTAATCTCTTATGTTTATCGTGAATTCGCAGTTCACAGTGATGCATCTGTGTGTCATGGCATGCATGGTATAATCGGAAATGCTATACATTATGAGACAGATTTTAGAAGGGAAATCACCCGTATTTTTGATCTTTGGATCCATCTCACAATTTGTGCTTCATGGTCTCCTTCTCTAGTTCAGCTGAACTTCGGCGAGCTCATGAATAATTAGATTTTTGAGGTTGTGGTTCTGCCCTCTCCACCAAGGAGAGAGGGAAAGAGTGTTTCCTGATTTAGAGGGATGACCGGGGTGGTGAGGGCCTGGTGGCGGGCCATTGGTGGCGGGCCATTGATCGTGGAAGGGCAGTGAGGCGGTGATTGTGCTGCCTTGGCCGTGGAAGAGGAGGGGTGGTGAGCCAATGTTGGCGATAACGGATGCTCATCCTTGGCGTGATTAGGAGGCGGTGGGAGATGGCGGCGAATCCAACGACAGGTGTCGTCGGAGACGGAAGAGGGCAATGGCGTGGGGAGCATCGAAGCCAAAAGGCCAGGCGGAGGATGGTGCCATGGTAGAGCGTGGGGTGGGTATGTGATGTCGGGATGGGAGATGGTGCGCTGCTCTTGTTTGCCTCAACCATGTCGCAAGGAGAAAGAAAGAGGAGTGGATAAGAAGAAAATGGGGGACAGATCTAGACGGTTAGATTTTGATCCAACAGTTAAAAATTTTTATGATATCAAACCCATAAAACACTCTAATATTATATAGACAGTAATATTTCTCGCTTAGTAAATTAATTCTGGTCATACTATGTCATTCTAACTAAGCTATACTCCTATATGACTACCTCTCTCTATGTATACTAACTCCATTTCAAAATAGTTGTCTTTATAGGATTTAAAATTTGTTCCAAAATAGTTGTTTACTATAGAGTCATTTGTTCCATCAATCCCCTTCATTCAATTTTTCTCTGTTCTAAACCTTGATCATGCTTCTACTTTCACCATAGATCATTCATTAAAGGCATTATGTGTCGGCTGAAACGGGACTGGGGTCCCCACAGTCGCCGGGAACGCGTGGGTCTTCGGCCACGTAGTTCCCCGGAGCCCATCCGCGCCGGAGAAGGCCGACTTCCCTGCTAAGTACCCAGGCGCGAGCTCTACGATGGCCCGGGTGCGGTTTCCCCGAGCAAGTCGCAACAACGGCTCCCGCGCTCGACTCTCCGGGAGCCACCTCCCTGGTGCCCGTCCGGAACCTCCTCGGACCCCGGGTCCGAGGACCCATCCCGTGCCCGGACCCCGGTGCCGAGAACCTCCTCCTCGGACCCCGGGTCCCGAGGACCGTCCGTGCCCGGGGCCTTTCCGGTCCCGGGTCGCACAGCCTTCTGCCCCGGGTGGCGTCCCCGGGCGCATTGCGGAGACGCTCCTGGTCCCGGCGCCGCTCCGGGCCCGAGACTCGCATTCCCGACTGATCGGCTCCTCCCGATGATCGGCTCCTCCGAGCTGATCGGCCTCTTTGGTGATCGGCACCTCCCGCCCGGATCGGCCTCTCAGCGGACGGCATCGGCTCCCCAACTAACAGCATTAATAACGAGGCGACGGGGCACGTCGCCCCTGTCGTCCACCTTGCCACGTGTGGGCGTCTTAGGACGGCCCCCCGTGGACACACGACCACGCTGTCAGGACCTTTTGACTATGGAGGCTTCTTTCACTATATAGTCAGAATCTTTTGACTATGCAGCCCCCTTTTTTCCACGTAGCAGAGGCGTGCGCCGTCACGTCTCCCCGCTCCATCCGCTCACGACAGCGTGCAGACCTACTCCGGCATGGGCTCTCCTCCAGCGCGGCGCGGCAGACGGGCGGAGACGTGCGACAAGACAGTGCTTTTTCTCTCTCACTTCATGTACCTCGGCACTGTGGACTCCCTTGACGATAAAAGGAGGATCCATGCCTCTGACTCGGTAGGTTGAGCTCCGGCATTAGACTTCGAAGGTAGTTCTGGCTCCGGCCGGGCACAACTCAGGTAGCTTCCAGAGAGAGCTTTCCAGGGCCCGAGTTGCCTGGGAAGAACACACTGTATAACAACTCAAAACCATTCCATCTCCCACGTAGCAAAACACACAGGAGTAGGGTATTACGCTCCCGAGCGGCCCGAACCTGTCTACTTCCTTCTGTCTTCTTTGTGTGCCATCATCCACCGATCGATCTTCCTTCTACACCGAATGCCGCATTCACCTGAGAACCACTCCCCTGGCCGAACCTCAAAGGGGGGTCTCCCGACTTCCCGCCGTCGGAGTTTCATTCGCCGACAGCTGGCGCGCCAGGTAGGGGGAGTTTCCTTTTCAGGTGGTACGCCGGCGTCCCCAACACCGGCGCACTCCATGGCAGGAGGCCACCGTCCACGGGACTCTGACGAGGAGTCCGGCGGCTTCACCCCGCCGGGTGGCGTTAGCCCGGTGGTAGGCCCACCGCGCTCCCCGTCTTCCAGGAGACGCGCAGCGCGAGCCAGGCGGGCTGAGCTCGCTCCTCGGCGGCCTGGCAGTGCGGCGTCGGCCCCTTCTCTCTCGGAAGGAACCGGCAAGTGCCCCGCCGGGTCTGCCACAGCCTCATCCTTGAGGCGCGAGTGGAGGCGCCGCTCCACGGCTCGCCGCAACCTTGACTTCCAGCCAGCGTCACCACAGGGAGCTTTCCTAGCGGCGGAAGCCCTCCTGCGCCACCCCCCAGCATTTAACGGGGGCGGGGGCCGGGAGAGGCGCTGGCTCAACTAAGTCACCGACCTCGTAGGCGCGGCTTATCGCCAGGTCGCTGCCCACAGCAGCGCAGGGGCCAGGAGTGCCGACCGCGTGACGTCTAGCGCGGGGCGGCCCCCCGCCCCGAGTCAAAGCAGAGCCCGGAGCGCGGCGCAACGCGCCACGCCTCCGGCAAACAGCGGCCACGACGACCTCCGTGACCGGCTGAACTGGGGGCGGTCCGACGAGGACGCCCGGGTCACTATGGAGCGACAGCGCGAACGGTGGGCGGACGCCGCCACGCGTTCCGAGGTCCAGGCCTCCAGCTCCAACCTACTGACGGGAAACCATCATCTGTCGCCCAAGCCCGCTCTGTATGGCTCGGGTTGCCTGTCGCTCTCCCCAGGCCTCTGGCAGGTTCGTTGGCCGGCCAGGTTCCGGCCCAGCTTGCCGGAGAAGTATGACGGCTCCGTGGATCCCACGGAGTTCCTGCAAATATACACTACTGCCATCCTGGCGGCCGGTGGCGATGATCGAGTGATGGCGAACTACTTCCCCGTCGCTCTCAAAGCCCAGGCGCGCTCTTGGATGATGAACCTCCCCGAGGATCAGTCTACTCGTGGGAGGACCTCTGCCACCAGTTCATGGCCAACTTCCAGGGCACCTTTCCGCGCCCTGGGACCGAGGCGGACCTCCATGCCCTACGTCAGGGCAGGGACGAGACGCTGAGGCACTTCCTACAGCGCTTCAGCCAGGTTCGCAATACCATCTCCCACATCGCTCCTCATGCGGTTATCCATGCCTTTCGCTCGGGTGTGCGTGACAAGCACATGCTCAAAAAGATGGGCACCCGCGATGTCTAGACTACGGCTGAGCTGTTCAAGCTCGCCGACCTCTGCGCCCGCAAAGAGGAGGCCCGGGCGTGGAACGAGCCGCGCCCTGAGGCCCCTGACGAGGACCCTGAAGAATACGGTGAGTCCTCACGCTCCGCGGCGCGTCGGGACAGGAGGAAGCGACAGAAGGAGAAGGCGGCCGCCAACGGCTTCGCCTTGGCTGTTGTGGGCGCCCCAACCGGGCCGACGACGCCCGCGGGGACAACAACACCGGCGAGCGGCAAAGGGCCGCACGCGCGCCGCCTCCGCCGGCAGTGTGACGCCTCCCCGACTAGGTGGAAGGCCACCATGTGCATACGGCACCCGATCCCAGGATCAGTAGTCGGGTACGCACAACAATGATACAGCTCAGAGTTACAATAAATACATAACAGGGTATACACACACACACATATATATATACAAGGAGATCCATCCAGGACAGACCCGGGATGGGCGAAATAATCAACAGGTAAACTAGCGAAAACAGCAAAACAGGGCGGAAGCTGGACAAAAACTACTCCACAGGCTCGGTTGGGAACTAGGCTCGAAACCTTCAGAAGTCTTTGTAGTCGGCCTGGTCTTGGAGGAACTCGGCAGCAGTCGGATCTTCGTCTTCTTCTCCAAAACCTACTATACATATATGAACAAGGTGAGTACTTTCGTACTCAGCAAGCCGGGAAAATGATGCCATGTTGGCTAGACAGAAAGGCTAAGGGTTTTATTTGCGAAAAGCTGCCTTTAGAAACTCTTTTCTTTGCAAACACTAGTGAGCTTAATTTTTTTGTTGTCGGAAAGAGGCTCACGCCTCGATCCATTCCGCAAGTTGCTTTTCAACAACCCGCCAATTAAATGAATCAAGCATTTGTATATATGATCATATCATCTTTTACTTTGCATTTGTTGGTCCTGTATCTCCCGAGTAGCTACAACCACTCGTTGACCCTGAGACTCAGCTACAACCAAATCTCAGCCGCCGCCCTGGCTACAACCCGGGGGCACAACTCGCTATCTTGCTTCCCTGGCTACAACCCGGGAGCTCAAGCTTGCTCATCTGGCTTCCCTGGCTACAACCCGGGAGCACAACTTGATCAACTTGCTGCCCTGGCTACAACCCGGGAGCTTGATCAATTCCGTCTTCTGGCTACAACCCGAAGACTTGGCACTTAATGCCCGCTACGCTGGCTACAACCAGCTAGCTCATCTGCCGCCCTGGCTACAACCCGGGGGCTTAAGTTTTGCTGCCCTGGCTACAACCCGGGAGCATGATCTTCATCCTGTTTACTTTTTCACACACTTGATTATGGTGCTTAACACCCCGGATCACACAGATCCGTTTCTGGCCACACAGGCCTTCTGTTTGCTTACTCGGCAAACTCTGGTCACGGTTCCCTTTCCATCAACCATTTTCACAAACCACGGGCAAACAAATCTACGCTATGGGAATCACCTTACATCGCCCTTAACCGTGGGCACGGCTGTTCGAACAGTTCTGCTAATCTCTGCAGAGGGTGTGCGCTTTACCCATCCGACACGAAAATTACACCGAGTACTGACCTGTACCCAGAAATTCGTGACAAGGCCATTTCCAAAGCCAGTCTAGGGTTATCCAATGCCAGCCGAAAGATCCACACAGGATTCAGTGGTCGGCACTGAACTTCCCTAAACCTACTATTTACTCGGCCAGGGGCATCCCATAATACCCGTATGGTCGCACTGTAAGATGCTCGGATGGAATCCCCAAAGGAAACGGTCCTTATCAGTAATACATAGCCATGCCACACAGGCGCTGTCTCTGTACACCAAGATTTTCACAAGCTGTCTTTATTTCACAAAACGCGCCGATACACAAGGAATCGGGTTTTCCAATCAGTTTAGTAAAACCCAAAGTTTTCCCAAACGACAAACAACGTTGCAGAGCTAAGCCATTCTACTCGGCATCGTATCCTCAGATAGGATGCTAGCGTGCCATTTGTGGGGCTCTCAAGGGAGAAATATATCAACATCCTACCAAAAATGTGCGGCTACTGGGTAGGTCCATCGGTTTCGCTTGTAAACCGAGGCCAACAGTTTAAAAAGGTGTAAACTAAGTATGCATATATTTTCCAAACAACATAGTTTTGCATATATAGGAAACAATATGATCAAAGAGGCTTGCCTTGTTCCAGGGAGGGGTCTTCTTCGGCGAAGGCGGCTTCTGGATCGTCCACCGGTTCAGGCTCTGAACAAGCAGAAAGGAAACACTGATAAGCAGGAGAAGTAAAACACCAAGAAAAAGGATCAAGAAGTAGTCAGCTGCAGAAAAGGTGGCAGTCGGCTGAACCAGGTTTGCAATCCGGGCGATAGAGCTCCAAAGCTTGAGAGGATGAGAACTTAGCAGAGCTGGCCGGTTGCAAAATAGGAGAATGAGGAGCACGGATGGCTCAATATATAGCCGGCGTGCACGGTGGAGTTGGGCAACGGCTGGGGAGAAAAGGTCAAGGTGAACTGATAAAGGATTTGATGTCCACGCAGGGATTGACTTGGGAGTCCGGCGTGGTCAGGGAGTTGGCAGGCATTGTAGCTGCGATGAGACATTAAGGTCAAGGCTTGGACGGGTTGGAGAAATCTCACTGACCGGGCTTCGGACTGACCACTGGTCCAAGTGATGCAGCAGGTTATTGTCCATCGGTCCAAGCGGTGCTACGGGCAAGTGAAGACTGGTTCTTCTCCACTTCGGTAGTCGGCGTCCAACGGCGGGTGCAACTCAGGGGACAAAGAAACAACAGGTCTCAACAAGGTAGTCGGCTACTTCACAGTGCTTACTCAGTAGCAAGGAGGTCCGAGTAAGACAAGGGAAAGGGCAGGATACAATGACTGAGTAGCAATCTACTCGGCTCAAGGGAGAAGGTAGTCGGCTGGCCAGGGAGAAAAACTAGGGCACGGCTGACAGGATAGGAAGGGAGCTCGAGAAAATGAAAACTAGCGGGAAAGGAAAAACGGGTCGTTACAGGCAGCGGCCCAGAAGTGGTGCGCCGTCCACGAGACGGATTTGCACGATCTCACGGAGTGCCGTGCCGTCCAAAGCTTGGCCAAGCAGGTCAAGTACTTCCGGCAGGAGCCTTAGCAGGCCAAGCCCAGTCGGGGCGATTCAGACGGTCCGGACCCTGGGCGGACGGTCCGCCCGTAGGGGTTCGGACGGTCCGATTGCAGGGATTTGGACGGTCCGATCCCTGGCCGGACGGTCCGGCCGAAGGCAACGGATAGGCCGACCGACGGCCCGACTCTGGAAAGCTCGAGCCAAGCAGCCTCGCCAAGGCGAGTGCGGGCCTTGGACGCGGCACCCAGAACAACTCCAATAGGGCGCAATCTTCCGGACTGCATTGCCCCGGCGAGCACGCCCGGAGAGATCGTCCCGATTCGTCCCACATTACAGTCCGGGGCCTCCCGGTCCCGGACACACATAGGGTACGACTACCCGGACTTCATCGGACGCGATGGCAAGTCCGAGCAGTTTGTCCCGACTTAGTCCGGGGCCTCCGGGTCCCGGACACACAAAGGATATGACTACCCGGACTTCATCGGACGCGATGCAATCCGGGCAGTTTCGTCCCGACTCAATCCGGGGCCTCCGGTCCGGACACATATGGGTGTGATAATCCGGACCGTGCCGCCCTGTTGAGCACGAGTCCGGACAGGCCGCTCCCGGTCGATGAGTTCCCGGTTGATCGGCTGCTCCCGGTTGACCGACCGCCCCCGATAGATTAGCACCTCCCGGTTGATCGGCTGCTCCCGGTTGAGGATCTTCTCCCGGTGTCGAGAGCTCGCTCCCTCCCGAGGAAGCTGAGCCCGAGCACGGCCCCTGACAGGCCAGGACCAGAGATCATATAACAGGGGTCGGTATACTTCTTCAGCGAGGCGCCGCTCCTCGCTCATTACCAGCATCGCCTCGGCAAGGAAGTCGTCCCGATATGGTCCATATCCTTACCCGGGCCCCCGTACCCAGACACATATCAAATCACATTTCAGTCCAGGGCCCCCGGGTCCCGGGCACATATTCGAGTCGAGGCACGGATTCCCGAATCCGCGCCCCGGGCCCGACACCGAGGAGGCCGAACCAGGGCAGCCTCGCCAAGGCGAGTGCGAGCCTAGGAACGCGACACCCGGAATAGGGCGCGATAGCCTGGACAGCACCGCCCCGGCGAGAATGCGTCCGGAAGGTCGTCTCACATCCCATATTCAAGCCCGGGCCCTCGGAACCCGGCTTATATCAAAACCGTATTTTAGTCCAGGGCCCCCGGGTCCCAGACACATATCCACATGACAGCCAGGGCCCCCGGGTCCCGAGCACATGCCGGACTCGGGCTCACGAGGGAAGCGAGTACGAGCTCCATCCCTAGCACATCAAGCATCTTCACAAATCTATCTGTATAAACACCCTGTAAGTTGCGGTGGGCCCGGGCCAGCGCCGGATTTCTCTAAAAATCTCAGCGCTAGCTGGGGCCCCATGTATATACACTTTACATAAGCAGCGTTTTTAATATCCTTCCCGGTCTCGTTCCTCTCGTCTTTTTCCGTGTGTTGCGTTCGCGGCAGTCTCACCCCCTGGGGGTACCATCGGGCCGTGCCGGTACGGCGGCTGGATTATGCGCAAAACCCAGCCGCCATACGGGCGCGACCGCGAGAACGCCTTCGGGAGGTGATTGACGCCACGACTCGTAGCATGGGATGGACAAAGGAACGAACCGGACGCTCTCACAGTTCGTCATGTGTAGATTAGATCAATTCCCGGCAGGTTTAGGCAGGCTTCCGAGCCTCGACACGGGCTGCGGAGCCCGGCCTGACCGGCTCCTCCCTGGCAACCGCCGAGGTACGGGATGCTCCGCTGCCTGATGACCCCGTGCCCGGTCAAGTCCGTTCCCGCGGCATCGCAGCGTTCCCTGCGCCAACGGCGCCCTGAGGCGCGGAGGGTCCCCGGATCCGGAAGACGGAAGAAGTTCAACCTGCGAACCTAATCGATTCGCCAAGACCCGCGCTCGGGTGCTCGCGGTCCCGGGGCACGGGCAACGACTCAACCGGTCCGCGCGACTCGTCCCCGGGCCCTTCACAATCCTCGGGGACCGAGTCCCCGGGGCAACTCTCGCCGCTCTCGGAGGCTGGGCTCCCGGGGTAGGCGGCTACCCGAGGCGCTGCGATCGTCCGCGGCCACTGGCGCCCCGAGTTGGAGGGCGCCTGGCACTCGACGTTTCCCGGGAAATCAACAGCGTCACTAACAGCAGACGCGAATAATTCCCGGAACAACACCATAAGCAAAGGTACGAAAATATAAACGTCCTCATATATCTATACAAATACCTCTCTTGTACAAGACAGGCAAAACCGGAGCGCAAGCACGAGTGAGGCCCGGATCGCACGGGGGGCGGTCACCGGTGTACTTCTGACCGCACCCCGGGTGACGTCGGAAGGGGAGCGCTCGGGGGCATGGAGGGCCCCCGGGCCCCGAAGGCGGCCGCGGATGGCGTCAGAAGGAAACCGGCGTCTTCCTCGACCTCTTCGTCGGCCATCGGCTCCACCAGATGTCCGCGCCCGGAGGCGCCGTCGCACGGGGAGAGGTCGCTGGCCTTCTTCGAACCGGACCCCGAGCGGCGTCAGAAGGGGACCGGCGTCTTCCTCGACCCCTTCGCCAGGCATCGGCTCTACAAGGTGCTCGCCGCGGTCGGGGAACCCTGCCTCCGGGGCAGCGGACTCTGCCACGGTCTCCCGCGCCTCCTCGCGAACCACCGCGACTTCCTCACGCACGGCGAACTCACGCCCCCGAGACGCGAGCCCGGCCTCTTCGGCCCAGAAGCTTTCCTCTCGGGAGAGTGTTTCCTTCTCCTGCACCTCCATCTCGGACCAGGCTTCCTCAACACTTCGTTCCATGTTTTCAGCTCGGGTCGCGAGCACGTATCTCGTCTAAATCAACAAGTCGTCAAGCTACACCAGTCCATGGTGAACCAGGCGGACCCAGCGTCCCCTCGTTTCTTGGAAGACATGGCCCTGTTCCTGCCCGGAGCAGTTCCGGCCGAGCAACAGGGCCAGGGGCCACTGTCGCGAAACGAGACTGGGGTCCCCACAGTCGCCGGGAACGCGTGGGTCTTCGGCCACGTCAGTTCCCCCGGGAGCCACATCCCGTGCCGGAGAAGGCCGACTTCCCTGCTAAGTACCTAGGCGCGAGCTCTACGACGGCCCGGGTGCGGTTTCCCCGAGCAAGTCGCAACAACGGCTCCCGGCGCTCGATCCCGAGAGCCACCTCCCCGGTGCCCAGTCCCGGGAACCTCCTCGGACCCCGGGTCCCAAGGACCATCCCGTGCCCGGACCCCGGTGCCCGAGAACCTCCTCCTCGGACCCCGGGTCCCGAGGACCGTCCCGTGCCCGGGGCCTTCCGGTCCCGGGTCGCACAGCTTCTGCCCCGGGTGGCGTCCCCGGGGCGCATTGCGGAGACGCTCCTGGTCCCGGGCGCCGCTCCCCGGGCCCGGGACTCGCATTACCCGATTGATCGGCTCCTCCCGATGATCGGCTCCTCCGAGCTGATCGGCCTCTTCGGTGATCGGCACCTCCCGCCCGGATCGGCCTCTCAGCGGACGGCATCGGCTCCCCAACTAGCAGCATTAATAACGAGGCGACGGGGCACGTCGCCCCTGTCGTCCGCCTTGCCACGTGTGGGCGTCTTAGGACGGCCCCCCGTGGACACACGACCACGCTGTCAAGACCTTTTGACTATGGAGGCTTCTTTCACTGTATAGTCAGAATCTTTTGACTATGCAGCCCCCTTTTTTCCACGCAGCAGAGGCGTGCGCCGTCACGTCTCCCCGCTCCATCCGCTCACGACAGCGTGCAGACCTACTCCGGCATGGGCTCTCCTCCAGCGCGGCGCGGCAGACGGGCGGAGACGTGCGACAAGACAGTGCTTTTTCTCTCTCACTTCATGTACCTCGGCACTGTGGACTCCCTTGATGATAAAAGGAGGATCCATGCCTCTGACTCGGTAGGTTGAGCTCCGGCATTAGACTTCGAAGGTAGTTCTGGCTCCGGCCGGGCACAACTCAGGTAGCTTCCAGAGAGAGCTTTCCAGGGCCTGAGCTGCCTGGGAAGAACACACTGTATAACAACTCAAAACCATTCCATCTCCCACGTAGCAAAACACACAGGAGTAGGGTATTACGCTCCCGAGCGGCCCGAACCTGTCTACTTCCTTCTGTCTTCTTTGTGTGCCATCATCCACCGATCGATCTTCCTTCTACACCGGACGCCGTATTCACCTGAGAACCACTCCCCTGGCCGAACCTCAAAGGGGGGTCTCCCGACTTCCCGCCGTCGGAGTTTCATTCGCCGACATTATGGTATTTTTTTAAAACCTTAATCTATATTAAATAATATGAAATGATAACTATTTTGAAACGAAGAAAGTAGTACAATGTTAATAGTATTATTTAACCAAACTCTCCACAACGTGGCAAACGTACCATTGTGACGTATAAGAGACGGACCATGCATGCATCCGCATTGATAAAAAGGTTGCAAAGTTTGCGCCTCTGCCAGATCACTTACCAGTTGCGAGCCGCTGAAAGCGAGGTCTAAGATCATATCAGCCAGAGGAAAGATTTGAAATTGCAACACTTCGCGAGGGTTGTAGACAACAGTGTTTAGATCCTCTTGCATGCATGGTGGTAATGTGGTGCTGGTACTGGATCTAGCTGGTGAGCTGTGCGGTGAAATCGATAACTAGCTTCCCTTTCGGGTTACTAGATCGTCGACAAGGAAAGAAAGTAAAATGCTTGGGCCCACGTGCCCTGGAAACGATCAATAGATGCTATAGCACCATCATTTTTCTCTCTATTCTCCAGTATAGTACTAGTACTAGTCAATGCATGCCAGTAACTCTTTAACTCATCAACCTGTTGTTCATTACTTGCCTAGCTTTGCATGGCCCTTTCCCGATTGGACCTAGTACTCGCGCGACAACGACCAAACCGATCGAGCTGAATATATCGTTCCCAATCGCCAGCGCGCGCTTGTGTGCTATTGCATTGCTGACACGGCGCGTCTGGAGCCCGCGCGGCCTGCGCATTGCAGCCACGGAATGCGCATGCCCCGCTATATTTGCCCCTCGGTGTACGGCCGTGGCAGAATGATGCTGAGACCTGAGGTGTACGTGGGCGCCGCATTGTGGTACTGGATCTAGCTGGTATGCTGTGACGTGAACTCACTAGCTTCCTTTTCCGGTTATTACATCGTCGACAAGGAAAGGAAGTAAATTGCTTGGGCCCACGAACCGAAGAATCGACGAATGCAATTCATTACATGCCTAGATTTACACGTCTCTTTCGGTCTTTCCCGATTGGACCTAGGGTATTTCCTGTTTTAAGCCGCTACCGCCGTTCGCGCGACAGCGGCTGAATCGTTCCCGATCGCTAGCGCGCTTCTACACGCGTACATGCGTGCTGTTGCATGGCTGACACGGCTCGCGCACGCGCGCCGTGAGGCCCGCGAGTTGCAGCCACGGAATGCGCGCGCCCTACTGTATACTAGCCACATGTGCCCACGCTTCGCTGCGGGTTATGAATTTTCAAATACCATAGTAAAAAGTTTGTCCTAATATTTTTTTGGAGCTATTTTAGTTTCTACCAATAAAAAGGTTTGTCATTTAAATATTTAAATTGCTTTTCTGCGTACATATCTATACAAACTTGTATATATGCATTACGATAACAACGCTATAACAATAAAAAATAAGAAAACAAGTTCACAAAAAACTTTATTATCACCTGCTTTGTTATGGGAATTGTCTTATAGAAAGATTAAGGGATACTTATCATCGTGTAAACGGGTTCAAGGAGATGTCAAAAATCCTTATAAAGACATGGCTATAGAAGCAAATACATCACAATAACGATGATTGTTGCTTTGACACATGGGGTCAAGTGGCTATCTGGTCCCTGGCCCTACTTTGACCAAGTGACATGGGTCGACTGTTTGGCGCCCTAAACTTTTGAACTGATCTACCGGGTGTTGGTGTAACATTGTTTTCATGTTCTTCTCTGGTATTGATATTGGTGTTGACGTATCTTTATCGGGCTCTGCATGGATCAAATCGGTGTGCTGCGTTTGACCGTACTGTATTTGCTGGTCTATTTAGGTCTGCCAACATACCTTTTGTTGCTTCGTGTACCCGTGTACCTGTGTCATCGAGCCCGTTTCTATTTATGGGCCTTCCGTGCTTCTTCTTTTGGTTAGGGTGGGAGTGGGGTGGCAAGTGGAGGGTGAGTGGAGGTGGTGTAGCTCAAAGTGAGGAGGGGAAAATGGAGTTGGGGTTCGGCAATAGTGGCGGTGGCAATGGCGGCGAACAAGGTGCTGCTAGCCGTGGCATTGGAGGTGGTGCGGAGCAGGAGGGTGTCGGCAAAGGTGCCTCTCGTCGGCGTCTGGGGCAGGCGGAGCACGGAGCTTCGGTCGGGCAGGCGGCAAGCGAGGTTGCCGGAGGCGGAGGTGCAGCGACAACGGCACCGAGGTATTTTGGCCAAGGAAGAGGCTTCTGGTCGGGGGTGGTTGTTGTTTTGCGCTGGGTGTGGGTGTGGTCAGGCTTACGTCTTGTCTGTACCACCATCTGTATTGTCTTAGCCGTGGTGGTGCGCCCAGTGATCCAGTTCTTAGGGTGGTACTCTGAGCCACCGCAGGATGGCCAGTCGGACCACCTGTGCATGGCGATCTGCATCCTTATCGTGTTGGCACCCATTGTTTTCCTTTCTATCCTAGAGGCGATGTTAGAGTAGGAAGTTGATAGTGTGGGTGCTAGATGCTGGCGTTGTATTCCCTATGTATCGACTTTTATGGTCCCAGCTTTTAATCTTTAGCTATGGTGGTTTTGAGTATGAGGTTCTTGGATCATTTTGGTTGCTTCGTTAAGAAAACTGTCACTTTTATAAATTATGCTTAGATCCCTCAATTCCTCTGTGTCTTGAGCATGGACCATTATGGTTTTGATTGGTGGTTGGATATCTTTTGACGGGAACTGTTGATTTTCCCTAATATGTCTAAGTCCTTTATTTTTCCTAGCCTTCTGTGTATTCTGAGGTTGCTATTTTTGATAGGTGTGATCGTCGCCCTGTCTTAAAGTAGCATAATCTGATGAATGAGTTCCTACTAGTGGGCACTTTAGCCTAAGTATGAGCATAGCCAATGCTTTCTAAAGCCACAGAGTTAAAGCAGGCAAAAGGTTGCATCGTTCCACATTCCATTCTTCCTTACACGTAGTACATGGTATTACATCACTTGGGACGAAAGGGAAATTGCCTTTCCTCGGAAGGCAGTGGTGAAACAAAAGCTCACACTTGTAACCCTTCTTATGGAGATGGTGGGGGCGTGCGGGGTTCAATTTTCGGCACGGTTCCTTTGGGGGCACAGGGTAACCCCCGGATCGACATACGACAGACCAAGTAATGTGCTTCCAGGAGTAGGGCGGTAGTGTGCTTGTGGGCTAGGTGCTGATAGCAGGCCTCTAGATCAGCATATCGGTCCCGAAGCTCATGCAGCTCTTCGAGGGCTTGCTCATAGGCGTTCTCGGTGGTGTAGGCTAGCTTGGAGAGAACGACGCATCTGTTTCCTTCGGCCTTTTCAGCCGGGTATAGCGAAATTCTGATTCATATGGTATCCATAGTACAACATGGCATCTAGCAAATTTCAGTCCTAAAATCGCAGCTTAACAAACAACTCTAGCACCAGAAAGATCAGAGCAACAATTTATAGGGTAGAATATTGAAACAAAATTAAACACCCCCAGGCCCCAGCTCTGAAGGAAACAAAAGGCAGCACTAACCTGAGACATATCTTTAAGAGTTTTTCTTCCACTACATGAGAAAGATCAGTGCAACAATTTATGGGGTAGCTGAATGTGAATCCCAGATCCACTTCTCCATTGAGCTCCTCGATTAGATTGGTAATGCTTACAGAACAATTCATTGATGAATTTATATACAATAAAAATTATCTGTTACTTGTTAAGGGGTACCACAACATATAATCAGCTAGCATGAAGGATGTCAGTGAATTGAGCAATTGATTCTAAACAATTCTTCCACCATGCACACGGTCAACATCAAATTGAGAAAACATGAGCTCTTGATAATTGTGTTGCTCTTCATTGTTAGTTCTTTATTAGTGATAACCTTAACAGTTTATAATTGTCAATAACTATTCAGTTATATGAGTTTTGCTAATTACAGTATAACATGGGCAACATGGCAGATTTACTTATGAACAGCGATTTCCCAAGGGAAAAACCAATATATCGATCATGCAACTGTATATATTGCTAAGCAATCCTGGTGTTAAATCAAGGTTAAAGATAGATTCTCCAAATCTTTTTTCCCTGTTCTAGCATCTTGCATGCTTAACCATAGACCATATTGTACCCGAAAGTAAGTGAACTGCACTCTGAACAAGTACATAATCAAGAAGGTAAATGACACAGGGTTGTTGCAGATTCTAAAACACACCACTTGATAAGGCCACAAGTAGGAATGTTGTCCAGAAATCTTGAGTTCTTTAATTACATCTTTAGGTATCGAAGTCACATATATGTCCACTCCAATTGAATACACGATGAAATTAAGAAATGAATAAATTGGAATATCCAGAAGCGGCACCACAATAGTTTGAGCTACCGCGGAAACTAATAATCTACTGCCAAATGGCAATAATGATCTTCAAAATTAGCATAAGAAGTCGCTCCGCGCGACGTCAGAGGATTCGCTCCCGCGAAAACGGCGTGGCTTTATATATTAAACCAAGTTTATCCTAATATTTTTTGTGGAGCTATTTTAAATATTAAATCGGTATGCTGCGTTTGACCATACTATAGTGGTATTCTGTACCACACTCAGTATCCTTTTGTTATGACGAGCGCTTGCGAGCCATGGTATTTGCTGGGGTATCAGGGTTGTCTAGCTTCTATTTGGGTCTGCCAACATACTTTTTGCTACTTCGTGTACCCGTGTACCTGTGTCATCGAGCCTGTTTCTATTTATGGGCTTTCTTTGCTTCTTTTTTTGGCTAGGGTGGGAGTGGCGTGGCAAGTGGAGGGTGAGTGGAGGTGGTGTAGCTCAAAGTGAGGAGGGGAAAATGGGGTTGGGGTTCGGTAATAGTGGCGGCGGCAATGGCGGCGAGCAAGGTGCTGGCAGCCGTGGCACTGGAGGTGGTGCGGAGCAGGAAGGTGTTGGCAAAGGTTCCTCTCGCCGGCGTCTGGGGCAGGCGGAGCACGGAGCTCCGGTCGGTCGGGCGGTAAGCGAGGTTGCCGGAGGCGGAGGTGCAGCGACATCGGCACCGAAGTGTTTCAGCCAAGGAGGAGGCTTGTGGTCGGGGGTGGTTGTTGTTTTGCGCTCGGTGTGGGTGTGGTCGGGCTTACGTCTTGTGTGTGCCACCATCTGTGCCGTCTTAGCCGTGGTGGCGCGCCCAGTGATCCAGTTCTTAGGGTGGTGCTCTGAGCCACCGCAGGACGGCCAGTCGGACCACCTGTGCATGGCGATGTGTATCCTCATTGTGTTGGCACCCATCGTTTTCCTTTCCATCCTACAAGCGATGCTAGGGTAGGCGGTTGATAGGGTGGCTGCTAGATGCTGGTGTTGTATTCCCTATGTATCGACTTTTATGGTCCCAGTTTTTAATCTTTAGCTTTGGTGCTTTTGAGTATGAGATACTTGGCTTATTTTGGTTGCTTGATTAAGAAAACTGTCACTTTTCCAAATCGTGCTTAGGTTTCTCAATTCCTCCGTGTCTTGAGCATGGACCATTATGGTTTTGATTGGTGCTTGGATATCTTTTGACGGGAACTGTTATTTTTTCCTAATATGTCTAAGTCTTTTATTTTTCCTAACCTTCTGGGTATTTTGAGATTGCCATTTTTGATAGGTGCGATGGTCGCCCTGTCTTAAAGTAGCATAACCCGATGAATGAGTTCCTACTAATGGGCACTTTGAGCTAAGCATGAGCATAGCCAATGCTTTCTAAAGCCATAGAGTTAAAGCACGCAAAAGGTTGCATCGTTCCACATTCCATTCTTCCTGACATGTAGCACAGGGTATTACATCACTTGGTACGAAAGGGAAATTGCCTTTGCTTGGAAGGCGATGGTGAAACAAAAGCTTACACTTGTAACCCTTCTTATGGAGATGGTGGGGGCGTGCGGGGTTCAATTTCCGGCACGGTTCCCTTGGGGACACAGGGTAACCCCCGGATCGACATACGAGTGAGCAAGTAATGTGCTTCGAGTGTAGGATCGAATACAAGAACCAAGCCTACCAGAGGGGGGGTGAATGGTAGGAGCACAAAAAACCAAAATCTTTTGCGGAATAAAAGATACCCTCAAACCTGGATGGAGTGCATCGGTCAGACCGTCTCTGTTGCGTCGGTCTGACCGTCGTATGTTCACCAGTAGAACCACCGCCTCGCCGCCGCGCTCTTGTCGGATGAACCGTTGGAATTCAGAAGAATACACACCAAAGATGCACTTCAAAGTAGATTAACTTTATTGCATCAAGATGTGTTTACAAAGTGCATACAAAGCACTCCTCTCTCTCAAAACTAAACCCTAACTTTTCTCTCTTCTAAAAGTTCTGCACCGAGGGTCTCAACCCCTCATCTATTTATACCTCAAACATCCTACACAAAGTAGGAGTAGAACTCCTACTTTCACTAGGACTCAAACTTTCTATTACCAAATGCAATTATAATTTACCAAATTAAATTCTCCTTTCCGTAGCCAACTCAGACTCCCTCACGCGCAGGAATTACTGTAGCACTCCGACACTGTAGCCGCGGGTCGGATTACTGTAGCACCGACTGTAGCAGTCCGATTCACTGTAGCAGGACCCGAGTACTGTAGTAGCCTCTGTCCTATTTTCTTTTCTCCGAATTTCTCCGTGATTTTTTTAGCGCTTGCACACACGACTTGTGAAGCCCGTTACGAATACCTCCCACACGGTGTCCAGCCACCGTGTGCTACCTTGTGTCGAACCTCGTCACCCGGTTTCCTTGACCGTTCTGGACCTCGACTCCTTCCTGAGTTTTGTCCCGATCCTACCGTTGACTGATGTTGACTACAAGATAAACTGACTTTAGTCCAACCTTGTCACATGGCATCTCGACCGTGCTAGACCTCCGCTCCTCCCTGAGCGTAGTCCCGGTCACCATTGACCAAGGTTAGACCTCAAGTCACCTACACACAAATCAACAAAACAACCGTTTCTGGGTACAGATATTGCAACCTGACCCACATTAGTCACACACTCACGCCAACATCCACATATATTTTCAATCCAAAGTTCACTAAATAAATCATTCGCAAAGCCAATTGTTCATCACAAAATATTAATCATGACAATGATTCTACATCGAGGAGTAGGGCGATAGTGTGTTCGTGGGCTAGGTGCTGATAACGGGTCTCTAGATCAGCATATCGGTCCCGAAGCTCATGCAGCTCTTCGAGGGCTTGCTCATAAGCGTTCTCGGTGGTGTAGGCTAGTTTGGAGAGAAGGACACATCTGCTTCCTTCGGTCTTTTCAGTTGGGTGGAGGTGGCACCGGCTATCATCTTCCCCGCGGTAGGGGTGCATACCAAAATGGTTGGCTACTCCCAAGGGAGCACAGATCTTGCAAAATCGTTGGAGCGCCTCGCGGAACACGTCCCGAGTGGCGGCTTCAAGGGTTTTCCGGGGATGAAGGTTTTGGAAGGTGATTACTTCGTCTCCCGGAAGATGGAGGTAAACTGTTACCTTCCAGCTTGTTTGGGATCCCTGAACGACCTGCTCATTACAAAATACTGGCTCCTCGGTGTAGCCTAACTGCCGACAGAGGAATTCTAGTTGCTGGGCATACCCATTGAGCTTGTCCTCGGCATGCCCCTCGGTTGCTGGTAGCGGGGTTGACATGGTTATGGTTTTTTGGTTGGCTAGGAAGGGCCGAGCTTTTTAGTGGTAGAGGCTTAGTCCGAAAGGGTGCCTTTATGGGGTCGTTTTCACTTCCTTTTATAGGCACCATTTTTCAGTGGTTCCTTTGGGTGGTTCAGCATCTTCAGTGCTTGTGCCTTCTTGCAGTGAACCCTGTCCCATTTACTGGTGGTGCATAGCACCAGGGGGACTTCCGAGGGTTGGTATCTACCACTTTTTCTTAGTCAATCGCTTTTTCCCTAGGTCTTGCAGAATGCCTTGTCCCAAGGTGTTGTTGGACCCTTTCTTCGATGTCTGCAAAACCTCCGAAATTCGTGATTCGTCTATCTCGAGATAACAGGCGGTAGGCTACCTCCCTTAGATTTTTGTCATGAGATTGTGCTTAGGGTTGTGTCTTCATCTGGTTTGTTGCAGTTTTTCTTTAATACAATCTTTGAAAAGTCTCTTATTGGTCTGGCCTCGTGGTGATTTACATACTGTTCTAGGGCTTTCCTGTCCTCATCAAGGCCCCAGAATTAGAGTATCCTTTAGATGGGTTAGTCCTCGAGTGGTCGGCATTCGTGTTCTAGAACACTCTTACAGGTAGCTTCTGTACCTTATCCGTTGTGTGTCCTCTAACATTGTTGGGAAAAGGGAGTCCTGATCTTTCGCGATCTTTTGACTTGCTATGTACGATTGATGTCACTGTCCTATAGTCGGTGCCTAACTTGGTACGGTGCCTTGATCAGGGTATTTCTGAGGATCGTGTTGAGAAGACTGGTCATTACCGGTTCAATTGGATCAGGTTGAGTTAGGCCCAGCTGTAAATCTCTACTTGGCTAAGGATGGGGCGACTTAAGGTAGAAATTTTTGCTTGGCGAGGATGGGGCAACCGTCCAGAAATTTCTGATCCCAGACTGACAAGTAATCTTTTAATAATCCAAGTCTTCGAGAAGATCATCAGGAAATTTAGGGCCACAACGCAGACCGAAAGAGAAAACTCCTGATCTTTCGGGATCCTTTGACTTGCTATGTACGATCCATGCCACTGTCCTATAGTCGGTGCCTAAGTTGGTACGGTGCCTTGATCTAGGTATTTCTGAGGGGCACGTTGAGAAGACTGGTCATTACCGGCTCAAGTGGATCAGGTTGAGTTAGGCCCAGCTGTAAATGTCTGGTTGGCTGAGGATGGGGCAGCCCAAGGGAGAAATTTTTGCTTGGCTGAGGATGGGGCAACCGCCCAGAAATTTCTGATCTCAGACTGACAAGTAATCTTCTAATAATTCAAGTCTTCGACAAGACCATCTGGAAATTTAGGGCCACAACGCAGACCAAAAGAGAAACTCACCCTCGTCGTCTAATCGCAAAAGAAGAATCAAGACACCAAGATTATAGTTAACTAATAGTGCTAATAGATAGATTTCATTTTTAGGAAGGGTAAGGAAGTTGAACGGAGAGAATCGGGCCTACAGTTGACGAGATATGATCCTGGCATTTTCTGGGTGTTAGAGAAAGAATTAAAGGAAGCCGGAATTGATTGAGAGACTGAGTAGGGGGGCTAGGGAGGTAGAGTGGAGTTTTATTTAATAGGTAATGGTGTTGAGCGGAGCGAGTGGATGGGGTTTGACTTTTCCTTGAATCGCAGGAAGGTGGGATGAATTATGAAGGGTCGTTAGGTCGGATCGTCCAGGGAGGAGAAGCAGACCTTTGTAAATTAAGGGGGGTCTTGGGACTGAGCAAAGGGGCGTAATGTGGACCTGTATTTAAAAAGAGTTACCATGTCGAGAGTAAGGGGTGCTAAGCAGACTTTATTAGGAGGTGGTTGTTGGGCTTAAAAGGGGTAAAGGAGATAGAGTGAACTTCTTATTGGTTGTTGGACCTGAGGGAAGAAGACTAGACTTTTTGAAGGATGTGGGGAGCTAAGACAGACCTCTCCCCTTTGAAACGGTCCGTTGGGCTAAGGCATAGAGGGAAGCTAGGTGGACTTTATGTGGTTAAGAGGTTGTCGGGTAAAGGAGTAGAATTGGACATCCTATTTTGTTGTGTTTTGCCATTGAGGAGGGAATGTGGACTTTTGGTCCGCGGTTGGGCCTTGCCTAGGCCTGGGTCGAAGAAGAAGTAGGTTGGGGGAACGGGCCTTCATGTTGGTGAAAGGAAGGGAGGATGGAGGCTGGGGTCTGGCTGTCGGGTTGACAGAGTGGGAGGGGGGCGGCCAGGCTGACGAGTGCGGCCTGACTGTCATAGAGAGCAGAAAGAGGGGAAAAGGAGGGGAGACTGCCACAGGGCCTGGTTGCCATGGCCACCTCTTTTTTTTTTACCTCGGTTCGGCTAAGCAAAGCGGCGAGCAGGGCAAGGTGAGGAGGAAAGTGGGTGGCGCGGTGGAGTTTGGCGGAGTGAGCAGTGGGGCAGCTGGGATGGAGAGGTGTGGCAAGAAGGGCGCCCTGGGGGCTGGTTGTATAGGTGGAGGAGGGGATGGCGTGGTGACCTTGGTGGTGTTTTGGAGCAATAATAGCCCTTTCTCTTAGGCTGTCAGGATTGGAATATGATATGTTGAGGTTTGGATAAGTAGATTTAACAATATCATCAATAGCAAAGTCTAATTTTGGATATGATGGATGGCTATTGGTCGATACTCGCCAAAATCCCGCACCACGGAAAAAATAAAATGTGATATCAAGCCAATAAAAGCAAGACTAAAAGTGCCTGCTGTAAGAATAGCGTGCTCTCCACGTGAATGCTTTCTTTTTGAGTTCTGGAAGGTGTACTATCGATGAAACATAATTTACCCTTCAAATACTAATATGAAATATATGAATTAATTAAAGAAAGATGCTAAGCTTGCAAAGCAGACTACTAGAAAATGGACCGAACACTCTCATCGTACATGAGAAAACGGGCCCGGGTCTCGCCCCCCGGGCCCGGAACCCACAGTCTCGGTCCCAGGGCGTGTTCCCGGGGCACATCGTTGGGATATCCCCGGGCCCGGTTCTCGCCCCCGGTCCCGGGTGCATCTTCGACCGCGGCGAGGCCGCTGCAACGGTGGCAGGGTTCTTCGAGCGCGGCGAGCACCTTGTGGAGCCAATGACCCACGAGGCGTCCGAGGAAGATGGCAGTCCCCTTCTGACACCACCCGGGGTCCGGTCCGAGGAAGACGAGTGGCCGCCCCCGGGATGACGACATCTGTCGCGGTTGCGTGTAAGCATCTGTTCCCTACCAGCGAGCTACCGTATCCCATCTGCTAAACCCCGGACATCGTCTAAGCCCCGGCTTGCGGTGTCCCGCACTGGTTGGCTTCGGGCTCGGTTTTTTCCGCTGCTAGGGGGTAGATTCCTTATACGCAATCTTTCCCTCCGCTCGGTCGCGACCGCGAAGAGGCCCCTAGGAGGTGGCAAACGCAACGGCTCGCAGCATGGAATGGACAAGGGGATGAGCCAAGTGCTCTCACGGTTCATCATGTAGAGCCTGTCGTCGCGGCATCGCTGTGCTCCCTAGGCCAACGGGGCCCGGGGGCACGGAAGGCCCTCGGACCCCGAAGACGGACAGGGACCGAACCTGCGGACCTTGCCACCCCGCAAGGCTCGCGCCCCGGGGAACCGGGTCCCGGGGCGGGCGACCGTCACGTTCGCTGCCCCCGGGGACCGAGCTCCCGGGGCAGGCAGCTGTGCCAGGGCCCGGCTAGGGACATCAGACACTACGGCTGTTCAGGGCCCTCGGCTCTCGCTGCCGGAGCACGGCGTTCCCGGAGGCGAGACCCCGAATACCCGAAAACACCAAAAAGCACAATAAGCAAGGTACGAAAGTATAAACATAGTCATATACACATACAAATGCCATTCTTTGTACAAAACAGGTAAGGTCAAAATACAAGCCCGCGCGGAGGACTGGAGACGTTGCTGCTCGGGCGCAGATCGCTCGGCGGGCCCGGCGTCTTAGCCGGATTCGTCGGACTCCGAATCCTCAAAATACTCCCCCCGGGCGAAGAAGTTGGCCACCGTGGCGGCGGCGTCGGCCACGGCCTTCCGAGCGTCTTCTTCCCCGTCGGCGGGGAACCCCTCCAGCGCCGGGGCTAAGGAGAACCCCGAGTCCCGCGCCCGATAGCAACCGAGGACGTACTCTGCCACACGCGTGGCGAGCTCCCTTCCCTCCATCTCAAGGACTTCGTGAGTCCGCCGGGGGAGCAGGTCCATGGTGTCCACCAGGTCGCCGAGCTCCGCCACCGCCCGAGTGATCCCGGTTTCCAGCCCGGACCCACGTCGGGGTGCCGGGCCGCCGAAGCGCCTGAGGCACCCCCGGAGACGGGAGCTCTACCTCCCTAGGAGGGCTGCAGTCTCGTTCTCGAGTTCCTTCCGGAGGGCGAGGCTGCTGTGCGCCGACCTCAGCCACGTCTCCAACCTGGCCAGCTTCCCGACTAAGCTAGCCGCGTCGGCCGAGGGCGGAGAGCCCCTTAATGCGGCCCGCGCCGCGGCCTCAAGGTCGGCCGCGCGTTTCCAAGAAGCCTCAGCCTCCCGCTGCCGGGCCTCAGCGGCCTCCACCGCCGCCTCCCGTTGAGCCAGGGAGTTCTCCTGGGCTTCCAAGACCGCTTCTCGCGTCCCGAGAGCCTCGACTTGGGCACCCACGTCGGCGGCCAGCATCTCCACCTGCTCTGCCTCGCGCCGGTGGTCGGACTCCCGCTCCTTGAATTTTTCTTCCCGCGCGCAAACCTCACACTCCCGGACCGCGAGACTAGCCTCCCCACCATGGAGGCGGCCCTCCCGGGAGGATAACTCCCTCTCCCGCGCCTCCACCTCGGAGCGGGCACGGGAAGCCTCGTCGGCGGCAACCTTGGCGGCAGCCTCCAGTTGGACAAGGCGCCTCTCCGCCGCCTCGACCTCCTGCTGACGGGCCGCTACGAAGATCTCGGTGGCGACTGTACGGACGGTGAGCTCCTCCATCGCCATCGAAACCGATGCTCGCCTGCTTTCGAGTTCCGCCCGAACCTGGGCAGTCTCGAGCTCCTCCCGACGGGCAGCCGCTTGCACTTCGGTGGCGGCGATCACTAGCTGACCCAGCGCGACCGGCAGCGACTTGCACCCGCGTCCCGCGCCTGGTCGCGGGGCGGCGAAAAGGACTAGGGCCCGCTCCCCCCTCGCGGGACATGGCTGGGCCCCGGCGGCCCTTCTTCCTCCGCGAAGGGAGCTTCAATCGGCTCCGCGGGGGCCCGCACCATAGGTGCGTCCCCAGTACCGCCTACGGCCGGGACTGGCGGCGCCGTCGACGGTCCTGGGCTCTTCCTAGAAGGGCCAGAATCACACAGATGAAAGTTAGGTCGAGATGCGCAAGAAGAAATATGCCAGCGAGAAGAACCGGGGGGGGGGGGATCGAAGCGTTTACCTAGCCCGGGGCCCCTTGAAGCTCCAGAGCGTTGGTCTCAAAAGTGGCCGGCGGACGCCGCTGGACCCCGCCTTCTCGAGCGGCGCGCCCGGGGCAACTTCGCCGGCCAGAGCCGCCGGCGCTTCCGACGCCAGTCCAGCGTCGCCCCCTGTGCCCCTGGGGGTCTCGCTGCCCCCCGTGTCCAGGGCCACCTCCGGCCCGGTCCCGAGGGCCCGGGCGGCCACCCCGGGCCCCGGGGACAGAGCCCTCGTGGCGTCTGTTGCCGCTGCACACGCAGCGTCCGCCGCAGCGGTCCCGGTCCGCCCGGGGTCTGCACGGCTCGGGGAGGTAGCGGCCGGGACAACGGCCGCCGTAGAAGCGGCCTTCGCCTTCTTGGTCGCCACGAGCCCTGGGTCGGGTCCCGCCGGCCGCTTCCCCTCTCTCCTTGACAACACCGGCTCTTCGGCCGGCGCTTCTTCTCCCCCCGAGACGTCGAGTACTTCGACGATCTTGGGGGTGATTTGCGAGACGACGATGCCCACGGCATCAAACCGTGGGAGATCCCTCTGGATCTTCGCGCGCTCGCGACTAGTGCAGAGCGGCGCCACGCCCCTTGGGAGCGCGCGGCTCGCCGCACCCCCTCCTTCCAGCCCCGACGCCATCAGCAGGGCTAGCGCCGCCTCGCTCAGGTCGTCCGGGTGGGTCCTAGTGACGTCCTTGGGCCCGGTGTATAGCCAACAAGCCCAGGACCTCCTGTTGAGCGGCGCCAGTCGTCGGCTGAGGAAGTCGCCGACGACCATATACGAGTTTAGTCCGGCCGCCGCCAGACCGGTGATGCGCGCCAACACTGGCGCGAACCGCGCGTCTTCCGGCGGCGATTCGGTCCAGCTCTTCACCTTCTGGGCTGCCTCGGCCGGGAACCGGAGCCGATCATTGGCGTCGACGCCGACGTAGACCCAGTTCTGGCGCCAAAATTCCCATTTATTCTTCAGCGCGATCGGGATAAACTCGACGCCGGGGCGGACGTGGAAGTACACGCAGCCTACCCGCTCGGGTAGATCGGTGGCTTTGTTCTTCGGCACGCTCCTCACGGTGAAGCAGCGCCGAAAAAGTTCCACTGAAGGCGCGACGCCCACAAACATCTCGCACAAATGCGCGAAAACCCCCAGTACCATCACGGCATTGGGGGTCAGATGCAGCATCTGCAACTCGTACACCTCCAGCACCTGAAGGAAGAAATCAGAGAACGGCGGGACTAACCCGCCGACTGCGTAGTCGACGAAGTACACTGCTTCGTCGGGCTCTTTGGGCTCCGGCTTCGTCCCTCCGGAGCGCACCTTGACCGCCGCCCTCCACTGTGTGGCAGCCGGCAGCAGTCTCTTCACCCGCTCCACACCGAAGTCGTTGTTAACGCGCGACGGCGGGATCATCTCGCCGTCCAGCGGCCTTATCCCGCGGCCGGCATGAGGCATCGTAGCGCGGCGGCGGATGAGGTTAAAGGAAGAAGAAAGAAAGGAGGCGTGCTTGCGAGCGGAAAATCTGGGCTCATGATGCAAAGGGCTACAAGAGCTCAGGATGCAGTAGGCGAAGCCGGCCGCTGCTCACCACCGCTTATAAGCTGCGGAGGACCCGTGGGGCGTCGCTTCGGCTCCCCCATTATGGCCCTCACTCCGCGGGCCGAAAGTGGAAACTCTCCCATCACCTCGTCCCATCCCGGGCGATTATGGTGGCTTCATCTCGTTTCCCGTTGAAACCTGGTGGGCCCCGCGTCCCTTTGTTTCCCCGAGGTATGGTCCTGTTCCTGCCCGAGTTGGATCTCGGTCGAGAAACAGGTCTAGCGGCCAGTGTCGGCGAAACGGGAATGGGGTCCCACCCCTTCCAGGGACACGTGGACCTTCGGCCGCCCAGCTCCTCCGGGGTCATAATCTGCACAGCTGTTAGCCGGCTGCTATTGGGATCCCCCTGGGTGCCCAGGGGCTAGGCCCTTCCCAAGCCCGAGAGCCGGCCCCGGGCCCGGGACCCACCGTCACAGTACCTCATACGGCGGAGGGCTGGCTCCAACGGCTGGCTCCCCAACCACCCGCTTTAATGGTGAGGCGACGGAGAACTTTTGACCAAGAAGACCCCGAATGTCCACGCCCAGGCAACGGTGGCAGGCGCCGTCCCATCTCCACGCGCGGGGGAATGGCGCGGGCCAATGACGCGGGAGAGGGCACTGGCGAGGGCACGGGAGCTGGCGCGGGCGAGGGCGCGGGCGATAGGCGAGGGCGCGGGCGCTGGCGATAGGCGATGGCGAGGGGCGAGCGCACGGGCGCGGGCACGGGCGAGGGCGAATGGCGCGGGCGGGGCACGGGCGAGGCGCGGGGGCGGGCGCGAGCGAGGCACGGGGGACCACGGGAGCCGGCGAGGGGCGAGCGCACGGGTGTGGGCACGGGCGAGGGTGAATGGCGCGGCGAGGGCACGGGGCGGGCGGCACGGGAGTAGGCGCCGGCGAGGCACGGGCGGGGCGGGCGATAGGCGATGGCGAGGGCGAGCGCACGGGGGACCGCGGGAGGCGGCGAGGGGCGAGGGCACGGGCGCGGGACCGGGCGAGGGCGAATGGCGCCGGCGAGGGCACTTGGGCGAGGGTGCGGGCGAGGGCACAGGCGACTGGCGCGGGCGAGGGCACGGGAGCTGGCGCGGGCGAGGGCACGGGCGCGGGTGCGGGCGATAGGAGAGGGCGCGCGCGCGGGCGATAGGCGATGGCGAGGGGCGAGCGCACCGGCGCGGGCACGGTCGAGGGAGCCGGTGAGGGGCGAGGGCGCGAGCGCGGGCACGGGCGCGGGCGATGGCGAGGGCACGGGCGTTGGGCGCGGGCGCGGGCACGGGCGCTGCCGATGGCGAGGGCACGGGCGAGGGCGCGGGGCGAGGGCACGGGCGCGGGGCGGGGACCGGCCTGCAGGCGCGCGGGGAGGGAGGCCGGCACAGGAGCGGGCCGCCGCCCCATCAGAAGAAGAAGAGAAAGGAAAATGGAAAAAGATTTTCCAGGACAATTTAAATTCCGATATGCGTTTTCAATTTATTAAAAATAGTAAAATGGGCTAAATTGAGTAGTTGCGTGGCCTGAGAAATGCGGATTATCCGCCAAACCTTATATCGGATAATCCGCTTAAAATATCGGATAATCCGCATCCGCCGGGTATCGTTGATACCACATCCGGTTCCGCATCCGCATGATACAATCCGCATTTGCCGGATATCTAAAAACCCATAACATATCCTCACTTCGGACGGCTTCGGAGCGGATAGCCAAAAGAATAATATCCGATCCGTTTTCACCCCTACCATAAGGGAAAAGAATAGGATATTGCAAAGCCATATAATTGGCATGAAGGTTACTAATTCTTCATAACCCACCACCTCTCTCTTTGAATTATTACGTCAGGAGTCTTCTTTTTTCCTGAGAAATCACCCACCACTAGAGCAGCTATCTCTGATCCAGTCGGTGCACTATACTGTGGCGCAGCTCTATCGTGCAATAGCCTAAGACGCAAAGATTGGCTATGCCCTTGCTGCACAAAGTCCTTAGCAGCCCTGAATGATTTTACTAATTCATTTGATTTATCAAACATGCTTATTAAGCCTTCAACAATCTTTTTATCGACTCTGTTGTCATCATCGCAATCCCTATCTCTATCAAATATTGATATACGGTTGTGGACCTCGTTCTCAGTATCAACAATGTAAAGTTGTGCATACCCTGGACACTCACCCTCTTCGGGAAATAAAGATCCAATTCGATGATGAACCTGGCCATTAATTTTGAACACGTACGGCCCTGGACCTTTGTTTATACCATAGTCAATTTTAACACCCATTGACGTGAAAGCAAACATAAAATTGTATGATCTAATAGATTTAAGGAAGTATTTGGATAGAATATCACCATTTGGATCTAGCAATTTAGCCAAAAAAGGTGGAGGAGGTTCCAAATATGGCAAACAAACCTTACCACCCCTGCAACAAAGATGAAAGCTCATTTTAATTTACTAATTAGGGAGCAAGTACATAATTCCATGTGTGAAATCATTTTCATAAACAAAAAACCGATAATTAGGAAGGCTGAGATTATCTAAGAGGCTATCCTAGAACCTATGTATGCTCATTTTAATTTACTAATTAAAGAGCAAGTAAATAATTTCATGTGTGAAATCATTTTATTTTACTACCTACATGCTCAAGCAAATTTAGTATTCATATTTAGGTTTGGATGCCGTTGTTGGAGATAGTCTAAAGGTACCTGTTGTAAGAATAGCTTGCTCTCCACGTGAGTGCTTTCTCTTTCGAGTTCTGGAAGGTGGACTATCCATGAAACATAATTTACCCTTCAAATACCAATATGAAATATATGAATTAATTAAAGAAAGATACTAGACTTGCAAAGCAGACTATTAGAAAATACACCGAACGCTCTCATCATACATGAGAAAACGAACTGAACAAGGCACATAATTAACCTCAATACAATGAGGAAAAACTGAGCAAGTAAAATAATTTAGTCGATGTTAGTCAGCGACACATAATTAACCTCAATACAATGAGGAAAAACTGAGCAAGTAAAATAATTTAGTCGATGTTAGTCAGCAAGGTTAGATCAGAAATTGTTAGGATCAGCAACCACCTTTAGCCAAACAATTAGTAGGTACTTCAATAACAGTTTCATAGTTAGTTAAAGTTACAACACGAGTTAGTATCAGTACCAGTATTGTCATAGTTAGCCAAGTTACAACGTAAGTTAAAATCAGTATGGAGCCTCGTTAACATCAGCATTGAAAAGGAAAACCTGAGCAAGTAAAATAATTTAGTCGATGTTAGTTAGCAAGGTTAGATCAGAAATTGTTAGGATCAGCAACCACCTTTAGCCAAACAATTAGTAGGTACTTCAATAACAGTTTCATAGTCAGTTAAAGTTTACAACACGAGTTAGTATCAGTACAGTATTGTATAGTTAGCTAAGTTACAAACGTAAGTTAAAATCAGTATGGAGGCTCGTTAACATCAGCATCTTCAATAATGTCATAGTTAGCCAAGCAACGCAAATTAGTATTGGAATATAGTGAAATTTCCATAGAATTGGCATATAAGTCAGGCACGTCTTGTACAGAATGTGCATTGAATTAGTTAGGATTTACCTTCAAACGGTGGACCTGATCATGTAGGCGAGAAGTTACAGCGACGAGAAGGAAGAGAAGCAGAGCACAATGGCTGAAAGCATCAGATTTGCACGGTTAAACAGCCAAGCACAAAAGTCAAACACGAACCCGCGAGCTCACCCATTTCTTACCGCACGGATACCATCCTGACCATCGGGAGGGTGGTCACCGACGAGGCTGACTTGCTCCGTGCACCGTACGACCGTAGGAGCCGCCGCGCCGCTTTCTAGCGGCGAGCGTTCGGGCATCGCCGGCGGATGCCGCATACCGGGGGTCGCGACGTCGCGGCGCGGGAGGAGGCGTCGGCGGGGGCTGCTGTTGCTGCTGCTCCGGCGGCGGGAGGGGGGAGCGGGGGGTCGGGGCGCCGGCGGTCCGAGAAGGAGTATGGGTTGGAGGAGCGGGAGGTGGAGGGGAAAGGGTCCTGGGGCGTTCGGCTCTGGAGGACGGGAGGAAGGCGGCGCCGGCGGGAAGAACCAGTCGCGTGCAGCGGCGCCGGCGAGGAGTCAGGTCAGGGGCATTTTTGGAATTACTGGGATGGCGGGTAGGTGGCGGATTTTTTTCTTCTGACTCGCCCTCCCTCCCTCCTCCTCCTCCGCCTCCACGCATGGTCGCCGCACTCCCCGACACGGACGAAGAGGCGGTCGGCGTGGTCCTCCTCGAGCGCCGCACGGCCGAAGAAATCGCGGGAGACGGAGATCACGGCGGGGTCGATCTCCCAGCCGTGGACGGAGAGGTCTGGGAAGAAGTGGAGCACGACGCGGGCGGCGGAGCCCGCGCCGAAGCCGACGACGGCGAGGAACGCGAGGAGGAGGGCGGGAGGGTGGCGAAGACGTCGAAGTAGGTGGAGGTGAGGGGGCAGCGAGGGAAGGAGAGGGAGTAGATGTTGCCGGGTGCGTCGAGGAGGAGGAGGCGGGCGCCGGCGAGAGGGTGGCCGGCAGCGCCGCGTGAGACATCGGCGACGCGGATGTGGTTGTACGGGGAGCGGATGTCAGCGACGAGGTGGAGCTCGTCCGGTAGAGGCTGGGGGATGGAAGATGCTGTTGCGGTTGTGGCAGAGGCGTGGATGGGGGTGGAGTGGAGCCGGAGGATGGCGGATGGCAGCCATGTCCGAGTTGGAGGCGGGCTGCTATGGTAGCCCTATCATTCTTCACGCGCATGGGGTCAGTGTTTGGCGTGGCTTCCTTGGCGCTATGCGGGTGCGACCTATTCGCTTCGCTTGGTTCATCGATAGCCAGAAGATCCGAACCCTACGTTGCATATCCAGCGGTAGAAAAGAATTAGAGAGACGTGGACACCGCGGGAGGCCGCGAAAACGGCGCGGCCTCATATTTGTAATACTTGTATTCACTACCCCTGGTGTACAGCCGTGCCAGAAAGACCCGGATGTGTACACGGCGCCGCCCGTGCACGCCGCAATGCGGTTTATGAGCATCGATTGGTGGTATATCTCCATGGATGATGCCACCACCGAGGAGAAGAAGGTGACCGTGACCGCCTATGACGAGGTGCCGCCCGCGCTGTGGCGCCGTCGGGAAGCTGCAGCACTGGCATAACATCGTCGATGGTGGCGGTTGCGATGTGGACCAAAGCGTCAGCGTCGGTGGCGCATCGGGGCGTGGCGGGCGCCTGGTACAGTAGGAACAACCGGCGGCGCTCTGCTCAAGTATGTGCAGCAGTTTGCGGTGCGAATAGAAGGCGTAAGGTCATTCCGGCGCTGGCGCCGATGCCAGCGGCAACGCGGTAAGAGAGACATAGATTTGCATATCTCCGTCTATTTGATTCATTCCACGTTAGTCTGACATACGCGCGCATGTCATGTACATGGCGTTGAGTGGTGCTAGGTCGAGAGGAGGAGAGGCTGGTGGTCCAGGTTTCGGCTCTGGACCATGGCGTTTCTCCGGCGAGTTCGGAGAATCAGGGAGAATGTGTTGTTTGCAAGAATAAGGAGATCATCAATCGGGCAATGTAGGATAATAGGCTAACTAATGCAGGTATATATAATATGGTGATGGATTGCCACTTCTGCTCATGTGCTGCCCCATTCTTTGGTGTTGACGAACTGTTCTATTCTCTTGAGTTCGCATTACTGGAAAGACACACAATGATATACCAAACCCGACTGAAATTTCTGTCCATGGTTTACAAAATATATGTGATTTTAATTGTAAATAGCTGGTCTTAGTAAAATATATGATTAAATACAAAATTTCTAATTCGTCAAGATTTTAATTATTTGATATCTATATTTAAATTAGTGTCTCTTCAAACAGAATTAGCTTGCTTTTTTTTTTGGCAATAGTGTCGTTTGATATTGGCAAGGGTTGTTGTTTGGATTGTTGTCAATTTTTTTGGCATGCATTTTTTGCATGGTTGATTGGCAATAAACCAACATATGCTAAATGGTGTGCACCATATGAGTAAGGGATAGTTTGAAGGTAAGGGAGAGAGAAGAGGAAGAAGATCACGTAAAACGAGGTGAGCTATTAGTATATGATTAATTGAGTATTAATTATTTTAAACTTAAAAAATAGATTAATATGATTTTTAAAGCAACTTTATATAGAAAATTTTTGTAAAAAACACACCGTTTAGCAGTTCGAGAAGCGTATTTATAAAAAATGAAGAGAGTTTTCTCTTATCCTTACGGTCCCTAAATCTTCTTTACCTCATTCATTTTGGAAATGAAATAAATGCTTTATGTATTCATTTTATTAACTCTAAATTCTAATCATGAATGTTTTTATGCATTTCTTTCCATTTGACTTTTCCAAAATTAATGGAGTATATTTGTAGCCATCATGAAAATGAGTGTGTAAAAAAAAATTAAAACATGTAGTACACAGGGTTCCTATATATCGGTTAGTACGTGTTATCTTTGTAACCGGGTTTACCGTTAAGATGCTTTAACGGAAACTGCTCGGTATATCCACCAATTAAAGAAAAATTAGAAAATTAAATTATTGGTAAAACTATACGGTTTTTCTCAGTAAACCGTGTGTTACTGGGCTTACTGTGGGGGGAGGGTTAAACCCTGGTAGCACATAGTCACATAGGTATTAAAGATACACATGCAAGGATAGACAAACTTAGTTTATTCATCTTGCTCACAATTACATATAAAGGCGGTCCAAAAATTTGCATAAACTCATTGTTGTGCTCAACTATCTCTAGTTTATATTGCCCACCAAATCAATCTTCGTTCATTCGTCCTGTCTTGATGCTTGACCAATCTAGCTTCACTCATAATTTATAAAAACCTTGCCTAATATTGAAGATTTGGTCACTGTGACCTAGAGTAAGGATAGTTGGGGAGGACTTAGATATCATGACATCATCATCATAAATAAAAAATTTAAGAGCATCTCATCAACGTGAAGAACCACTGCATTGTGAGACAATGCAATAGATCCATCGTCTGAGTGCGATCTAGTGCCTGGCACTTTTCATTATCATATAGCACGCATCCCTTGATTTTCAGTCCACAGGCCTTAATAATCCCCAGGAAATTTGATGGCCCCTTCAAAATATTGATTCCAATAGTGACTTGCACAGTGAAAGTGAACAGTGTATATGCCAGCTCTAATGTACTTAGCCAACTGGAAAGCCGGACTCTTTTAGTTTGCCCTGAACCATAAGTTTCGGGTGCTTCTATAAAACCCTTGCTAAAAATTCTATCAGTTAATTCTCCCATGTCGCCCCTAATCTTCAAGCTGATTTCAAAATCAATGGATTCGTCTGTAGGCTCTCGATATGGTGCAATCAAATTTAATATTTCACCCTGCATACAAATACACAGTTCAGAAAAAAAAACTTTCCCAGATACTCCGGCTTACTTGTGTTTTTTCTCATCGTTTACAACAACCATGCAAATACAAATATCATTTAATTTTAATAAATGGACGCAATTAATTTTTGTTGTCATGTTTAACCATTTGTTTTATTCAAAAAATTAGTGTAAATATAAAAAATATGAGTCATACTTAAATTACTTTAATGATAACTAGGTCATAACAAAATAAATCATGCTTACATAAATTTTTTGAATAAAACAAATAATTAAATATCATGTCAAAAGTCAACGATGTTATTTATTAAAAACTGAAGCAAGTACACCAATATAGCTTCATATGTATCAATCTACAATCTTTTAAGATTCCCTTGAAACACGAGAAACTTCTCAATTCCTACGGGAAATAAACTACCTCGCATAAAATTCTCGTAAAACTTTATGTGTTTGAAAGAGCCTTTATGATTTCTACTCTCACTACCAGAAAACGCTATTTTCGTGAGGGTGACGAATTTTCGTGAGGGTTTTTGATGCACCCTCACGAAAATCACAATTTTTGTGAGGGTGCAACGAAAACCCTCACGAAAACATATTTTCGTGACGGTGCACCGTCACGAAAATAATTTTCCCCTTACGAAAATAGTGTACAGTGCCATCTACCCCACTCAGATAAGAAAGCACTAGACCAACCGGTGGCGTAAGTATTTCACATGTGATTATACCCGCACCAAAGCACCAGATCCCGTTAAAACTCTGAAGTTAAGCGTCCTGGCTTCTGATTCGTGAGGGTATTCCTATTTTCGTGAGGGTATTTTAACCCTTACGAAATTTCAAAATTCTGGTAGCGTCTCTCTATCCTAAAATATAACCACTATAAAAAGATAACAAGAAAAACAAACATGATGAATTACCCTAAAAATATCAACAAGCACCCGAACTCCTCAATTGTAGTAATAGATCTACAATTAGATGAAATATTCTATGTTGAAACATAACATATTTGCGAGGTGATAGTGAGATGATAAACTGGCACTAACCGAAGATTTAATGAGCTAACAATTGTCTCTATCACGTCGAAAGATGTAGACGTACTTCAGTTCATCTCTTATCAGCACAGTTCCAAAAAGATTAATCGGGAAGGCTGTATCGGATTCCAGTATTTTAACACAAAGAACATACAGTGACTCATCCAACAAGCGGCCTTCTTGCAGAGCCAATTGTCGCTGAAAAGTTCAGCGAATTGAACCAATAAATTATTATACATATATTATATCATATCATTGGTGAATTGTCGCCGAAAAGGTGAAAAATCATTATGTAAGCACGAGATTTAAATTGCTTACCCTCTTGGTCGAAATATTTGAGTAAAACTCAGGTGTTGCGGCATGACCTAAGAAGGTACGGTAGGAACTAAAGCGTTGCTGCTTCGGATCGTATTGTCGGCACTGGTCGTTGTAGATGCTGACAATCCATGACTTGTACTCATCCTCCGTCCACTCCGGGTCTGCGAACCGGCTAGACAACTTGAAACGCTTCGCCGCTCTGATCTCCGCATCTTCAACGCCGGCCGCCATCGCTGCTGCTGGCTACGGGTGCTTCTCCTCTGCATCTCCTTGCCCGCGCGTTGTGTTGGACCGCCCGACCGCACCCGCCGCCATCTACTACAGCAACGCCGCCTCTTGCTGCTTCAAGCCTTCCACCGGATTATAAGTTCTACAACAAACATTTATAGTATGTAGCATTATAGGAGTCTTCGACTGGGTTATAAGTTTTACAACAAACACATAATAGCATTATAGATTTGTTTATGGTAACAGGCGTACGCGCGGGACACGGACGCGGCTTTGGCTGCTCCCACGGAGGTGCTCCCATCGGTGCTCCCCACGCATCAACGGTTCTTCTTCAGAGATGGTCCCACAGCCTCTTTCCCGATCTGCTCCACATTCAAAGGAACCAAAAGGCCGGTGAGGCGGTGTGACTTCGTTAAACGAAGGCAATGGCTAATGTCTCTAATCTGCAATTAATGCTGCCGAAACAGCATCAGAGCCGCCGGTCGGCGGCAGCTCTTCCGCGAGTCCATGGCTCATATCCTCAACGCAAGGCCAACTTGGCCTTGCTTCTATGCAGAACTATAGATCAACCTTTCTTAATTATCTTATAGCTAGAGCAGCAGGCTATAAATTTCTGCTCAAATGCTTGTGTTTATCAAAGAGTGTAGGCTAGAGATATAATATCAAAACACATTAGTTCTTGAAGAAATACAGGACTATCCGATTGATTTAGATGGAGCTTAGGAGGGCATCACATTACAGAACTGTTTTCTACTCTAATCTGATGCAATCACTCTGTTCTCTTTGATTAAATCCTAATAGGACTAATGACTGCAGCTTCTTCACCGCTGCCTATTGCTTGAGACTATCCACGGCTGATTTGCAAAGGTTGGAAGAAGCAAGAGAACACGGAAAAGCTGTGGGACTAGCTATTGAGTAATGTAATTATGTGAACCATCCGATGTATTGGGGAGCACGGATGGGAGTATGACAAGGAAGGAGGCAAGCCGCATCCGTGGGGGACTTTCCACCTTTTTCGCCGTGGGTCTCGGTTAAATAAACCGAACTACCGAAGTACTGGCTCGAGGAGCAGATAAACAAGTAGTGAGCATCTTCAACAGGATCCTAAACAGGGCCCCTATTCTATTTTTTGAAGTCAGACAAAAAAAACTGAAGTCCAACAGGACCCCAACTCGAGTCCCCTAGTTTATGGAGGTCCCGAAATCTTTCTCCTCAGCCCCATCTCCCACGGGTACGTAGGGAGCTCCCTACTCTACGGTTGGGAGTTTTTTTTCTCTCGCGCGAAACGATTTTTCTCACCCGTCCTTGCGCCGCCGCCTTCTGCCCTCCATCTCCGCCTCAATCCGAGCCGCCGGCGCCGCCGGATCCACCTCCTCCGCGGCCGTGCTCCACCTCTCCGCCGACACCTCCGACGCCGAGCGCCGGGACCTTGCCGCCTGGGTCGCCGCCGCCACGCCCGCCGTCGTTGGCGTGCCTACCGCGGGGACGCCCGTCGGCTCCTCCGGTCTTGCCGGCAAGCTCTGCGCCGCCACCGTCTTGCTCCGCCTCGACTTCTCCGCCGACGCCTCCGACGCCGAGCGCCGGGACCTCGCCGCCTAGGTCACCGCCGCCACACCCGCCGTCGTTGGCACGCCTACCCCGGGGACGCCCGTCGGCTCCTCCTGTCTCGCCGGCAAGCTCCGCGCCGCCACCGTCCTGCTCCACCTCGACTTCTCCGCCGACGCCTCCGACGCCGAGCGCCGGGACCTCGCCGCCTGGGTCGCCGCCGCCACGCCCGCCGTCGTTGGCGCGCCTACCGCGAAAGGGGACGCCCGTCGCTCCTCCGGTCTCGCCGGCAAGCTCCGCGCCGCCGCTGTCCTGCTCCGCCTCCACCTCTCCGTTATTTGTCAAGATACAGCTTCATATGGATATGTAATAAGTGCAAAAAATAAAGTAGGGACTTTATTTATGTGTACAAAAAATAAAGTAGTAACACATGAGTGATGTAATATGAAAAATATACATATAGATTATATTGAAATATGAGAGAAAAAGAAATAGGGACTCAGATTTAAGGGCCCTTGTTGGAGTTGGGTAGCAAAAACAGAGCCCCAGAAAATAGAATGAGTCCCTACTCAGAAAGTAGGGACTCTGTTTTTGGGGCTAGTGTTGGAGATGCTCTTAGGGGGTGTTTTTTTTTCTGCTTAGTGTTTAGGGCTTATATCTCGGTTTCTGTTAGCACGCTTTTTAAAACCTAAAATGATGTGTTTTTTATAAAAATTTTCTATGAAAGTATCTCTTAAAAAATCAAATAGATCTATTTTTTAAGTTTTAATAGTTAATACTTAATTAATCACGCGCTAATAATATTTCTCGTTTTATGTGTGGCTTATAAGCCAACACATTAAGCCAATTCAAATGATCGACGACCTCCTGCACGTATGTAACGCCCCGCTTTTCAGCGAGACGTTAAACGATATTTTGCTAAAATCTACTTGTTAAAATTTCAATCTTTATGTGCCGTGTTGTATGTTATGCCATGGATCTCAGTTGTCTCTTTGTCTTGATCTCGTAATCCTTCCTCTAAAAAAAAATCTCTGTTCTACAGCAATCTTCAATTTCGAATAGCTATATCCAAACTCTAGTCCTAAAAACCTGACGGCGAGTTTTCCGATCTTCTCCTTTAGACTCTTGCTTTGATACCCGTTCTGAAGTTCCGAGTCGGAACCCTAAGATATCCCCTTTGGAATCTCCCCGTAACTTCCCTTGTGTTCCCTCTCCTCTGAATCTTTGAAAAATCCTGAGTTTAAATACTAAAACTTGGGCACTGAACATCTAGCCAAATCCTTTCCACCAATATAAATATTTATATATATGTTGGGTATATATATATATATAAATCCCCAAGTATACACCTACATATATAAACATATACACCAGTACCAACACCCGTGCACTCGTTTCCACCATGTTACCAATGAATATATATATATATATATATATATATATATATTACCTGGGAATAATCACATGTACCGACCGCCCGCATCTACCTGCACACATGTATAAATGTGTGCCAGCCTGTCATCAAAGACCTCCTTGAACTCTCCAAAGAAACCCTGTGAGTACCAACGAATTCAATTTGAAATTGAATTAGAAACCCTCCTTCGAATCTCCCAAAAATAATACTTGAGTGCCAAAATAATAATCCCAAAACTATCACATTTATTCCCCTGGGACCCCCTCCTTTGAATCCTGGTTTTCCAGAGTCCAAATGTATATATGTTGAATCCAAGAATCAATTCGAATTTTCAAATATTCCTTCAAAACAAATCTCAGAGAAATTGCGAAAGTGAACTGTGTTCTCTGGGCTGCCATCCCTCACTTCTCTTCCTCTTCCTTGCGCGGCCCACGGCCCAATCCCATGCGACACCACAGCATGTGCTTAGCGCCCGCAACTGGATGATGGACGCCGCATGTCCCATGCGCGCCGCTCACCGCCGACTGATCTCGCCCATCCGCCTGCGCGCGCATGTCCACGCGAGGCACCGTCGGCCGTTTGTGTCACAGCCCCAGAAGCCCTACTGATATTAGAGTGCACAATCTAAATTTTTGCATTTTTACTTCATGCAAAATTAAAGTTTGTAATATTTTTAAAACTCTTAATAATTAAACCCTAATCGGTAAAAACCAAACATCAACAAAAAGTGCATCTTTTTGAACAAAAGTGTATATGGGTGATAATTTATTCAAATATTTTTTTATATATCATGAATTAATATAATTTTTCCAGAATTTATTCCATTAGTTTAGACACCTTAAAAATTCAAACAAGTTTCAGCCTGGGTCCTTTTTGATGAATTTCTGTGAGCAAACCATTTTGAATTTTTGTGTGAAACTTTCAAAAATGGAACCTAGGTAGTCTGGGCTAGCTACACAAAAATCCCCATATTTTTATCAACATTTTTACTTACTTAATTTGATTTGTAAAGAAAGAGGAAGAGAAAAATCCAGAAAATCCCTCAAAAACAGTGTTCACCAGTTGTCTACCCAAACCTCTCTGGTATTCCTAAACCTCCATGCCCTAGACCCACCTGGCAGTGTCCCTAGCTCGCCCAGCCCTCTGTCCAGCCATCCCACGAAGCAGGGAGCTCGCCAGCCTGGTTGCAGCTCGGCTGACGCGTGTGCCATGCATGCCGGCGTGTCCAGCCGCCCCTATCGCCCTATATCTCCCTCAGCTGCATCGACCGACCACCATTTGCGCCCTCTTGCAGAACACCGAGAGGGAGAGACTACCTCGACCAGCTCATCACCGATTCCGTCGCCGGCCGAAGGATAACCGCCGCCGTCGTCGGACATTCCTCCGGTGAAGTCTTCTTCTTGTCCACGTTCCAAGCTTCCCTCTGCATGCCATAGTTCCTGCCCTAATCTAGTTCCCTACCTCACAGCCAATCCCCGGGAACGCGAGCTTCGCCATCGCTATCTGTGGCCGTGCTCCAGCGCCGCCGCCGGCGTCGCCTCGCCGTTCCGGCCGGCACCGTAGGTCTCTGGCCGAGCCACTGCGCCACTAGCGTCGCCTCGCCTCCAGGAGCTCGCCGACCGGAGGAATTGAATTGCAAAGCCCCGAGCGAGGAGATCGGCCGTCATCTTCTTCGTCTCCGGCCAGCCCTCCGCCGAGCCAATCCCGTTCAACCGGTGAGCCTTGCTCCGATTCCTCGCACTGGTAGCATCCTCGTGACCTCCTTAACCTCCTGCATGTGTTGTCTCCACCGCGCACACAGCGGATCGAGCCAGCCACGGTGAAACCGAAAGTTTTGCCGCCGCCGGGAGTACTTCGCCGTCATCGGGCCTCTCGCGAGCTCGCCCAACCTATCCCAAAGCACGGTGAATCTCCTAGGGACCTCTAACACCCGTTCCATGCTTTTCCCGGCTCGGGTTGTGGCTGCTTTGGCACATCCACGAGCAGCCCGAGAGCATCCGCCGCTGGAGCTCGCCGCCGGCGAGATTCCGGCCACCGTCGGCCGCAAGACCACCACCGATGCGTTTGCCTTGTCCTCCTCTGTCTTTCTCCTGTAAGCCCCTAACCGAGCCGCGTCGCCGTTCGCTGCCGGCGCCGGCGAACAGAGCCAGTGGCCTAGGCCGCCTCGCCCTGCTCTGCTCTGTCTCTATGGCGCATTGGCCCCACCTGTAAGAGAAAAAGAGATAAAAGAAAATCCGAGAAAAACAAGTATTTGATTTATTGCATAACTGGAAAATGAGTAAACTTCAAAAATTCATAAGTAATTCATTTTAACTCCTTTTTAAGTGAAACCAATTTTTTTGGTTTTGTGAATTTGTAAAATTTAATATTGTAAAATAAAATATGACAACTTCTGTACAGAAACTACCTCTAGAAATTAAAGAAGCAATAATAACTTATTTTGTGCCTAGGAACTTGGAATATTTCTATAAAATTCATTATAACTCCTTTTGAGGTGAACCATATTTTTATGGGTTCATAAAAATGATCTCTGTAATCTTGTAAAATAAAAAGGGAGAACTTCTGTGTAGGATTTTTCTCTAAAAATGGAAATACCTTTTATACACCTCTTTATGACCTAGAAGTTTATAAATTTTTAGAAAATTTATCCTAATTGTTAAAAATATGAAATCACTTTTGTTTAACTCAGAAAATTGTAACCTTTACTGTGGATAATTTGTATTTGACAAAATACCTCCCAAAATAGGCCCAAAGTAATTTCTAACCCTTCTTTTTGATAAACTTGTAAAATTCAAAACTAAATTATTTTAAATCAAATTTTAGTGAACCAAATTTTGTCGGAACCAGGAAGATATGTATTTTCACATAAAAATGCTCACACTCATAAAATTCTACCAGAGAATGCAAGTTTATATTTTCCACTTAAGGTTTTTCCTATAGTTTCAGCTTTTGCCGTTTTCAGCCTTAGGGTCTTATTATTTTTATATCTCCTAATCCAGAGATGCAAATGACTTGGTTCTTCCTCCTAAAATCTTTTTAGGACATGCCCTACTTACTGTATTTATCTCATAATTAATTGATCATTTTTGCATAGGCATGTTTATTGGATTCTTATTTGCATATTCGCTTTTTATCGGTAGATTCAGACAATTCAGAGTACGAGGAGCAAGATCTGAAGTTGAATGTGAACCATCGTTGCAGCAAGGCAAGCATCTAAGCATATTGAAGCTATATTTTCCATAAATTGATTTGTTTGCGAAGGAAATATATATATGCATATTTCGGTATTGTTAAAATGGGAAAAAGGGTAGAGTTTATATTACCCAATTGTATGCATTTTCATTCCTTGGTTATTGACTCCATGTTGTTACCTTGTCACCACTGATTAAGGACTTTGGGATATTTTTATTTTATCGAATGCTTAACCATGCTTATTTCTAGACTTAGAAAAGTCCGATGGATGGAGCTATCGGTTCAAAACTAGTTTAATGCGAATGGATGGGTTAAAATCTGAAAAGAATAACTTTTGATTAATAATTGAGAATATGTTTGACTTGGATGGATGATAGGGTGATGACGGGATGGTGTTTCCCCGATGCATGTAGCTCCGTCTGGGTCGTTAAGGACCGAATATGTTGACATCTATTCAAGCACCCTACGTACTTCCACACACCGGGAATGGGACGGCTTGACTCAGTAGCACGGGAGGCTGTGGTCATCTACGCCCGTCCGTCAGATGTGAGGGAGGTTATCCCTTTGGAGGGCCTCATGCGTGCTTGGTTTTAGCCGGAGGTGCCTCCCGCGACGGTGAGCCCGCCTTAGTCACCCTGTGTGTGGGGCTAAGTCGTCGGGGGCCCAGACGTGGTTTAGGTGGTTGGGGCTGAGCGTGCAAAAAGTTTTGTGGTGACCTCTAGTCCGCACTCAATGTGTAGAGTGTGGGTACCGATCGGTACATATCAAACTAGAGTATAGCTGTTTGGCTTCTATCACATCGTGTGGGTAAAGATGTATACCTCTGTTCAGAGTAAGAACTATTCGAATAGCCGTGTCCACGGTCACAGGACGACCGCTTGATGTGTTAGTCACTCATGTTAGCATCCAACTTGGGATATGTGGTTATGGGTTTATGTTGTTACATCATGACTTAGGATAGTCATGGACGGATGGGTTTATATAAAAGGCTTTGATGTTAAAAATGACTTGGTTTAGTCATGAAAAATGGTATGCCTGTGTAGCATATATACTTGGGCAATGGTAGCCCATGGATGATGATTAGAGCACGGTTCGTGCTAATTTATATTCCATTTTCAGAATTATATGCTTGCTGTCCTAAAATTTCAGAATGTGTTATTTCTAAAAATGCTTATAGTTTTCAAGGTATATTTGCTCAATAAAATTTGCTTTATGCAAAACCAGATCAACATAGCCATATTTCTTGATGTGAAGACCAGTATTACTCCTTTGTATTATTAATATTGTATAAGTCTAGCTGAGTACCATTCGTACTCACGCTGCATCTTTTCAGGGGAGGATATCGATGATGATGATGTGGTCTACTATTATCCCGCCGAGGGTGGCGAGGATAATGTGTAGTTAAAGTTAAGTTCTGCCCCAGTTGGTTGCCCTGTGGTATGGGATTGGCACCACTGGTTTTTATCCTTTATGTTTACATTTTCCGCTGCAATCTTTTGTGCCACTCTGTGATGAGTTACGGTATGAATCCTCTATGTAATATATATAACTCTACTGCACTTTTATCCATAATTAGAGTACTTGTAATGTTTATCAATTGCTAAGATGAACATGTGGGACTAGAGCTTTCCTAGGCTAGTCACACATTAGTAAGAATTTAGAAATGATGAGATGCATGGATGTTGATTCAATCGTAGACCACGTCCCTAGAAGTGTGTATCGTGTTTGGTCACCACCTTCGTGTGGTTTGATGGGCACACTTCGCCATTTCGGATTGGTGAATCAACTCTCTAAATATCTCTTTATTTCTGAATTCGGCGCGTTGGATTTGTATTGTGAATGGGTAAAGATTATGGCAAGGCTGCGATGAGGATGGATGGTTACCGTATTTATTCGGTTTTTATTCGAGACCCCATCCATCCAGATATTTCGCGTTGTCGTAATAGTTACTCTCCACAATGCACTTTCGGGGTGCTCACAGTTTGGATAGCCGACGCGTGCCTCGGCCCCCGATCCACGCTGTCAAATCCCTCGCTTTCCCCCACCCAGCGCGCAGACCACGCACACCGCTGGATCGGCGCCGCACGTCCCCAGCCGCACTCCGCCGTTGATTCCCCTTCACCACCCGCCGTGTGTCTCCCGAGCCACAGCACCAGCCGTACGATCGCGCTAACCGCGTGGACTGTCGGGCGATTCCGCCACCTATCCCACGCCACGCGCAACTGTCAGATCTGTTCCCCGCACAGTGTCGTCGTCTTCCCATCGCCACACCGTTCGCGCGCGAGAGCAGTTTGGTCAAATGTCGCTACAAGCTCCTCGGCGTTATCGCGACCCCATCTTTGCTGCCGCGTCCTTGACTGTGCCGGGGCGCCCACGGCCGAGCCCACGCACGGACTCTAAATGTAGCCGTCCGATAGACCGCCTTCCGTCGCTCCCCGCATCAGCGCTGTCGAACCGATTTCACCCCGAGGGAAATCCTGTGCCTAGTTCCATCCCTCGTGCCTCTCGTTCCCTCAATCATTGGACCTCCATTATTGGAGCTCGAGCCGAACCCCTAGCCTGAGCTCCACCCTTATAAAATCCCCTCCACGGCCCCTGTTTCTGTAACGACCCGCTCTTCATCTCCTTATTGGAATTCGCTTCCTGAGTTCTAACTCCTCTCCTATTCCGTTCAGCTGTGCCCTAGTTTTTCTCTCCCTGGCCAGCCGACTGATTCTCCCCTTATGCCGAGTAGATTTCTACTCAGTTCCTGTATCTTACCCTTTTCCCTTGTGCCACTCGGTCCTCTTTGTTGCCGAGTAACCTTGTGAAGTTGCCGACTACCTTAAGCACCTACCCGCTGTCTCATCGTCTCACCCAGTTGCGCCCCTCTCGTTGGACGCCGACTACCGAAGTGGAGAAGTAACCGGCTTTCACCTGCCCATAGCACCGCTCGGACCATTGGGCAATAACCCGCTGAATCGCTTGGACCAACGGTCAGTCAGAAGTTCTGTCAGTGAGGTTCCTCCAACCCGTCCTTGCTACGACCTTAGTGTCTCATCACCGCTACAGTGTCTACCAACTCCACCGGCCATGCCCAGCTCCAAGTCAAACCCTGCCTCGATGTTTCATCTCCTTGACAGCTTATCTTGACTCCTTTTTCTCCCTCGCCCTGCGTCGTCGCGCCCTCGCCTCGCGTCGGCTATATAAGAGCATCCATGCTTCCTCTTTTCCCTTGTTTGGCGACCCGACCATCTCTGCTGAATCGTCTTCCTCCACCCCAGCCCCGGAGTTGTCTTTACCTCCCGAGCTCCATCACTGCCGCTCGTCACCGAGTTAGTCTACTGCCCGGAGTTCCTAACCGGTGAGCCTTGTTGCCCCCATCTGCAAGCTAAACCTTCATCCGGCTACCATCCATCCCCAGCCGACTTCCGCCGTGTTCTTTTCCCAGTGTTTTATCTCTTTCTGGCTTATCAGTGTTTGTCTTTTCTGCTTGTTTAGAGCCTGAACCGGAGGACGATCCAGAAGCCATCTTCGCCGAGGAAGATCCTTCGTTGGAACAAGGCAAGCCTCTTTGATCATATTGTCTCCTATATGTGCAAAATTATGTTGTTTGTAAAATATGCATGCTTAGTTTACACTTTAAATTGATCGGCCTCGGTTTGCAAGCGCGACCGACGGACCCTCCCAGTAGTCGCACTTCTTTTGGTAGGATATTGATATGTTTCTCCTTTGATAGCCCCACAAATGGCAAGTTGGCATTATATCCTTTGGGTATGAATGCCGAGTAGAAGAGCTTAGCCCTGCAGCGATTGTATTGTCGTTGGAAAACAGTGGTTTTACTCAACTGTTTGAAAACCCGGTACTCTGCGTATCGGCGTGTTTGAGAAAAAGATGAAAGTTTGTGAAAACCTTGGTGTACAGAGGCAGTGCCTGTGTGGCCTGGCTATGTATTATCGATAAGGACCATTTTCTTTGGGAATTGCATCCGAGCATTTTACAGTGCGACCAAACGGGTAGTATGGGCCGCCCCTGGCCGAGTAAATTGCAGGTTTAGGGAAGTTTGGTGCCGACTGGAGTGGACTCATCTGAGTTGTGGCTCGTGAGCCCTAGTGTTGATGGTGGTTGGAGCCGACCTGAAGCATTGATCCTGTGTGGATCCTTCTGCTGGCATTGGATAACCCTAGACTGGCTTTGGAAATGGCTTTGTCACAAACTTCCGGTATAGGCCAGTACTCGGTGTAAGCTTTGTGTCGTTTGGGTAAAGCGTGCACCCTCTACAGAGTTTTAGCTGAACTGTTCGAACAGCCGTGCCCACGGTTAAGGGCGATGTAAGGTGATTCCCATAGCGCAGATTTGTTTGCCAGTGGTTTGTGAAATGATTTAATGGGAAGGGAATCGTGACCAGAGTTTGCCGAGTAAGCAAATGGAAGGCCTGTGTGGCCAGAAACGAGTCTGTGTGACCCGAGGTGTTGAAGCACCGTAAGCAAGTGTGTGAAAAGTTAACAGGAGATAAGTCTTCGGGTTGTAGCCAGGAGACGATAAAGAGCAGGCTCCCGGGTTGTAGCCAGGGCAGCAAGATTGTGCTAACTGGTTGTAGCCAGTGTAGCGAGTATAACCGGTTGTAGCCGGAAATTGCTAAAAGAGATAGCTGAGATTTGGTCATAGCCGAGTCTCAGGGTCAACGGGTGGTTGTAGCCACTCGGGAAAACTACAGACCTGAGGAGTGGTCGTAGCCACTCGGGTATTAGCCGAGTTGGAAGATCACTTGGATAAATCACTCGAAGATGAAAATTGAAATACATGATTCATTTAGTGACGAGTTGTTGAAAAGCAACTTGTGGAATGGATCGAGGCACGAGCCTCTTTCCGACAACTAAAATTTATATACACTAGTCTTTGACAAGCAAAATGTTTCTAAAGGCAGTTTTTCGCAAATAAAACTCTTAGCCCCTTTGTCTGACCGACATGGCACTTTTTCCCGGCTTGCTGAGTACGAAAGTACTCACCCTTGTTCATATATATATGTATAGTAGGTTTAGAAGAAGAAGAAGACGAAGACCCGACTGCTGCCGAGTTCTTCCGCGACCAAGCCGACTACGAGGACTTCTGAGGTTTCGAGCCTAGTTCCCAACCGAGCCTGTGGTGAAGTTGTGTAGTGTTGTTGTGCCCTTGAGCCGAGTAGTTTTTCCTTGCTTCCGCCCTGTCTAAGCTGTTCTCGTTAGTTTACCCTGTTGTTGCTTTTGTCCATCTGGGGCCTGTCCTGGATGGAAATCCTTTGTAATATATATGTATGTACTCTGTTATGTATCTAAGTCTGCTTTGAGTTGTATCACCGATGACTATGTGTGTACCCGGCTACTGATCTAGGGATCGGGTACTATGTGCACATGGTGGGCTCCCATCTCCCCACTGTGGCGGAGGTGGAGGGCTTCCCACAGTTTCCCTCTCTTGCTTTGGCGGTCTTGAGTGGTGCACGACTTCCCGAAGCCCAGCCATTCCTCGACCGCCTGTCGGCTGTGCTCGCCTCGACGCCATCCAACGCCTCCGGTCGTGTCTCGGCCGCAAACACTGTTTCCTCGCCCTGGAGTGCACACCCTGGAGCCTGGAGACCGCCGCCCTGCCTCTGTTTCCTCCTCGGTGCCGTGAACATCGTTGCCGTCGCCTCACAATCTTTCCTGCTTGTATTCTGGCCCGAATCACCGCCCAGAACCCGAACTCCCCCGGTGAGTGTCCCCTTGGTGCGTCGTGTATGCCGTGTGCCCTTCGGATGGTGCTTAGGCTGAATCCCCTGCGCGAAACTTGAGCCTTGAACCTTCGTTCCCCTTCTCTACACCGCCGTAGTACGTCCTGTACGTGCTCACTGTCGTCGTTGCACCTCGCCGCCGCAATCCGCCGCCGCCAAATCACGCGCGTGAACCCCCCTCTAGTTCCCCGCCGCCACGGCCTCCCCATTCTCCCTCTCGCCATGGCCGCCGGCCCTCTTCCCCCTCGGCCGTCGCCATGGCCATCGTCGCCGTCTCCTCATTTTCTCTCTCTCCGTCGCCCTGGTGTCTCACCGTCAGCCGTCGTCGGACCTCGCTTCACCAAGCTCCGGCTCTCCCCTTTTTCCCTCTTCGCCACCGGTAAGACCTTGTGTGCTGCCATGCTCCTCCCTCTCCGCCACCGTCTTTCCTCGTCACCAGCCGAACCCCGTCCTCGGTGACGCCATCCGAGCCACTCATGATGTTCGCCATGCTCCTCTTTCCCCTGTTGGCGCCGCTGCTTGATGTAGCTCGCCGCCGCTCGTCGGTTCACTCCCCGCCGTTGTGCGCCGTCGATCTCGCTAAGTCGTGTGTCTCTCCCCCTCGCCTCTGCTGTGTGGCCTTGCTCGGGCAGTGCCAATGGCCATCCCCGGGCCCGTGCACACGGCCTCCTTGGCGCAACCTCACTGCCATGTGTGCCCTTCTATCCCGGTCCATGTGCCGTGCGCCTCACCCTCACTGACACCCGGTCCATGCACCGCCAGCCGCTGACGGTGGGCCATCCTCCCTTGGTCTCCGGTCGGCCCACACCATGCACCCCTTGGTGAGGCCGACATCCAAGCCCCACTTCCTCTCCACAGGCCCATGTTGCATCCTCTTGGTGTGGCTGCCTTCTGGGCCCCACAGCCCACCAGCTCGCCTAGCCTCTCTGTTCCACTGACAACCGGGCCCAATAACTAGTGACCTCCCCTTGTGTCTCTGTATTGTGGGCCATAGATGTCAGCGACCTCCAGGGGTTTATTCCAGAGAATATTCCCTCCAAATTTCAAAACCCTTTTTCTTTACTCCAAAAATCCATTTAATCTTCGGAAATTCATATCTTTCGATCCGTAACTCCGATTGACTCCGTTCCAACTCCAGTAATTTTCTAAAATTGAGATCTATCTAATGGCATTATTAGTAGTACTAAAAATGATCTTTTTACTGGTCTTTGTGTAGATTTTTGTGTGTTTGCGTATAGTAACGGTCGTCGGAAACATCGTTTCAGAGCGGATTTCGCAACGATTTCTCGAAGACTCTTGAAGACCTAGAGCAAGGCAAGTCACCTTTGATCATCTTGAGCCCATATTTGCAGAACTAAGTACTTGGATTGCCAAATCGCATTTACTAGGCTACACAGAGATGATTTCTTAGCCGCGGTCACAAGACGACCAATGGGCCGCCAACCCAATTGCTGCATGATTTCCTTGATTGATTGTGATTCCCTTACACATCCTTGTTACCGCCTTTCATAGATCCCAGTGCCCGTGTCGACGGGCATGGTACCAGTGATCTCCTATGATGAGTAAAACTTGGGTTTACGAAACTTTGGAAAATCCGACACCTGGGTCGGTGCCTTGAAAATAAAATGGTTTGTGAAAACCGCTGTCGGCGAAATGGGAATGGGGGTCCCACATTCTCCGGGGACGCATGGATCCTCGCCCACATCCCCCCGGGTCCCGGGGGCATTCTCGAGAAGGGGCATTCCTCTGTGCCCGGTCCCGGGGCCCACAGGCTCCATGCTCGGGTCCCGGGTCTCGTCCCCGGTCCAGGGAAGCTCCGTTGCCCGAGGCTCAAAGGCTCCATGCCCAGGTCCCGGGTCTTGTCCCCGGGCCTGGGGCTCACAGGCTCGGCCTCGGGGCACACCGGGACGTTCCCGGGCCCCGGGTCTCGCCTCCCGTCCCGGGACTCAGAGGCTCCGTCCAGGGGCACGTTACAGAGACATCCCTGGTCCCGGGCGTTGCTCCCCGAACCCGGGACTCACATCTTCCGTCCCCGAGGAGCTCGGCGCCTTGGGTGCGCGGAGGGCTCGATGAGCTCTCTACCCCGGGCACGAGATTGACTCGAGCGGACCAACTCTCCAACTACCTGCATTAATGACGAGGTGATGGGGCGTGTCGCCCCTGTCGCTTTCTTGGCCACGTGTGGGTCTCCCATGATGGCCCCCCGCGGGCCAGCTCTGCCACGTGTGGACGTCTCGTGACGGTCCCCCGTGGACACACGACCGTGCAGTCAGAGACTTTTGACTTCGGCGGCGAGGGCGTGCGCTGTCACATCTCCACGACTTAGCCGCCCGCAGCAACCTAGCAGCATGATGACCAGATGACCTGACGCGCCGCCTGCAACAGACCAACTCTGGCGTGGGCTCAGCAAGCGGATGTGTGTGACAAGACGTATCGAACCGAGAGAAGCTTTCTCTCCCAGCATGTATACCAGACACTGTGGACTCCCCTTACACAAAAAAAAGGAGGATCCATGCCACAGGTCTGGGGAGGCTGTTTGTGTCGATGTTTTACACCGGCAATAAATATATGGGGCTACTCGGCGGATGGAAACTTGATGGATTGCAAAGGAACACAATGAGATTTATACTGGTTCAGGCCCTCGATGTGAGGTAATACCCTACGTCCAGTTGTGGTGGTATTCCTTTGAGGATTGATGTTTGCTTCTATGAGCTCGTCTGCCCTCAGGGGGCGCCCTGCCTCCCCTTATATACTGAGGGACAGGGGTACAAGGTAGGAGTCCCAACCAGATACGGCCAAGGGATCTCCTCTTAGAGATAAAGCTTATTCGACTAGGACTATATGCTCCTTGCTGTACAAGGCAAAGTCTACCGGATGCTATCCTATCTCTAATTACAAGACTCGGCCCATCCTCTATCCGAGTGGCCCACATGCTTCTCATGAGGTACCCGGGGCCCATGGCACCCACAGTTTGACCCTGATTCTCTCTGGTCTGAGACTTTCAATCGCTGACTCTAGCTCGCTCTCTCGCTACTGTTCGTCTTCTTCAGCTCGCTCTGTCTCTCTTTTCCGAAGAGAGTTTTTTCAGCTTGGTAGAGCTCCTGAGTCCCAGAGGGAGTAGAGCCTCTGAGTTCCCGGCTAACTCCTGAGCACCCTGAGTTCACCTTGTAACAGCAACCCACATTCATCTCCACATAGCAAAACACACAGGAGTAGGGTATTACGCCTCCGCGCGGCCCGAACCTGTCTAACTCCTCCTGCCTTCCTTGCGTGCCATATCACATTCGAGCATCTATCGTCTCCCAGACGCCGCTGCCGTCCTGTGAACAACTCCCCTGGCTGAACTCAAAAGGGGGGGGTCTCCAGACTCCCCGCGGTTGGAGTTTCCTCCTCCGACAGCTGGCGCGCCAGGTAGGGAGAGTTTCACTTCCAGGCGACACGCCGGCACGCTCCATGGCAGGGGGCCATTGTCTGCGGGACTCAGACGAGGAGTCCGGCGGCTTCACCCCGCCGGGCGAGGTTAGCCCCATGGCGAGCCCGCCACGTTCCCCCTCTTCGCCTTCCTGGGGGGCGCGGCCCGCGCCCGGCGAGTCGAGCTCGCCCCTCGGTGGCCTGGTCGTGCGGCCTTGGCCCCTTCCCTTGCGGAGAGAGCCGGCGAGTGCCCCGCTGGGTCCGCCGCCGCCTCATCCATAAGGTGCGAACGGAGGCGCCACCATCCCGACTTCCAGTCAGCTTCGCCCCAAGGAACTCTCCTGACGGCGGAAGCCTTCCTATGCCACCCCCCGGCATTTACCGGGGGTGGAGGCGGGAGCGGTGGTGGCTCAATGAAGTCGCCGACCTGGTAGCCGCGGCCCGTCGCTGGGTCGCCGATGACAATAGTGCAGGGGCCGGGAGCGTCGACCGCGCGACATCTAGCGTGGACCGGCCCCCCGCCCCGAAGCATAACCAAGCCCGGAGCGCGGCGCCTCACGCCGCACCTCCGACCGACAGTGGTATGAATGAGCGGCAGCGCGAGCAGCGCGCTGACGCTGCCGCGCCTCTCGAGGCCCCCGACAAGGGCCCTGGAGAGGACGGCAAGCTCTCACGTTCCGCGTCACAGCGGAACAGGAGGAAGCGCCAGAAGGCCAAGGCGGCCGCCGAGAACTTCGCCTTGGCTATTGCGGGCAGCCCCTGGGGCAACATTGCCCACGGGGACGATGACAGCGGCGAGCGGCAAAAGGCCGCACGTGCGTCGCCGCCACCGGCAATAGCTCGGAGGTGGTGCGCCGTCCACGAGACGGACTTGCACGACCTCACGGAGTGCCCCGCCGTCCAGGGCTTGGCCGAGCGTGTCAAGCCGGCAATGGCCCGGAATTGGTGCACCGTCCACGAGACGGACTTGCACGACCTCACGGAGTGCCGCGCTGTCCAGAAGTTGGCCGAGCGCGTCAAGAAGTTCTGGCAGGAGCAGTAGCAAGCCAAGCCCGATCGAGGTGATTTGGACGGTCCGATCCCTTGGCGGACGATCCGATCGTCGGGATTCAGATGGTCCGATCTTTAGGCGGACGGTCCGAATCCGGCTCCCGATCCGGGGCAACCTCTCGAGTTCCAAGAACCCGATAGCGTCCTCGCTACCCTCGGTGGCAGGGCGCACGCCCGCTCCTTGCACCGTGGCTTCAAGCCATCATGCTCGGGTTGTTGGCCGCAGCACCGAGCCCAGCGGCAACCCCACAAGCGGCGAGCACGGCACTCGAGCGCCCCTTGCCCAACAAACACGTGGCCTGGGACCCGCCTCCCGGGCCCGATTCTGGGAAGCCCGAACCCGGACACCCTCGCCAAGGCGAGTGCATGCCTTGGACGTGGCACCCGGAACACCTCCAACAGGGCGCGATAAGCCGGACAGTATCGCCCTGGCGATAGCGGTTCCGGGGAGTCGTCCCGATACATTCGACATCTCAGCTCGGGCCCCCGGGTCCCAGGCACATATCACATTCGAGCCGGGGCCCCGGGGTTTAGGGTCCATGTCCCGGGATCCGCGCCCCTCGCTCGACACCGGGAGCCCGAACCCGGACACCCTCGCCAAGGCGAGTGAATGTCTTGGACGGGGCACCTGGAACACCTCCAGCAGGGCGCGATAAGCCGGACGGCATCGCCCTAGCGATAGCGGTTCCGGGGAGTCGTCCCGATACATTCGACATCTTAGCTCGGGCCCCCGGGTCCCAGGCACATATCACATTCGAGCCGGGGCCCCGGGGTCCAGGGTCCATGTCCCGGGATCCGCGCCCCTAGCTCGACACCGGGAGCCTGAACCCGGACACCCTCGCCAAGGCGAGTGCATGTCTTGGACGGGGCACCTGGAACACCTCCAACAGGGCGCGATAAGCCGGACGGCATCGCCCTGGCGATAGTGGTTCCGGGGAGTCGTCCTGATACATTCGACATCTCAGTCCAGGGCCCCCAGGTCCCGGGCACATATCTGTCCCTGACCACGAGAGCTCGCCCCCTCCCGAGGGAGCTGAGCCCATGCTCCCGGCCCCCGTCATGCCGGGGTAGGGGCGCACGCAACAAAAGCCGGTGTACTTCGTCAGCGAGGTACTCCGCAATGCTACATCGCGTCGAATCGTCACCGACAGCGGCGCGCTTCACTCCGTGTCGGTCGTAACCATCACAGCCTTCGGCGTAAGGTTGGGGCCCGATCACTCCAGGTTGGGAACTTTGTCCTCCGCCGTGTCCTCACACGTGCCGGAAAGAAATAAACCTTCCCCCCGCGGGAAGGCACCTTCCTAGTGATCGGTGTCTCCCGACCGGGCTCGGTAAGCCTGGGAGATCTCGCAAATTTCATCTGTAAATACATCCTGTAAGTGCGGTGTGCCCGGGCCAGTGCCGGATTTCTCAAAATCTCAGTGCTGGCTGGGGCCCCCACATGTGTATACACTTTACTCAGCAGCATTTTTATTATCCTTCCCGGTCTCGTGCCTTTTGTCTTTTTCCGTGTGTTGCGTTCGTGGCTGTCTCACCCCCTGTGGGCATAATCGGGCCGCGCCTGTACGGCGGCTGGGTTTTGCGCATAACCATCAGTTCCCTACCAACGGGCTACCGTGTCCCCACGTGCTAATCCCGGGGTGTTGTCGAGCCCACGGGACCGTGGTGGCTCCCCTCTGCGCGGTGCCCCGAGCCCCGGTGGCTCCGGCTCCCCCGCTGGTTAGCCACGGGATCGGTTTTTCCAGAGGTAGGGGGTGAAATGCTTATGCGTGATCTTTTCCTCCGCACGATCGCGACCGTGAGGACGCCTTCGAGAGGTGGTCGACGCCACGATTCGTAGCATGGAATGGACAAAGGAACGAGCCAAGTACTCTCACAATTCACTGTGTGCAGGTTAGACCCTTCCCTGGCAGGCTTAAGTAGGGTGCTCGGGTCAGCGCCCCGGTAACGTGCCCCGGGACCGGGAACGTCCCCGGGACCCGGGGCCCGTGGGGAATGCGCCCGGGGAAGGCGTTTCCGGGCCTGGGCGGTGCTCGGGCCCTAGCCTGGGGGCCCATCCTAGATTCACTTCCGGCGCCGATTCCTGGCCCGGGGGCTGGCAATGCTCTTGGCCCCTGGATTGTGCTCACGGAGCCATACCACTCTTTTCAACATCCAGATACGTAATCTTATCCGACTTTAAATATTGCTCAATTTCTATTCTTCCCCCGTTTGTATGGCCTTGTGTTTCGTTCTCCTCGGTCCCGGGGGCAAAGCGGAATCTGCCTGTGCCTGGCGACCCCGTGCCCGGTCAGTGTCGGTTTCCGAGGGGCTCCCGGCGAGTCAAAAGGTACGAGCTTAGCACTTTGGCCATACCTAACCCACACGGGGCTCTTTTCGTATGTTCTCTCTCTCTCTAGCAGTCTTTCCCAGTGGCCTCGCTGCGCGCTCGGGGGCATGGAGGGCCCCGGGGCCCGAAAGACGGCCGCCGGGCGGAGTCAGAAGGGGACTGGCGTCTTCCTCGGATTCGTCGGACATCGGCTCCACAAGGTGCTCGCCGCGGTCGAGGAACCTTGCCTCCATTGCAGCAGTCTCGGCCACGGCTTCTTGCGCCTCCTCGCGAACCACCACGGCTTCCTCAACATTTTCACAACCAGATGGGGCGCTGTTACCCGGACAGCATCGCCTTGGCGAGTGCGAGTCCAGGGAAGTCATCCCGATTCATCCCATATTTCCATCCCGGGTCTCCGGTTCTCGGGCACATATCCACCGTATTACAGCCGGGACCCCACGTCCCTTCATTTCTTCAAGACGTGGCCCTGTTCCTACCCGAAGTGGATCCCGGCCGAGCAACAGGGCCAGGGGCCACTGTCGGCGAAATGGGAATGGGGGTCCCACATTCTTCGGGGATGCGTGTCACACCCTGAGTTTAGCCACACTAAATATTACCTGTGAAAAATACTTAAGAAAAGGAATTTAAAAATAGCAACAGGAAAATAATTAAAGGTGTAAAATGCAAATAATAATTTATCGTGGCCGGGAATATTTTTCTTGTATTCTCTGTGCCAAAATACATTAACTGGATTTTTAGTGGAATTTTCAGAGCACAGAAACTATTTTTAATAAATCAAGTACGCTTATCGGAATTTAAATCGTCCTGGAAATCTTTTTCCTTTTCCTTTCCCTTCTGTTTTCTCGGTTTCCTTTTCTCCACCGCTGGGCCGCTGGCCCAGCACTGTGCCGCAGGCCGGTTCCCTCCCCGGCCTTCTCCTCCTCGCGCCCCACGCGCTCGCGCCCTCCTCGCGCCCGTGCCCTCGCGGCCGCGCTCTCCCCTTCGCGCGCTCGCGCCCTCGCCCTCGCGCCCTCGCCCCTGCGCCCCCGTGCTCTCGCGCCCTCGCCCTCGCGCCTCGCGCTTGCGCCCGCGCCCCGCGCCTCCGCCCGCCCTCGCGCCGCGCCCGCGACCTTGCCCTCGCGCTCGCGCTCGCGCCCGCGCCCGCAGTCGTGCTCGCGCCCTTGCGCTCACGCCCGCGCCGCGCCACGCACCTCCCGCTGACAGGCCGGGCCGCCTGTCAGCATCATCTTCCTCTCCGTCCGAATCGGGCGGAGGGGGAAACTCCCGGGCCGTCCGATCCGACGCCGCCTCCTGCCTCAATCCTCCCGCACTCGCACTCGTTCAAACGGTCGCGGACCGAGTCCGCCCCACTCCCCCGAGTTCTCCGGCGTCCACGTCCCCTCTCTCCCGTGAACCACGCGCATGATCTCCACGCCGTGACCCACTCTCCCGTGCGCGTTTGGAGCCGTTCGGCCTCGATCTCTCCCGGCCGACTGTATAAAAACCATCTCCACCCTCTCCTCCATCTTTTCCCCAACACGCCGAGCTCTCCAGTGCCCCAGAGCCCCGTCGCCACCACGCACCCAAGCTCCACCGTCTTTCTCCGCCTCCGCCGCCGCTTGCCGCCGTTCTGGACGCCGCCAGGCTATTCCGCCCCGCCTGCACCTCCGCCGCGCCGGCGCCGCATCTCGGCCGCCACTCCGTGGAAGCCGCAAAGGTCGCCGGACCGCCTCGCCCGCCGCCGGTGAGTATCGGTCCTCCGTTTCCTCCCCGGCCGGTGATTTCCGCCGATGCCGTGTCTCCCATTCTCGCTCTAACTCCTCTCCCGTCCTCCTTCATCCTCCAGGACACCTCTGCAGTCGCCTCTCGCCCGTTCCCCGCCGTCGGAAGCTCCGTCGCCACGTCGTCACCGAGGCCCCGCCGTTTTTTTTGTCGCCACCGGTCGTCTTCGCGCCGCCGCTCGCCGTCGCGAGCGCTGTGAGAACCCCCTCCGTTCCCGTTCATTTCCGTCCCTCCGTGTGTCGCCGCCGCCGGGGTGTCGCCGTTGTCGACCGTCGGCTCGCCGACGTGCGCGCCGCCGCCTCCGCTCGGGACGGCTTTGGCTTCGCACCGCCGCTCCCGGGGCCGTCCGATCTGCCGGGTGCAGATCGGGGCCGCTCGGCGCTCGCTCACCCGCGTGGTGCCCGCGTTGGCACCACGTGGTGCGCCCGCCTCTGTGCGCCGTCGCCTCCCTCTCCGGTGACGTCTTTAATCGGTTAATGGCATTTAAATCACTGGTTAATTATGTTTACACCTGAAAATAGCAGTAAAACTTCAATAAATCATAACTATTTCATGCGAACTCGGATTAAGTCCATTCAAATTTTTATTAAATCTAGAAAATGCCGAGAATCCATTTAATACTTTCAGCCATGTTGGTGAACCTTGTACTGTTTTAATTGTTTATGCATTGTTTGTTGTCAAAGCCGACGCCGGTAATTCCCGCTGCGTATCTTCGAGATCGTATGCCGAATACCTTGAGCCGGAGCAAGTTAAGTCGCCCTCACTGTTACTTTGATCATTTGTACCTATTTTTGCCAATTGCTTTGTTTAATAATCAAATCAACTGCATATTTTAATATTACATATGGGTGGTTTATTACCTATGCAATGTTAGGATAGCCTAGTTTTGAAACTTGGATCCTTTTGTCACTGGGTAATAATGTGAGTAGAATATAATCATAGGCCGCTTAGGCCATCTTAGCAACATAGCTCACACTGGGAATAAATAATGTCTTTTTATATGATTCGACTCGATGTCGGAAAAATGGACCTTGGGATAGGCTGTTGTTAAATTCCTAATTTGGACCTAATGTGGGCTGTGGGTGTAATGGGTTTGCTTGTCACACTCAATGGATTAAGGCCGGTCGCGGGCCATTGGGCAACTTCCGTCTTGCCACAAAGCCAGCGTGGGCAACGGCTGGCTTGAAGCGTTTCTTTCCCTCTCCTAGGCACCGGAAGAAAGGGTGGGCGTGATGAGTTGGGTCCGGCCGGGGTAGGGTTGATGGCCTGCCGGATTTCACCGTGGCCAGGGGGTAGCTTGGCCCAATATGGCGTGCCCTGTCGGCAGGTGCACAATCAGCGTGGTGGTGGGATGGTTAGGGAGGGGTTGCGTAACGGTCCTGTCCAGCCTCGTACGGGGAGACATCGTGGTGATGTACTGCAAGGGACGTGTGTGGGGGGGCTGTGTTTGTGGGTAACGTTGTACAGCCTCTGATCAGAGTAAAACTATTTCGAACATAGCCGCGGCCCGGCGGTCATGGGCACATTGGCCAAGACTCACGCGGTGATTATCTCACCCTAGAATATTAATCCTGTTTATCAAATGGTGTTGTGGAAGGTGTTGTGTCCGGCTCGCGGTGGTTGAGCTGACCGGGGGTGAACCGGTTTGGCCGTGGTGTAAGCTAGTCCGGTGGAGACTTGCGTGAGTGTGGTTTAACTCTCATCAGTTACGCCTGTGTCCGTGGTGTAACTTCCACTCACGCGGCCTGGTCACGTGGTTTAGCGTTGGTCGGGAAAAGCTGGTCAGCGTGATTCCGGTTGTCCGGTGGTGACTGGTTTAACTGGTTAGCGTTTAATCAGGGAGTCCGGGTAACGTGGTGTAACGGTACCACCGGGAGGTTTGTCTGGTGACGTGTGTAGCGTTCAATCAGTGGAGGACTGTGTTGACGGTGGTGGTAGGTTCAATCAGTTGGGAATGGTTGGGCCTGGTTAGCGTGGTGAACGTTAATCAGTGGAAAATATCTGTTATTAAAACAACTTTTTACTGTTTGCGAACGTACTCCTTTGCAAGTGCTTTTCCGCAAATAAACCTATCCATCTTTGTAACCCTGTGCATATGCATAATTGAGGGTGTGCATTGTGAGTAACTGTGGGTGGTAACTCAGCCTTGCTCCATTTCCCCTCGTAAGTGTGAGAACGCGTCTGACGAGGAAACGTTCTGAGGATTAGGCTGGCTTCCGCCGTCAAGGTGCCTGTGGGAATGGGGGAAAAAAATCGGCCCCTTTTTTTTTTTGCTTGGCCAGATGTTTATGACTCCGTTTACTTTTTCCGCTGCATTTATGTAATCATACGTTTACAGCTCTGTTGTAAGACACTCTGTAATGGCAACTTGGTTTGTGTACCCTGGTTTCCTGGGCCGGAATTTATGAACATTAATGTTCAGCAATTTTGGTGCGAATCTTCATATTGGGCGTTTACTAAGTGGGTATCAGGCTGAGCTTGACCGTAGGAAAGCAAACGGAAACCCTAAGAGCCTCTGAAATTCTCATTTGCATATGCCTCTTAAGTTTGGAAGTTTTTTGGGAAAGTGGGAATCTATTTTCAGGTTGGGGTAAAATCTTGGCCGTTTATGTGATGGAAGATTTTGAGTCGAATCTGGAGTTAATTTTTGTTTCAAGGATTGACATGGTGTCCAAATTTTGGGAAAACACTGGTTAATCTAGGGAAGGTTTGATTTACGGCATGCATAAAATCTCTTTCTTTGTGTTGAAATTATTGTGTGAATTTTATTTGGTACTATTTAGTTTTGCAATGGTATTTTGTCGGTCTCAAAATTTTTACTTACAAAATTATTTACTGCATAAAATAGTTGTTGTTTCCAAATTATTTATTGTTTACTTGTTTGATTGAGCATACATTGATTCCCCTCCTTTCGTTTTCTATAAGATGGACAACCTCCCTAACCAGAAGTGGTACCAGGAGACATGGGTGGCTTCGTGGAAGAACTACGAATGATGAGCTTCCCTTGGGTACAGCCGTGCCCCAGAGTTCAGACCGCAGTGGAGCCCTTGGAGGGTGAGCTACCAACCGGGTTCGTTTGGAGTTACCTGGCGAGATGTACCTCTGCTGCTATGGAGGTAGAGGTTGGCGGGGCGTACCTTCAACCATCACTGTCAGGAGGCCGCTTTCTGCTGCTGGGAGAGATGCGCCGGAAGCATCACTCTCCTCCGCACACATTCTCTTACGCGCTACTCTCCTACCGGACGCCCGATCAGAATACAGTTTTTCAGCTAGCAGACAATGAGAACCAAACATGTTCACATGAGGCAGGCAATGATGGCTATGGACTACATGCATGCAACTGGGTGCGTGCAGCTCATGACCGGGAGGACGCCCAACAGGATGACTATCATGGGACTTCCAGAACCAGGTCGACCGCGGCTGAAGAAGGAGGTCGAGAACTTAAGGGACAGCCGCCACCGTGGAGCCAGGATCCGGCTGACCGAGGGAAGAGGACCTTCCTCCGGTGCGTGTTCAGTTGGCTCCAGGAACGGGCCTCACGCACACCACCCCCACGTGCACCACTCCAGCACCAGCTCCGGCGCCAGTCCAGCTCCAGTACCAGCACTGTCAGGGTGGATGGATCAGTGCTCGTCTGACGGCGATGGCTCTCAGGGAGGCACCAGCATCCATGGGGGTTCACTTCTCGGACGACAGCAGCTCCTTCAAGCGGGTCCGCACCGCAGCGAGGCCAGTTCTTCGGCCACGGAAGTGTGGATTATGTGGGCGGATCCAGGAGCCGCACAGACAGCGAGGCCAGAGACGAGCAGGAGCCGGAGTACGACTCGGATGACCGTCGAAGCCGCTCGGCGCATTAGATTAGACGCGCCACTCTTAGCTTTGCCGTTTTCCTTAGTTTGATTTCTCGTTTAGTTGTAATGTTAGGATGGTTGTTTTGCTTGGGGTTAGTGGTGGCATACGTCTGTTGTGGGTATGTTCACCGTAATTAGGAATTGGAACTAATTTTCCTATGTTTTTCCAACCAAGAAGATCAGTTAATTTAATTCAGCACTTAATTATCACTCCTGTTTCTGAGCCACTGTTTTTTCTCCTTCCCTTCCTCTACTCTCCCCTTCAGATGGTTGAACACAGGAGTGGAGCCATGTCTGTTAGTGATGCTAGCGCCACAACAGCGGAAGAGCACCTCAGAATCAGGGAGCACCCCACAGTCCACGGCACTACCGGAGAACCAACCTTGGCGAGGTTCTGGCAACTAGAACAGATGATGGCTCTGATGATGCGCAGATGCAGCAGCAACACCAGAACCTCACAACCCGGCCGTTGTCCTCAGTCCAAACTCCAGAGTCTGAGGGTCAAGCGCAACTTCTCCAGCCTCCCCAACCCCATTGATGCCAACGACTGTTGTTGGCATCGAGAAGAGCTCAACCTCTCAGTGCACCGACGCAAGAGAAGGTCGTTTTTGCTACTCACCACTCCAAGGTCCGCATCGGCTTTGGTGGACAATTTCTTGGTGACCGCGCACGTAATCACTTGGGCAGAGTTTGCTAAATTTTCGGACAGCACGGAGGTCACTTGGGCAGAGTTTTCGTTGCTACAAGGTGAGGGGTGTGGGGCCCGCACGGTCGGATTGAGCCCCACTATTGGAGGCGGGAATTGTGGCAGGGGAAAAAGAAAGAAAGAGAATTCAAGGACTTGGTCAAGGGAATAGGAGGTTACAGAATACCTCCACGAGTTCAACCGTCTAGCGGCTACGCGCCAACAGAAAGGTCGCACCGATGCAGAAAGGAGGAGAAATTCTTGGATGGATTTGAACGACGAGCTGACCAATCAGCTCTCTCAAGCGATACAGACTTCGAGAAGCTGGTGGATAAAGCTATCGCCGGAGAGCAGCATAACAAGGTGGATCGCAGAGGAAGGCAGCACAGTTCCGGACTCACAGGAAGCTTCAGCGACCACGGATGACGATGGGCCGCATGGTGGACCAGCCACCATGATGTCCGTCAACAACGCCGTTCACCTGGGGCACTCGGAAGTAGCAGCAGACAGCGGGGCAGTAAACTAACGTCCAGTCGCTCCGCGCTCCCACCAATGGCGCAGCAGCAACAGAGTCACCACGGAAGATACGGGGGCAAGAGTACGTCTGCTACACGCAGACGAACCGGGCCACTTCGCGACAAAGTGTCCGAAGCCGAGGCGAATGGGATCCAGACTGCAGCTCCCAACCCAACGCAATCCACGGGTGGTAAAGGGGCGTGTCAACCATCGTTCCGCGGAAGAGGCCTGACCGCACCGGAGGTGGTATTGGTAATTTCTTGTGAACTCAACACCCTGCTACAGAAGCAACGGTATTTTGATTCTGGTGCACACACACTCTTTCATATCAAGAAATTTGTGGGACACATGGGATAAAAGTAGTGGAACTTAAAATCCCCATGAGGTTCATACGCCTGGGAACCGAATGGTAACGCTCACTATAGCCCTTCAGTGAGCCTCGAAATCAAGGATACTTTTCTAGCCATCTTATCTCTGGAATCAAAGAACATAGATGTCATCTAGGAATGGATTGGTTGACCCGACACAAAGGGGTGATAGACTGTGCGGACCGACCGTAACGGTGACAGCCCGGAAGGAAAGGTGGTTATCTTTCAAGTCACCAGTGCCGCTGCATCAGAAGCAAGCTTGAATCAGGTCGCAGCAGAGCAACCGGCAGAAATGGAACAAAGCAGAGAGGAGAATACAGGATATTCCAATAGCAGGGATACAGGATGTGTTTCCGGAAGACCTACCAGGGATGCACAAAAAAGGGAATTGAATTCAGGATTGATCTGGCCTGGAACAAGCGCCATATACAGAGGCCTTACAGAATGGACCGAATGAGATGGCGAAGTCAAGAAGCAAGTCGCGACCTGCTACAGAAGGGTACATCGACAAGCACATCACCTTGGGGAGCACACAGTCATCTTTGTGGAAAGAAAGACAAGACAAAACGGATGTGCGTGGACTATCCGGCACTAAACGATGTCACCATCAAGAACATGAAGTACCTCTGCAAGGATTGATGATCTGTTCGACTAATTGGAGGGTGCCACCGTCTTCTCCAAGATAGAATCTGCGATCAGGCTATCAGCCAACTCCGAATCGAGAAGAGGATATACCAAAGACGAGCCTTCATCACCGGTATGGTTTGTATGAGTGACTGTTATGTCCTTTGGGCCTGACAAATGCACCTGCCTTTTTTTCATGAATCTGATGAACAAGGTATTCATGGAGTTCCATGGGCCCGGGTACTCATGACAAGCATCTGGGCACTCGGATAGAGGATGGGCCTAGCCTTGTAATTAGAGATATAGCTAGATTCGGCAGACTTCGCCTTGTATCGAAAGGAATATACAGTCTAGTCGGGTGCGTTATATCTCTAGGGGAGATCTCTAGTCGTAATCCGATGGGGACTCTACCTTGTACCTGGCCGCTCCAGTATATAAGGGGAGGCAGGGCGCCCATGAGGGCACGAGCTCATAGAGCAAACTCAATCTCAAAGGAATACCACACAACCCGAGAACTGGAGTAGGGTATTACCTCACATGAGGCTGAACCAGTATAATCTCACTTGTGTTCCTTTGCAATCCACCGAGTTTCATCCGCGAGTAGCCCCATATACGTTTTTTTATTGCGGTGTAAAACATCGACAGTTGGCGCGCCAGGTAGGGGCTTGGCGCGAGTTTCCTCTTTCTAACATCTACAAGCTCGCATGGATCCAGCAACTGGAGTCGACGGCGGCAAATTTCTCCCCGGAGATACAATCTCACTCGGAGGCCTCGACTTCGTCGCCGACATGTTCGGTCAATCTCACCTTGGCCGAACAGACCCGATCCAACCGCCGAGGAACCAGCTCGCGCCAGTCTGTGGCCACGACGCTGTGGCATCTTCGACGGCATGAGTGCGGCGATCTCCAATATGCCCGAATCCAGGGACAACTCTTTCTTTGAGTGTCGAAACTCGGACTTTGGTTTTGAGCCGGCGAGATCGGGCCAAGAAAGGAAGAGATCGATCAATTTCCCATTCGGACTCGGCGATGCCGCGCGATATCTACATACATCCGACGCGGCAAAACCCGATCCCCTGGAGTTCGCTCGGATACGGCCCCGAGCCACTCGAGATCGGATCTAGGGAGGTCGGAGTTGTGATAACCCCATCAACCATTCGATCGACTCTCAGTCGGACTAACGACTTCAGTCAGATCTACGACTTCCAGTCGGACTACGACTAAGTCGGACAAGCAGTTCGACAAGCTTCTCTCGGCCGCGAGAAGTCTTCATGGAATTCTGTGTGGAGGCTTCTCTCCCCAGGAATCATGCAGACTACGCGAGCAGCAAGAGGAGGAAGCAAGCCGCCCTGCAAGAACAACAGGAGGAAGAAGCAAGACGCCTACCGCCCGCAACGACGAATCTACGCAGGGCTGGACGAACCGTCAGCGACAATCCTCCCAAACCCGAGTCGGCGACACGACGTCTTCGATAAACGCCGCAACAGAACTGTGGCGCCGCAACTCTGCTGGAACACGCTCAGTTTGCACCTGATCACACCAGGCCCCCGACAATCGCAAGTATCAAAGCCATGATCACCGCTGCTGCATGTCAGCAGCACCAACAGTCGGGCGACACCCTCATACTAACCAACCGGTCGGCATCCCCAGCGGCAGTCTCATCCACCTCAAAGCGACGTCGAGCGGTCGGCTCTAGTCGGCTACACACGGAGTCATGCCAAACGTCACTCGGCAATCCTAACAACAACCAGCAACATCAAAGCGACCGTCGGGACAACCAGGATCCCCGAGGCCAACTACAGCATGGTCTGCGGCAAGACATCAGGCCTCGGCGCCGCGAACACGAGGAAGACAAACAACGCCGACTGGAAGACGAGAACGAGCGCTTCGGCTTCCACCATGAGCGGTTCCGCCGCTGTAGTCGGAGTCGGAGCCCTCACGAAGACGAAGGCATACCAGCTTTCACCCACGAGCTACAACAGTTCGACTGGCCGTCGGGTTTCAAGCCTACAGGCATCGACAAATACGACGGCAAGACCAATCCTGAGTCTTAGCTCACGGTCTACACTCTAGCGATCCGAGCAGCTGGAGGAAATCACAAAGTCATGGCTAACTACCTCCCAGTCCCTTTAGCCGACTCAGCGAGGATATGGCTAACAGGACTTCCCAAGCAATCAATCGACTCCTGGGAGAACTCCGGGAACGCTCATCGCCAACTTCCAGGGAACATACGAGAGGCCATCTTCGAGTACGACTTTATATCAGTTGCATCAAAGGAAGAACGAGTCTCTTCGTGACTTCATCAAGAGGTTCTCTGAGAAGAAAAATTCAATCCCGAAGATCAAGGACGAGGTCCTCATCACCGCCTTTCGAAAATGAGTCAAAGACACCTCGTTCATCGACAAATTCACACGGAAGCCTCCCAACTCTGTCAAGGCTTTATTCGACATGGCGAACAAATACGCCGACTCAGCCCACGCTGTTGCTGAGGCCCTTGAAGATAAAAAGGCATCCTGACAGAAGAAGCGGGAGGGCACTGACGACGCGGTCCCGACTAAAGCTGGGAATCGCAAACGCAAGTCGGACGGCTTCATTGTGGCAGTCGGTCACAACTGTCTTTGACCTTCAACAACTGAAGATTATCAGAACAACAAGCGATATGCTCGGGGGCTCACAAGCTCAAACGCAAGGATGGCATCCCCACTCCAACATACCGAACAGCTAAGTCGCTTTCTGATAAACCTTTCCTCACTTGGCCTCGCCAATGCCGCAGCCGCTTACACCTAATAGGTGTACAAGCTGTACTTTTTTATGTTTTTTCTCTTAAATGATTGCGAAAGTATTCGAGTAACATAAATCCTGATCCGTGAAACTTTGCCCCATGAAAGACAAACTCAAGTCACCCAAAACGCGTGTCTGGGAAAGAGCCATGAGCCAACTCCCGACGCTAGGGGGCTATGACTAGTCGGGCAGAGTGTTTAAACGTAAGGGGTCAACTACTCGAGGAAATTAACATCAAAAAGAGGAAGAACACGTATTTACATATATTGTAAAATACATTACATTCGGGGTGATTGTTTTCATCATCAGATGCTACTCATCCGATATCTTTATAATGCAGGACCAGCTCCGGATACGCGTGACAGGAACTCGGGGCTACGAGCCCATCTCCTACGCTCGGGGGCTGGACCTGTTTACCAAGATATACTCGGAACGCTCCATGAGGGCTACTGACCGAGTACTTACACCAGTCGGGACGTCAACTTCCCCGGCTACGCTCCATGTGAGCCAACAACCAACCTCCGGCGCTAGTCGAGGCTAGGGTACAATTCTGCCGAGTTAGGTACGCCCCATGAGGGTCACCAGCCGAATCCTATGCTAATGCAAGGTTCGGGTACCTAGCCTGGCTATAACTCTGTTGGGTAGGGTTTGCCCCATGAGGGTCGCTAGCCGAATCCTATGCTAATGCGAGGTTCGGGTACCTTGCTCGGCTCTCCTGAAGTCAGAGAAGACTTACATCGTCAAAGCGCATTCGGAGTTCTCATGCACTGCGTCACACTTGAGGAGGGCAAGCAGATCTTGCAACATACCTACTCAGGCATCTGTGGCAACCAGGCTGCATCCAGAACATAAGTCGGAAAGGCTTGCGAATAAGGATTTCTCTGGCTGATTGTGGTTACCGACACCAAAAAACTCATCCTGACATGCGATGGATGATACTTCTATAGAGCTACATTGGATAGGTCGGTTTAGGCCGACTTATTTGATAACAGCCCCCAAGATATGAGTTCCTACAGTAGCATGCTCCATGTGGGCCGCCCGCAGGCTGAGTTGAAATTATAGCGCTGGTGCTACCAACAGGAGCCGATGAGGTAAACAGATATGCTTCATGAGAGCCTTATTGCTAAACATATATGTTTGGGTATCTGTTTTATCCGCCAGGTCTCGAGGATATATCCTTACAAGGATCACAAGCTGGTCTTCATTAAAATTGGGGATGCATGTATCTTTCTCGGGTACACCTGACAACGCCGTGGATTTATTTTCATAAAGTGGTACTTGGCCTACATGCGTGGCCACCAGTTGCCATGAGCAACAATATTCCAGCCGACATGACGCTGAAGAGTCTAACTTTCGAGTAGTGCACTACTCAGGAGAGACTATAAATTTCTCATTCCCGCTGACATGATGCGGAGGAGTCTAACTTTCGAGTAGTATACTACTCGGGAAAGACTATAAACATTCTTCCAGCTGACGAGCTGAAGAGTCTAACTTCCGAATGGGACGCACTCGGAAAGATATAAACACCTTTTCCAGCTGACATGAAGCTGACGAGTCTAATTTTCGAGTAGTATATTACTTGGGAAAGACTATAAATAATATCCGGCTGACATGATGCCGACGAGTCTGATTTTCGAGTAGTATACTACTCGGGAAAGACTATAAACACCCCCTTTCCAGCTGACATGACGCTGAAGAGTCCCATATACGAGTAGCATCCTACTCGACAAGACTATAAACACACATTCCGACTGACATGAAGTCGAAGAGTCCTACATACGAGTAGTTCCCTACTCGGCAAGACTATAAATCATGTTCCGGTTGACATGATACCGAAGAGTCTCATATACCAGTAGTAATCTACTCGGGAAAGACTTCAAGGTTAAAGATCTTTGACTTTATGTTTAATTGTTTTCACAATTAAGCACAAAGTCAGGGGCTACACCTAATAGGTGCACCTATTCGGCGCACACTATTCATACTTCTACATGGAGCCCTTCATAGCCTCGCTACCAGCTGACATGAAGCAGGACTCGGGAGAAGCAGCACTCAGACAAAGAGTACTCGGGAGCAATGCACTCGGGAAGACTTCACCGTGGAGGATGAGCACTCGGCATCAGCTGTGACTCAACTATGAAGGTCTCGGGGGCTACTGTGGGTGCCATGGGCCCCGGGTACCTCATGACAAGCATATGGGCCACTCGGATAGAGGATGGGCCTAGCCTTGTAATTAGAGATATAGCTAGATTCGGCAGACTTCGCCTTGTATAGAAAGGAATATACAGTCCTAGTCGGATGCGTTATATCTCTAAGGGGAGATCTCCTAGTCGTAATCCGATGGGGACTCCTACCTTGTACCCCTGCCCCCCAGTATATAAGGGGAGGCAGGGCGCCCCATGAGGGCACGAGCTCATAGAAGCAAACATCAATCCTCAAAGGAATACCACCACAACTGGACGTAGGGTATTACCTCACATCGAGGGCCTGAACCAGTATAAATCTCCTTGTGTTCCTTTGCAATCCACCGAGTTTCCATCCGCCGAGTAGCCCCATATATTTATTGCCGGTGTAAACATCGACAGGATATACCAAAGACAGCCTTCATCACCCGGTATGGTTTGTATGAGTGCACTGTTATGTCCTTTGGGCTGACAAATGCACCTGCCTTTTTCATGAATCTGATGAACAAGGTATTCATGGAGTTCCTGGACAAGTTTGTGGTAGTGTTCATCGACGACATCTTGATCTACTCGAAGTCAACGGAAGAGCATGAACAACATCTTCGTTTGGTTTTGGAAAAGTTGAGAGAACACCAGTTGTATGCCAAGTTCAGCAAGTGCGACTTCTGGTTAAGAGAAGTGCAATTCCTCGGACACATCATCACCGCTCAAGGAGTTGCCGTGGATCCAACGAACGTGGAATCTGTCACCAATTGGAAACCGCCTAAGACAGTGACACAAGTAAGGAGTTTTCTTGGACTTGCGGGGTACTACCGCCTGTTCATCGAGAACTTCTCGAAGATTGCCAGACCTATGACTCAGCTACTGAAGAAGGATGTTAAGTTTGTCTGGACCTCTGCATGCAATCACAGCTTTGAAGAACTCAAGAAGAAGTTGGTTTCAGCACCAGTCCTGATCTTACCAGATCCCAAGAAAGATTTCCAAGTATAGTGTGATGCATCCCGCCAAGGGTTAGGGTGCGTGTTGATGCAAGAAGGCAGGGTTGTAGCCTATGCATCGCGTCAGTTACGCCCCCATGAGAGCAATTACCCAACACACGACCTGGAATTGGCCGCCGTGGTCCATGCTCTAAAGATTTGGCGGCATTACCTCATCGATAACCGCAGTGAGATTTATACGGACCACAAGAGCTTGAAGTACATCTTCACCCAGCCTGACCTGAACCTCCGCCAGAGAAGGTGGCTGGAATTGATTAAGGACTATGATGTGGGGATACATGACCATCCGGGGAAAGCCAATGTCGTGGCAGACGCCTTGAGCAGGAAAAGTTACTGCAACACCGCTCGGGCAGAGGCAATGTGCAAGGAAATGCAGCAGGAATTTGAACGCTTGAACCTGGGCATTGTTGAACACGGATTCGTGGCAGCCCTAGAGGCTCCAGCCCACGCTTTTTGATCAAGTTCGCGAGGCACAAGCGAACGATCCGGAAATTCAGGAACTTAAGAAGAACATGAGAGTCGGAAAAGCTCAAGGTTTTACTGAAGACGAGAACGGAACAGTATGGACGGGGGAACGTTTGTGCGTTCCAGAAAACAAAGACTCAAAGACCTAATACTCCGGGAAGCCCATGAGACACAGTACTCCATTCACCCAGGAAGCACCAAGATGTACCAAGACCGTAGAACCAAGTTTTGGTGGGCCAGCATGAGAAGGGAAATCGCCGAGTTTGTGGCACTTTGTGATGTGTGTCAGCGAGTCAAGGCAGAACACCAACGGCCTGCAGGACTGCTAAAGCCACTCAAGGTCCAGAGTGGAAGTGGAAGAAATGGGATGGATTTTATCACTGGTTACCTCGCACATGTCAGGGTACGACTCAATCTGGGTGATCGTGGATCGAGACCACCAAGGTTGCACCATTTCACCCGGTGCATACAACATACTCGGGTAAGAAACTGGCAGAACTGTATATGGCTCGCATAATGTGTTTACACGGAGTACCCAAGAGGATTGTCTCCGATCGTGGTAGCCAGTTCACTTCCAAGTTTTGGCAGAAGTTACAAGCAGAACTGGGAACTAGACTGAACTTCAGCATGGAATATCATCCACAAACAGATGGTCAGGACTGAAGAGTCAATCAGATATTGGAGGACATGCTGAGGGCTTGCGCATTAGACTTCGGAGGAACATGGGATAAGAGCTTACGTACGCAGAGTTCTCGTAAACAACAGCTACCCAGCCAGCTTGCAGATGGCACCGTTTGAAGCTCTATATGGCAGGAAGTGCCGCACACCCCTTTTTGGATCAGACAGGTGAACGCCAAGTATTTCGGAACTGACTCACTAGAGAGGCCGAAGAGAAGGTAGCCATAATACGGGAGCGCTTGAAGACGGCTCAATCCAGATAGAAAAGCTACGCTGACAACCGTCGCCGAGACTTAAGCTTCGAGGAAGGGGACTACGTGTACCTTCGCGTCACCCTCACTTCGCGGAGTACACCGGTTCCAAACCAAAGGAAGCTAGGCACGTTTCGTGGACCCTACAAGTGCTAGCCCGAAAAGGTGAAGTGGCATATTAGTTGAGCCTTCCAGCTTCAATGACAGGCATACACGACGTGTTTCACGTATCCACAGTTGAAGAAGTGTTGAGAATCCAGCGAACAGGCAGATCCGGAACAGATCGAGATTCAGGAAGACCTCACATATGTGGAGAAGCCAATACAGATTCTAGAAATCAGTGAGAGAAACACCAGGAGCAGGGTAATCAGGTTCTGCAAGGTACAGTGGAGCCATCACTCAGAAGAAGAAGCCACTGGGAGCGAGAAGACGAATTGAAGTCCGCCATCCCACCTCTTCGCCAGCGCTTCCGAATCTCGGGGACGAGATTCTGTGTAAGGGGGGTAGGTTTGTCACACCCTGAGTTTAGCCACACTAAATATTACCTGTGAAAAATACTTAAGAAAAGAATTTAAAATAGCAACAGGAAAATAATTAAAGGTGTAAAATGCAAATAATAATTTATCGTGGCCGGGAATATTTTTCTTGTATTCTCTGTGCCAAAATACATTAACTGGATTTTTAGTGGAATTTTCAGAGCACAGAAACTATTTTTAATAAATCAAGTACGCTTATCGGAATTTAAATCGTCCTGGAAATCTTTTTCCTTTTCCTTTCCCTTCTGTTTTCTCGGTTTCCTCTTTTCTCCACCGCTGGGCCGCTGGCCCAGCACTGTGCCGCAGGCCGGTTCCCTCCCCGGCCTTCTCCTCCTCGCGCCCCACGCGCTCGCGCCCTCCTCCTCGCGCCCGTGCCCTCGCGGCCGCGCTCTCCCCCTCGCGCGCTCGCGCCCTCGCCCTCGCGCCCTCGCCCCTGCGCCCCCGTGCTCTCGCGCCCTCGCCCTCGCGCCCTCGCGCTTGCGCCCGCGCCCCGCGCCCTCGCGCCCGCCCCTCGCGCCGCGCCCGCAGTCGTGCTCGCGCCCTTGCGGTCACGCCCGCGCCCGCGCCCACGCACCTCCCGCTGACAGGCCGGGCCCGCCTGTCAGCATCATCTTCCTCCTCCGTCCGAATCGGGCGGAGGGGGAAACTCCCCGGGGCCGTCCGATCCGGCGCCGCCTCCTGCCTCATCCTCCCGCACTCGCACTCGTTCAAACGGTCGCGGACCGAGTCCGCCCCACTCCCCCGAGTTCTCCGGCGTCCACGTCCCCTCTCTCCCGTGAACCACGCGCACGATCTCCATGCCGTGACCCACTCTCCCGTGCGCGTTTGGAGCCGTTCGGCCTCGATCTCTCCCGGCCGACTGTATAAAAACCATCTCCACCCTCTCCTCCATCTTTTCCCCAACACGCCGAGCTCTCCAGTGCCCCAGAGCCCCGTCGCCACCACGCACCCGAGCTCCACCGTCTTTCTCCGCCTCCGGCCGCCGCTTGCCGCCGTTCTGGACGCCGCCAGGCTATTCCGCCACCGCCTGCACCTCCGCCGCGCCGCGCCGCATCTCGGCCGCCACTCCGTGGAAGCCGAAGCTCGCCGGACCGCCTCGCCCGCGCGCTCGGTGAGTATCGGTCCTCCGTTTCCTCACCGGCCGGTGATTTCCACCGTGCCGTGTCTCCATTCTCCGCTCTAACTCCTCTCCCGTCCTCCTCATCCTCCAGGACACCTCTGCAGTCGCCTCTCGCCCGTTCCCCGCCGTCGGAGCTCTGTCGCCGACGTCGTCCCGAGGCCGCCGCCGTTTTTTTTCGTCGCCACCGTCGTCTTCGCGCCGCCGCTCGCCGTCGCGAGCCGCTGGTGAGAACCCCCTCCGTTTTCCCGTTCATTTCCGTCCCTCCGTGTGGTCGCCGCCGCGCCGGGTGGTCGCCGTTGTCAACCGTCGGCTCGCGTGCGCGCCGCCGCCTCCCGCTCGGGACGGCTGGCTTCGACCGCCGCTCCCCGGGGCCGTCCGATCTGCCGGGTGGCAGATCGGGGCCGCTCGCTCGCTCATTAAATCTAGAAAAATGCCGAGAATCCATTAATAATACTTTCAGCCCATGTTTGGTGAACCCCATGTACTGTTTTTAATTGTTTATGCATTGTTTGTTGTCGAAGCCGACGCCGGTAATTCCCCTGCGTATTTCGAGATCGTAGCCGAATACCTTGAGCCGGAGCAAGGCAAGTCGCACTGTTACTTTGATCATTTTGTACCTATTTTTTGCTAAATTGCTTTGTTTATTCAAATAAACTGCATTATTTTAATATTACATATGGGTGGTTATTACCTATGCAATGTTAGGACTTAGCCATAGTTTTGAAACTTGGATCCTTGTCACCTGGGTAATAATGTGAGTAGAATATAATCCCTAGGATGCTTAGCCATGCTTAGCAACATAGCTCACCTGGGAATTAAATAATGTCTTTTTATATGATTCGACTCGATGTCGGAAAAATGGAACCTTGGATAGGCTGTTGTTAAATTCCTAAAATTTTGTCCTAAATGGTGGGCTGTGGGTGTATGGTTTTGCTTGTCACACCCATGGTAATTAAGGACCGGTTCGCGGGAACCACTTGGGCAACTTCTCGTACTTGCCACAAGCCAGCGTGGGCAACGGCTGGGCTTGAAGCGTTTCTTCTCCCTCTCCTAGGCACCGAAGAAGAGGGTGGGCGTGATGGAGTTGGGTCGGCCCGGGGTAGGGTTGATCGGCTGCCGGATTCACCGTGGCGCAAGGGGGGTAGCCTGGCCAATATGGCATGCCCTGTCGGCAGGTGCAACCTCAGCGTGGTGTGGATGGTTAGGGAGGGGTTGCGTGAACGGTCCTGTCACAGCCTCGTACGGGACATCGTGGTGATGTACTGGCACACGGGAACGTGTGTGGGGGCTGTGTCTTGTGGGTACAGTTGTACACCTCTGATCAGAGTAAAACTATTCGAATAGCCGCGCCCGCGGTCATGGGCACATTGGCCAAGACTCACCGTGATTAGTCTCACCCTAGATAATTAATCCTGTTTTATCAAACTGGTGTTGTGGAAGGTGTTGTGTCCGGTCGGCGTGGTTGAGCTGACCGGGGGTGACCGGTTAGCGTGGTGTAACGCTAGTCGGTGGAGACTGGTGAGTGTGGTTTAACTCTCATCAGTTACGCCTGGTGGTCGTGGTGTAACTTCCATCAGCGCGGCCTGGTCAACGTGGTTTAGCGTTGGTTGGGAAAAGCTGGTCAGCGTGATTACGTTGTCCGGTGGTGACTGGTTAACGTGGTGTAGCGTTAATCAGTGGAGTCCGGGTAACGTGGTGTAACGGTACCCGGGAGGTGTCTGGTGAACGTGGTGTAGCGTTCATCAGTGGAGACTGGTTGACGTGGTGTAGCGTCAATCAGTTGGGAATGGTTGGGCCTGGTTAGCGTGGTGTAACGTTAATTAGTGGAAAATAATCTTGTTAATTAAAACAACTTTTTACTGTTTGCGAACTACTCCCTTTTGCAAGTGCTTTTCCGCAAATAAACCCTATCCCATCTTTGTACCCTGTGCATATGCATAATTGAGGGTGTGATTTGTTGAGTACTGTGGGTGGTACTCAGCCTTGCTCCATTTTCCCCCAGTGTTGGAGAACGCGTCTGACGAGGAACGTTCTGAGGATTAGGCTAGCTCCGCCGTCAAGGTGCCTGTGGGAATGGAATCGGCTGCTTGGCCAGATGTTTATAGACTCCGTTTTACCTTTTTCCGCTGCATTTATGTAATATACGTTTTACTCTGTTTGTAAGACACTCTGTATGGCAACTTGGTTTGTGTACCCTGGCTTTCTTGGGCAGGGATTTATTACACATTAATGTTCAGAATTTCGGTGCGAATTTCTGGGCGTTACAATGCGTGGATCCTCGCCCACATCCCCCTGGGTCCTGGGGGCATTCTCGAGAAGGGGCACTACTCTGTGCCCGGTCCCGAGGCCCACAGGCTCCATGCCCGGGTCCCGGGTCTCGTCCCCGGTCCCGGGAAGCTCCGTTGCCCGAGTCTCAAAGGCTCCATGCCCGTCCCTGGCTCGCCCCGGGCCCGGGGCTCACAGGCTCGGCCTCGGGGCACACCGGGACGTTCCCGGGCCCCGGGTCTCACCCCCCGTCCCGGGACTCACAGGTTCGGTCCCGGGGCACGTTACAGAGACATCCCTAGTCCCGGGCGCCGCTCCTCGGGCCCGGGACTCACATCTTCTGTCCCCGAGGAGCTCGGCGCCTTGGGTGCGCGGAGGGCTCGATGAGCTCTCTGCCCCGGGCACGAGGTTGACTCGAGCGGACCAACTCTCCAACTACCTGCATTAATGACGAGGTGATGGGGCGTGTCGTCCCTGTCGCTTGCTTGGCCACGCGTGGGTCTCCCATGATGGCCCCCCGCGGGCCAGCTCTGCCACGTGTGGACGTCTCGTGATGGCCCCCCGTGGACACACGACCGTGCAATCAGAGACTTTTGACTTCGGCGGCGAGGGCGTGTGCTGTCACATCTCCACGACTTAGCCGCCCGCAGTAGCCTAACAACATGACGACCAGACAACCTGACGCGCCGCCTGCAGCAGACCAACTCCGGCGTGGGCTCAGCAGGCGGACGTGTGCGACAAGACGTATCGAACCGAGAGAAGCTTTCTCTCCCAGCATGTATACCAGGCACTGTGGACTCCCCTTACACAAAAAAAAGGAGGATCCATGCCACAGGTCTGGGGAGGCTGTTTGACCCTGATTCTCTCTGGTCTGAGACTTTCAATCGCTGACTCTAGCTCGCTCTCTCGCTACTGTTCGTCTTCTTCAGCTCGCTCTGTCTCTCTTTTCCGAAGAGAGTTTTTTCAGCTTGGTAGAGCTCCCGAGTCCCGGAGGGAGTAGAGCCTCTGAGTTCCCGGCTAGCTCCTGAGCACCCTGAGTTCACCTTGTAACAGCAACCCACATTCATCTCCACATAGCAAAACACACAGGAGTAGGGTATTACGCCTCCACGCGGCCCGAACCTGTCTAACTCCTCCTGCCTTCCTTGTGTGCCATATCACTTTCGAGCATCTATCGTCTCCCAGATGCCGCTGCCGTCCTGTGAACAACTCCCCTGGCCGAACTCAAAAGGGGGGTCTCCAGACTCCCCGCGGTTGGAGTGTCCTCCTCCGACAACCACGGTGCGGAGATCATGCCAGCAGGACGAGTCTCCCGCTCTACAGCTAAGGACCGATTCCTCTGGAATTTCATCTAAACATATGACAGTACAACCACATGGGTGATATGCGATAACTCCTGGCTGAGTAACTAACCTCCCAGGGACACCTTGCATGCCATTGGACTGTGGATCATGCGGGAGGGCGTCGGGGGTGGCTCCTAGGTTTCTGGCACAACATTGTATTGGACCGACCCTGTTGTTGGTCTCGAGGACTCCTCTAGTTGGCATGGGATAACCTGGGAGAGTTTGAGAAAATGCCTTGTCGCGAAAACATCTACGTCACCAAATCATACCCAATGCGTGTGAGCTGGTGACTAGAGTGAGTCGTGTCGTGTGGGTAAAGTGTACCCCCTCTGTAGAGGTTTAAACTGTTTGAACAGCCATGCTCACGGTCATGGGCGGATGTGAGGTGATTCCTTAGCGTAGTTTTGTTTGACAACTGCTTGTGAAAGATTGTTTGCGGATTGGGAATCCGATTTCAGAAAATGTTGTGAAGTTGTCAAGGACAGCAGGGCTCTGGGCTTGTTGACACCGAAAATCACTGATCAGCGCTGAAGATGAGTTGATGATCTGGTTCGGTGCACTAGACACGTAAAGGCCTGGGAGATCTGCTTAGCTCCAGTGCAGGTCCTAAATTTGAGGTTCGAGGGTGTGCCAGTCAATTTGACCCCGCAATTGACAAAGAGATAGAAAATATTAGATCAGTAATCCAATCGGCCAACCAGCCGATACAGACTTCCTCCAGCCGATTGACGATAGTAGCCAGCCGACTACTGATATAAGCAGATAATAAGCCAGCCGACTGCCCAAAAAACACTTGGACATTGGCTAGAAGCCGATGATAGAGTAGATGGGCAGAATAATAATCAAGACAATGCAGTCGGCTTTATCTAGTAAAAGATAACTTATCGGCTATGCACTCCAATAAAACATCGCATAAGAACCTATCGACTCAACAAGGATAAATTTATTATCACCAGTCTAGTAGGTCGGACCTAACCGATGCAGCACAAACTGATGATGATAAAAGAAACTCGATAAGCCGATAAATCCTATGCAATCGTGATGTGATATATCTACTCGGACTAAGAGATCAAACTTAACTGATGCAGCCGTAGGCAGAATAGATACACCGTGGTAAGCCGGCTACCGTAGATCAGCTAGAATATCGGACCTAACCGAGGAAGTCCTAGCCGATAAGGTAGTCGGGGTAACGAGACTTACCCTCTCGCAGGAGATCAGACCTAACCGATGCAGCCCGGCTCGAGAAGCAAGAACCCGTCGAAAAGGGTGGCGATGCGCCGAAGTTGTATTGATCTGTGAGATAGTTTACATGGTCCCCGGGCATACGTATTTATACCCCGAGTTGATACAGTCCTGATCGGACACGAAACAGGAGTTTCCTAACTATAAAAGGAAAATTAACAGACCCTGATCAGACACGAGATCAGGTTTCCTAAAAATTATTAAAACTACCTAATTAATAGATAAGGCAATTAACTGTCATGTCGTGGTCTTCACGATTCCTTCCCAAGCTCGGTCTCTTCTAGATTAGCTTCCATTGGCTGACATAATCTCTTTCCTTAATTGAGTCCGATACGAATGGCACCAAATTTTAGCGTCAACAGGGCTAGAGGAGGTTGGATCAGCTGGTGGGGCTGGATCCCGGAGGCTAACTCTTGAGAGTTGCGCTGATTCAAAGATTGATACAACTCACTCCGATCGGGCGAGATTCACCACGCCCTGATTGTTGAGAAGAACACACTAGCAAATGTAAAAAAATTTAAATAAAGCAGATTGCAAAATAACTGGCCTCTCTTTAAAGATTGCAACAACCACCTAAGTTCCCCTGGCTTGCTGAGGACGTAAGTGCTCACCCTTGCTATATATATATATATATATATATATATATATATATATATATATATATATATATATATATATATTTCTCCGCCGGGAGCTGGTTGCTGGAGTTGCAGTGAAGTGAAGATTTGGGTTTCATCCTGGTTCCCAACCGTTGCCTGTGTGTTGGGACTTAGTCCGTTGTTCCACTGCTGCCGCTGCCTCTGTGTTGTTCGTTGCTGTCTTCGACTTGCTTCGAAGCTGCCACGTAAGTTAAGGTATATGTCTACCTATTTATTTATTTATTTAAGGTATTGCAATGATGCACATCTGATTGCCATGGATACCAGCGCTGTGTCCTGGGACTGGTATCGGTATCGCGGTTCCGCGGGAAGGCAGTTCGTGCTGTATTCCTACGGCACACCCTAACTGGTGTCAGTGTATGACGATGCCAGATCGGGGTGTGATAGAGATGGCATCAGAGCATAGGTTGGCTCTAGGACCGAAACCCCCTGATAGGATGGCAATATTTGAATACAAAGCTATTTGTGAAAAACTAAGTAATTGTTTTCCTTTTGGTCTAGATTTGCAAAAAATCTTAGTCTGATTCCCCTATCTACATCAAAATCTAGAAGCTGATGTGAACGCCCCTGCCCCTGGCACCATCTACAGTGATACCAGAGAGGAAGTGCCGCAGGAGATTGGCGTGAACCAACTCCCACGGAACCGCGATGCCAGTACAGACCCAGAAAACCTTGTTGGTACCCGCGGTCAACGGAGATGTACCATAGCAATTAGCTAAATAAATATATAATACCTTTATAAGTTACGGCTTCGGGCAAGCCCTGAGCAGCAACCAGCAAATAGAACAACAGCAGCGGAACAACAGCGCAGCGAGAACCCAATCCACAAGCAACGGCTTGGAATTAGGAAAGAAACCCTAATCTTCACTTCAACTTCACTCTTCCTGAATGACGGGAGAAAAGAAATAGATTGAGTACTTACATACTAGCAAGTCACGGAAAATGTGAGTTATGCAGGCTGTCAAAGATAGGCTTGGGTTTATTTCACAAACCTTTTTATTTGAAAACATTTTCGAAAACCTAAGTGTGAGTTGTCTCAAGGTGACTAGAAGGAGGCTCTTGCCTCGATCCTTTTCGCGAATTGCTTTTCAATAACTCAACGGACAAACCAAATTTTAATTGATTTTAGGTATTCTTATACCGCCTGTCGGATCACGACAGCGGTTCAGTGGGTCTGCCCTCAAGAAGCTTTCCACTGTACCCTCCCTTATTACTTTATTTTCAATTTCGTCCACTCTAGCACAAAATCTCATTTTTCCTTTCACTTTCGTCCTATGCAGGATATCATCTCATCTCATAACTCATCTCAGTGGCTCCTCGAGCCATTCTTAACTCAAAACATATACCACCTCCACTCGGGAAGCCTAAACTATGATGCCATTCGACATCCCGGGTCACACAGTCCCGTTTTAGACCACTCAGGTCATCCATCAGCCACTGAGGCCGATTCTGGTAATGATTCCCATCCACAAATCATTTTCGCAAAGCACTGGCAAACAAAACTACGCTAGAGGAATCACCTCACATTCGCCCATAACCGTGGGCACGGCTGTTCGAATAGTTTGTAAACCTTTGCAAAGGGTGTACGCTTTTCCCACACGACGCGAGCTTACTTCCCGCACTCGTTAGCGAGGAAGGTTCGCGATAGGGCCTTTCCAGAGCCTTCCCAGGATAGCACGTTGCCCTATAAATGGGTTCTCTCTCAACCAAGTACCAGGAACTCATTTTCTATACTCAGGGATGGGGGTATATCACCCTCTTGGCACCCAACCACTCCCACATTTATTAGCAACTGAAAATCATCCTGGGAACACTAGTTACTTGGCCAGGGGTGTCCCATTCTATCCGTGTGGTCACACTGTGATATGTTCGGATGAAATTCCCCAAGAAAACGGTCCTTATATGCGAATACGCAGTGCCACCACACAGGCGATCACTTTGCACCGCGGATTTTTGCAATTAATTTTGTTTCGCAAATTCGCCGACATCGCATGTCGAGTTTTTAAATCTTTGAAAACCCTATTTTCCTATATCGACAAACAATAGTGATGTGGGGTAGAACCATTGGAATCCATGGTCAGAGAGCATGGTAACCGAGGTACCACGAGGTGGAGCGACAAGGAATAGGATACCAAAGACCTACAGGGTTTATGCAACTACCGGGCAGGTCCGTCGGTTTGACATGCAAACTGAGGCCGACCAATTTAACGTGCAAACTAACCATGCAATTTTGTAAACAAAACATTTTAAAATTTGGAGCAATATGGTATAGGAGTGACTTGCCTCAGTCTTCGTCTTCGAATCCTCGCGAAAATCCGATGTCCGACGAATTTTTGAAGCATCGACTACGCGCGAAACGAGAGAAAAACACATAAAACCCTATAAATAATATACTATTATTTATAACTAATAGTTCCATGAGGTAGATCTCATTTTTAGAAAAATGTAAGACTTGAATGGGGTCAATCGGAGTTATGGTTGAAAAGATATGAATTTTGGAAGTTTAATGTATTTTTCTGGAATTAAAAAGGAATTATTGACTTGTTGGGAAAAGATTTATTTTGGGAATAGGGACTGATAGGTGGGGCCTTTGGTCAGTGACTAGGAGAGAGAAATTGAGGGCTGGCCCACTTGTCAGTGACACAAATGAGGGAGAAAAAGAAAGTAGGGCCCACTTGTCATAGAGGAGAGAGAATGAGAGAGTGACAGGAGGGCCCACATGAGAGTGAGAGAAAAAGCAGGGGCCATATGTCAATGCGGGGATTAAATGGGCCCACATGCCATAGATACAGGGGTTATAGAGTTGAGTGAATGGGGCCCACCTGTAAGTGGCCTTTTGATTTAAATTTTGGTTTATTATCTGGGGCCCCACATGTAGGTCAAACATATATTTTTAATGAAGATTAATTAAAATCCTCAATGGTGTCGGGCCCACTGTCAGAGGGGTAATAGAGGGGAGGAGGGGCGGGGCCACTTGGCAGAGAGTAATAGAGAGAGATCGAGAGACAGAGGGAGATTGACGGCTGTCGACGGCCATGGTCGTGCTGACAATTGGCGGCGAGGGGAGGAAACGGAGCCAGGGAATGGAACGAGGGGGTGGCGGTGAAGGAGATAGACAGTTCGGATTGCATGAGTGGTGGTCGACCGCGGCGGGCGACGGCGACCAGTGGGCGGCGGCGTGGCGGCACGGTGGGTGGCCATCGCCGGCAACCAAAAGAACGACAGAGAGGGCCGGGATGGTTTGGTTTGGATACGGCTTGAGGAGAGGTGGTGAATGGAGGAAAACATTGGTCCCTACCTTGCGCAATAGCGGGAAATCGAGAGCGGCGTCAATGGCAGGGCGGCGGCGGCCAGATTGGGCATTTCCCCTCGGGCGGTGCTCGGATAGAGGTGAAGACACGGGCGGAGCTGTGAGGAGATGAGGAGTTCGGTGGTGAGGTCAACTTGATTAATTAGGCTTCCGGAGCGGCGGATTGGATCAAGGCCGAAGGATTAATGGTGGCGGCGGAGAGAGAGAGCTCGAGCTCGGGGCAACGGCGGGGGTTCTAGGGCCTATTTATAGACTGGCAGCAGTGCTACGCGACGACGGACACAGGCGGTAGAGCTCACGGGGTAAGGCTCAGCGGGTTGACGGGACGCGGCGCTGCCGAGCTTCTGTGGCCGACATCACCTTGCCTCCTCTTGCTACCGCGAGAGAGAGGGGAGAGGGACAGAGGGGACAGGGATCAGATGGGACGGGACGTGCGCCTCTGACCTCGAAGCTTGCTGAGACACAGGGGTATGGGCAGGGCGCATCTTGTGTCGGGGAGCCGAGGAAAATCGAGAGAGAGAGAGAGAGAGAGAGAGAGAGAGAGACCGAGGGAAGGAGACGAGGAGAAAGATGACGACGATCAATTGACCATGGGGGCCCGCGTGTCGGTGCTTGTGCAGGGGCGCGCGAGCGGCTGTGCGCCCAGCCGGTGGGGCCCGGTCGCTAGCCGGTGAGGTGTGCGCGTGGGAGGGGCTGAGGCCGAGTGGGCCGAGGGAAGAGAAAGGAATGGGACGGCCCATTGTGAACAGTAGACTTTGATATTTTTCCAGGGATTTGTTTGAGGGATTTTTGATGATTTCTAATAGGGATTCAATCCAAAATTTGATTTTTAGGGCCCACTAAATTCCTGAGATTTTTGAGGAGGACTTGTACTGCCAAGGTTGGGATATTTGTCTGGATATATATATATATATATATATATATATATATATATATATATATATATATATGTGTGTGTGTGTGGAAGGAATGGATGGGGAATTTTGGAGAATTGAAAGGGTATTAATTTTAGAATTTGGTGTTTGATTTCTCAGGAATTAAATCAAGGGAATTTTTGTAGAGGGACTAGGATATACATATATGTATATATACATGTATATTTATAAATTTGAAAGAGAGGTTTAGAGAGAGAGTTTTTGAAGGGATAATTTGGAGATTGAATTTCGGATTTGATTTTAATTTTGGGATTTGAACTCTTGGGACTTTTGGAATTTTTGAGAGGGGTTTCTGTGGTTTGGATTTAAGCATAGATATATATATATATATTGATATTTGTATGACATTAGGGAAATGAAAAAAAGGAGATTTAAGAGGGGTTTGATTTAAAATTGGGACTTGATTCTCAAGGATATTTTGGGAATTTTCACAATGGATTAGAATCTAAGGACCTTGGGGGAATGTTAGAATTTAATTTAATTCTTGGGATTTGAGGGCTTTAGAAATATATAAATTGGCAAATTTTGGGAAGGGAGTTTTTGATAGAACTTGGATTTTTGGAAGGGCAAAATAAGGAGATTTTTAATGAAAGGCTTCAAAGGCAATTTTCGAAGTGTTTTTATTGGAGGGCTTCGAATTGCAAAATTCAAATCCGAGTACAGAGAATTTTTGGGAGGTATTTGTCGATGTTTTACACTGGCAATATGAATATGGGGCTACTGGGCGATGGGAAACTTGGTGGATTGCAAAGGACCACAGGGAGATTTTATACTGGTTCAGGCCCTCGATGTGAGGTAATACCCTACGTCCAGTTGTGGTGGTATTTCTTTGAGGTGTTGTGTCGATCAATGATCTCTTGCCCTCAGGGGGTGCCCTGCCTCCCCTTATATACTGGGGGACGGGGGTATAAGATAGGAATCCCAGCCGGATACGGGCAAGGGATTTCCTTTTAGAGATACAACTCACCCGGTTAGGACTGTATATTCCTTATCGTACAAGGCAAAGTCTGCCGGGTGCTACTATATCCCTAACTATAAGACTTGGCCCATCCTCTATCTGAGTGGCCCATATGCTTGTGGTGAGGTACCCGGGGCCCATGGCCTCCACAGTAGCCCCTGAGACCTTCATAGTTGAGTCATAGCTGACGCCGAGTGCTCATCCCCCACGGTGAAGATTGTCCGAGTGCATTGCTCCCGAGTACTCTTTGTCCGAGTGCGTCTTCTTCCTGAGTCCTGCTTCATGTCAGCTGGCAGCGACGCTATGAAGGGCTTCATGTAGATGTATAAATAGTGTGCACCGAATAGGCGCACTTATTAGGTGTAGCCCCCGACTTTGTACTTAATTGTGAAGACAATTAAACATAAAGTCAAAGATCTTTAACCTATGTAGTCTTTCCCGAGTAGTATTCTATTGGTATATGAGACTCTTCGGTATCATGTCAATCGGAATAAGATTTATAGTCTTGCCGAGTAGCATGCCACTCGTATATGGGACTCTTCAGCTTCATGTCAGCCAGAAAAAGGGGTTTATAGTCTTTCCCGAGTGACGTCCCACTCGAGAGTTAGACTCCTCCGCATCATGTCAGCAGGAAAGAATATTTATAGTCTCTCCGAGTAGTCACTACTCGAAAGTTAGACTCTTCAGCGTCATGTTGGCTGGAATAATGTTGCTCATGGCAACTGGTGGCCAAGCATGTAGGCCGAGCGCCACTTTATGAAAATAAATCCATGGCGTGGTCAGGTGTACTCGAGAAAGATACCTATATCCTCAATTTTAATGAAGACCAGCTTGTGATCCTTATAAGGATATATCCTCGATACCTGGTGGATAAGATAGATACCCAAACACATATGTTCAGCAGTTAGGCTCTCATAAAGCATATCTGTTTACCTCATCGGTTCCTGTTGGTAGCACCAGCACTGTGATTTTAACACAGCTTGCGAGTGGCCCATAATGAGCGTGCTACTGTAGAAACTCATATCTTGGTGGCCCAGTGCCGACTGTGTAGCCCAAGCCCATTAGTCGGCACAAGCTCTATAAAAGGCTGGGAGAGCGAAAAAGATTCCTTCATCTTCCCCAAAGCGACCAATCGTTTTGTCTTCCGCCTCCGCGCCGAAATTTAGCCTCTCGCTTTGCTAGGGTTCGCTGCTGCTTGCTGTTCCCCACTTGAACTTGGGCGATTTCGATCCTTCTCGTCAATTCCAAGCCCCCCAATCGCATTTCCCCCAAATTTCTCCACCCCCAATCATGCCGAGGGCCTTGAATCCTGCGGGTGCATCGAAAAATGCCTGGCTGACTTCGGATTGCGGCTCGGTGAAGCTGAAGCTCCTGGAGAATCAATTGAAGCTGCAAGGCCATGGCGTTATCCGCTGGCGTCCGGCCAAGGGTGAGTCGGTTCCAAATCCCCAATTCGGCAAAATTGTCGTTTGCCTCTTTTTTTGACCGGGGTTTGTTTCTTCCCTCCTCTGCATTCTTCCGCCGTCTCCTTGACTTCTACGGGTTGGAGTTGGTGAATCTGAATCCCAACTCAATCCTTCAAATCTCCATATTCGTAACTCTTTGCGAATGCTTCTTGGGTGTGGAACCCCACTTTAACTTCTTCAGACATTTGTTCCATGTCAAGCCTCAGACCTCCAAGAACAATGTTCAGGTAATTGGGGGGCTGGTCTTCAGTTGAGGAGTGAGAGGAAGAAAACATATATCAACCTTCCTTTGAAATCCTCCTTGAAAGATTGGCACAAGGAGTGGTTCTACTGTTCTAATCTGGAACCCTTCCTGCCTCCATTCACCGGCTCGCCTCCGATGGTCTCGCCCAATTGGTCGTCAGATCTAACCTTTGAAGAGATGAGCCAAGTGCATCAGTTGCTGGAGAGATTGGAGAAATTCAAGCGAGCTGGCTTGACTGGGCCCTAGGTGGCCAGGCGTTTTCTGAACCGGCACATGCAACCGCTGAAGCTGAGGAGCGCATTCGACTGGGATTACCAAGGGGAGAATGACACTAACCGAGAAAGGCACGAGTTGGCTAACCAGCAAAAGGTAACTGAAACCTTGTTGGGTTATTTCTCCATTGGAGTGGTTGAGATTGAGGACACGAAATGCTCCATCGCGGCTTATAGCCACAATCGGCCCCGTCCCGAGGTAACCTTTGTCCTTCTTCTGTGATGAATGCCTGTGGACATGTATCTGTAATTGCCCAGCATTATGTGATGTATGTTGTTGAATTATCTATAGTGGTGCGAAGAGTTTGATGATGACTCCCACCCGTTGTCGGCCACCAAGTCGAAGAAGAGGTCGAGAAGTCCTTCCGCTGCCTAACCCGACTCCAAGAGAGCGGGGAAAAGACCTGTTATAGACTAGGGCAAGAAGGTTGTGACACCGAGTGCCGCGGCCAGGAGTCTAAAAATAAAGGACACCGCTGTCGCACCACCCAAGGCGTCAAGCCCCAGGCCGGGGCCAGTACGGCCAAGCTCAACATCGTTGAGCCCGGAAAGAATACCACCGAGTACGCGGTCAGGGTGAGCGCCGCCGAGTACCTGAGTGCCCGAGCCGACCGCACCGTGAATGGGGCCGACTCAAGCAACAACGCCGCCGCCAATTGCCACACCGACTAGCTTGATAGCCGGCCGTAGCGCACCACCGGGGCCTGGCTCACCCGGAGGGAAGCTTAAATTCTCTAAGAGGTAGGTTGCTCTGGATCTTCTGAAAATCTTGTCTACTGTAGTAGCATTTTGATGTCCGACTCGTTATGCAGGAAGCACGCCGATATCGATCTCAAGGTGACCGCTACGGCCGCTCCCATTGTAGAGCTAGCCCTAGCCGAGCCGGCGCCCGCGAGCACACCTGCTGAGCCGGAGGCTGTCCCAGTCGCAGAGACTGAGACGGTCCCACTACAGGGTCGCCGACGCCACCTGACCAAGGGGTGGTTGCCGAAGCTGCTGCCGCGGCCTCTGAGCCAACGCCTGCCGTTGAAGCCGTCGCCGGAGCTCCCGAGTCAGCCCCCGAGGCCCCCGGGGGTCGCCGAGGTGGGGGCCAGGACCCCGTCACCGTCATGGTCATTTTCGTCGTCGTCGTCGTTGTGGAGGCCATGGGCCCCGGGTACCTCATTATCAGTATATGGGCTAGATCATGTAATTAGAGATAAGATAGCACCCGGTAGGCCATGCCCTGTATAATAAGGAAACATAGTCTTAGTCGGGTAGGTTTCTATCTCTAAGAAGGAAATCCCTTGGCTGTATCTGGCTGGAATCCTTATCCTATACCCCTGTCCCCTAGTATATAAAGTGAGGTAGGGTGCCCCCTGAGGGCAGGCAAGATCATTGATCGTCAAACACCTCAGAGGAATAACACCTCAATTGGACGTAGGGTATTACCTCACATTAAGGGCCTGAACCAGTATAAATCTTCTCTGTGTTCCTCTGCAATCCACCGAATTCACCTTCGCCGAGTAGCCCTATAGTTTTATTGCCGGTGAAGAGCATCGACAGTTGGCGCGCCAGGTAGGGGCCCGGCGAATTCTTCATCAGCAAATCTGATGGATCCAACAAACGGAGTCGACAGCAACAAGTTCTCCCCCGGAGACAAGATTTCTTTTGGAAGCCTCGATTCGTTGCTGACCAGATCGGCAACCTTACCTTGGTCAGAACAGACCTAATCCAGCCGGCCGAGGAGCCAGCCGACCTAGCACTAGTCGGCCCACAGGATGTCGCGATCTCCTTCCACGACTTACTGCGGCAGTCCTTCACATCGCCAAGCATAGGGACAACTCTCTCCTTCGGCGTCCGACTTGTGCTAGGCCTCGAGCCAGCCTAGGTTGGGCCGAGAAGGGGGGAGATCGTCAATCTCCCACACAGACTCGGTGACATTGCGGATTTACACTCTGCACAACAAACCCGATCTCCTATGATTCAGTTTGGACATGGCCAAGCGTCGTTTCAGATTGGATCTAGAGAGGTTGGGGTCGTTCTCACTCCGATAAACTACTCGGAGTCCGACTCCAAGTCGGATAACGGTTCGAACGCCAGTTCGGACTCCAGTCTGGCGAGTTTTCTCCTCCCCCGCGAGATCTTCATGGCTTCAACACCACCCTCCGAGGTGCGCCGACTACAAGAGGAGCAGCAGGAGGAGGCGCGCCGACTGCAACAACAGGAGGAAGCTGATCGCGAGGCTTGCAACGACGGGCTGTGCAGAGCTGGGCGAGCAGCCCAGCAGTAGATTCTCCAAACTAAAGTCGGCGATCACGACGTCTTCGTCACGCCGCAACAGAACGTTGTGGCTGCCACAACTTTGCTGGACACGCTCCAGCTCGGGCCTGACCACCAGGCCACCCCAACCATCGTCAAGATCAAGGCGATGATCACGGCTGCTGCCTGCCAACAACAACAACAGCAGTCGGGCGACACTCTAGTACCGACAAACCGGTCGGGATCTCCAGCAGCGGGCTTGTCCACATCAGCTCAGCGTCGGGCGGCCAACTCAAGTCGGCCATGTGAGGAGTCTAGGCAAACTACACTCGGCAATACTAATAACAACAACCATCGCCGTCACCAGTATGATCGCCGGCCTAATCAAGACCTCTGAGAGCGTATACAGCATGACCTTCACCATACTATCAGCGCCCGGTGCCGCGAGCGACAAGAGGATGAGCGCCGCCGACTGGAAGACGAAAATGAGCGCTTTGGCCTCCATCACGAGTGGTTTAACCGCCGTGGTCGAAGCCTGAGCCCCCATGAAGATGAAGGGATCCCAACTTTCACTCAGGAGCTACAGGACGTCCACTGGCCGACTGGCTTTAAGCCCACGGGGATTGAAAAGTATGACGGCAAGACAAATCCCGAGTCCTGGATCACCGTATATACCCTAGCAGTTCGAGCCGCTGGGGCCGACAACAAAGCCATGGCTAACTACCTCCCGGTCGCGCTAGCCGACTCAGTGAGGACATGGCTGACAGGCCTTCCGAAGCGGTCGATCGGTTCCTGGGGAGAACTCAGGGAGCGGTTCATCGCGAATTTTCAGGAGACCTACGAGAGACCGTCTTCAGAGCACGATCTTTATCAGCTGCACCAGAAGAAGAACGAGTCTCTGCGAGACTTCATTAAGAGGTTTTCCGAGAAGCGTAACAAGATCCCAATGATCTGCGACGAGGCTGTCATCGCCGCCTTCCGCATGGGAGTAAAGGATGCCCCATTCATCGTGAAGTTCACTCAGAATCCACCGCCGTCTGTCCGGGCTCTATTCGACATGGCCAATAAATATGCCGACTCGGCTGAAGTGGTCGCAGAGGCCCTCGACGAGAAGGAGTCCCGATAGAAGGACGAAAAGGCAAAAACCGACAACGAGCCGTCTCAAAACAAGTCTGGCAGCCGCAAACGGAAGTCGGACAATGAGGTGGCCAACATGGAGCGCATTCGGTCACGGCTCCAGCGGAATAATGACTACCAGAAAGTCATGAGTGGGCCATGCCCCTTCCACCCCAAGGGCAAGCACGCGGCCAAAGACTGCTACATGCTCAAGAAGTTTGCCTCCGAGCATGCTTCATCATCTGGTGCCGACAATGACAAAGACAAGCCAGATCAGGGTCCGGCCGACGATTTCCAAGATCCTTAGGCCGAGCTCAACCACATCTTCGGAGGGCCGTCCGCATACGAGTCCAAGCGCAAACAAAAGCTAACAGCGCGCTGTTAACGCCAAAATTTGGCACGGTTCACGTCGGACTCGGTTAAGGAAAGAAGTGATATCAGCCGTTGGGAGCTAATCCAGAAGAAGCCGGATTCGGGAAGGAATCGTGAAGACCACGCTATGGCAGTTAATTACCTTATCTATAAATTAGGTAGTTTTGATAATTTTTAGGAAAACCTGATCTCGTATCCGATCAGGGCTTGTTAGTTTTCCTTTTATAGATAGGAAGTTGTGTGCCGTGTCCTATAAGGACTCATGTAACTCGGGGTATAAATACGTATGCCCGGGGACCTTGTAAACTATCCACACAGATCAATTAAACTTCGGCGCATCGCCACCCTTTCGACGGGTTCTTGCTTCTCGAGCGGGGCTGCATCGGTTAGGTCCGAACTCCTGCGAGAGGGTAAGACTCGTCACCCCTTACCCAGGTGTATCTGCCCTGTCTACGGCTGCATCGGTTCGGTCCGACCTCTTAGGCCGATCAGGTATACCACATCACGCGTGCGTAGATCTTATCAGCTTACTGGGGGCGATATATCATCAGTTCGTGCTGCATCGGTTGGGTCCGACCTACTGAGCTGCCAGCGATAAATCGTTCCTGCTAGGTTGATGGTTTTTGCGCAAGTGTCTTATCGGAATGTATAGCCGATAAGTTATCTTATTACATCACAGTTGCATTAGGTCTATCGGCTTGTTGAGGTTCCTTTATTATTATTAATCTGTGCTGCATCAGTTAGGTCTGAACTACTAGATTGGTAATAATAGATTTATCCTTGTCGAGCCGATCGGTGTATATGCGACGTTCTATCGGAGTGCTTAGCCGATAGGTTATCTTTTTATAAAGCCGACTGTATTATCTTTACTATTCTGGTCATCTATATTATCATCGGTTTTCTAGCCGATGCACATGTGTTTCCTTGGCAGTCGGCTAGCTTACTATTCTGCCTATCTATTTTATCATCGGCTTCTAGCCGATGCACATGTTATACTGACAGCTTATCTATTTGCTTATAGCGTTATCGGTTTCCTAGCCGATACACAGGTGCCATCGGCCATCGGCTACAAGGAGCCTACATCAGTCCGTATCGGCCGATAGCCGATGTGCAATTGCTGCTTGTAGCCGGGCACAGGCGAGGACCCGGGAGCGAGGACCCGGGCACGAGGACCCGGGCACGGGCACGAGCACGAGACCCGGGCGCAGACAACTGGGGCCCGGACACGGTTTTATCATCGGCTTATGGCATATGCTCAAGTGTTCCTTCGGAAATCGACTAGCAGTATTCTTATCGGCCGATTGAATCCCTGAGCTAATATTTTCTCCTTGTCAATTGCTGGGTCAAATTGACTGGCACGCCCGCGAACCTCAACTTTAGGACCTGCACTGGAGCTAAGCAGATCTCCCAGGCCTTCGCGTGTCATCCGGACGCCGAACGGATCCACGGCGGTTTTCGGCGTCAACACGCGCGACATCAACACGGTCTCTATGACGGACACCTCCCAGTACCTGCGCTGGTCAGAGATGGCCATTACCTTCAATCGCGCAGATCACCCAGATCGGGTTTCTCACCTGGGACGTTATCCACTCGTCCTGGACCCGGTCGTCAGACACATCAGGCTGAAGAAAACCCTCATCGACGGAGGCAGCGCGCTCAACATCCTATTCGCCAAGACCTTGGACGAGATGAAGACTCCTCGTTCAGAACTACGGCTGAGTACTGCGCCCTTCCACGGGATAATTCCCGGCCTGTCATCAACTCCACTCGGGTAGATAACCTTGCCGGTAACCTTCGGCACGCGAGATAACTTCCGCACAGAAAACGTCTGTTTCAAGGTGGCCTACTTCGAGACCACGTACCACGCGATACTCGGACGACCGGCACTCGCCAAATTCATGGCGATACCACACTATACATACATGGTGCTCAAGATGCCTGGGCCAGCAGGAGTCCTCTCCCTCTGCAGCGACATCAAGCAAGCCTTCACCTGCGACAAGGAGAGCTACGAACTGGCTCAATCACAAGTGGCGGCAGTCGGGCGCGAAAGCATTCGGCAAGCCGTCACAACTGAAGTCGAGGCGGATCAAGTTCCGGCAAAAAAAGCAGCGAAGTCAGGAATTTCATCGGACTCTGACACGATCGTCGCCGCCACCTGAAGTGCCGTACCTCCCTAGGATTGAAGCGCCACCGTGCAATTTTCCTAGGACGTTCCGCTTGACGGCGCCCAATGGAACCGCGAAGAAGTACAAACACGACGAGACTATGGCGAAAAAGGAGCTTGAAGACTTGCTCTGGGCCACAATCGACGCGTCCCAGGGGATTCAGGTGTCATCTTTGCCGTATTGGGATTTTGATAATCTTCTTTGTGTTGGCGTTCTGACAACTGACTCTGCTTTGACTTGTTTTTCCCCGAACAGAAACTTGTTGACCGTGCCGAGAAAATGAACGAGGTCCTGACCGAGGTCGCCCCTCATCTCCAAGAATTGGACCAGCTCCGAGATCTGAAGGCCTTATTGGAGGGGCGCCACCAGGAAGGGAGACTTGGCTGAGGGATGCCGTCGCTCAGCTTAGGAGCGAAAACTGGGACCAAGCCAAGATCAGAGGTATGTTCCCCGCATAGACCTTCCTGACCAGGCCCTTGTTGTGTATCTCTAGCTGTGTTGTTTCCCGACTGCCCAGTTGTGTCCTGATTGCAATGCTGAGTACTTGACCATTTCGATGTGCAGCCCTCGAAGCCGAGTTGAAGACCCGAACAGAGGGGGAAGTCCAGCTAGAGGAGGCCGAGAGAGCCAGGGCCGAGCTTGAAAGAAACAAGGCCGACCTGACAAAGGCCAATGCCGAGCTTGAACAAGAAAAGGCCGAGTTGAAGAAGGCCCCCACGAAGCTCGAAGATGAAAAAGTCGAACTGGAGAAGGCCATAGCCAAGTAGGAGGCCGACTATAGAAGTAAGTCTCCCCCTGACAGTGACTTTAACCAATCCGTTAATTACTCTATCTGCAATTTTGCCTGACAAGTTTACTTGTGTGTGAACCCGGATAGCCGCTAGGGCCAATTCCCAAATCTAGTTTCAGGCTTTCGCAGAGGAGATCAGGGTAGTCAAGGAGTCATGGGAAACCCTTGCCGAGTTCGTGAAAGGGCTCCTTGACCTGATGGATCCTCGCCCTGTGGGAACCAGCTCCAGCACAATCTTCCAACTGGAGGAGCTCCTTAAAGATGCACCGAGTGCCCTGAAGAGGTACTTGGATAAGCATGTTATTGCCGGTGTGGCCCAAACCCTGGCAATGACCAAGTCCATCTACCCAAGGGCAGGTGTTGAAGCCATCGGGGAGGGGTTTGCCGAGGAGACGACTCCTGAGTAGGCGCTGGAGCTAATAGCCAAGGCAAGGCCGACTGCGGAGATGATCACCCGAGACCTGGGCATGTAAGACCAATATATCATGCAGTCGGTGTATATAAACTTTTGTAAGTACATGTGTAAATATATGTGCAATGCCGCCAAGCTCTGTATTGTTACTCAGTTATCATTAGCATTACCCGACTATATAGTCTACGCCGAGTTAGTCTATAGGAACTTAATAAAATCATTCATCGCAGAGAACTGTACTCGGGCAAACGTGACAAAGTCATAATAAAACTTCATAACTTAAGTAAAACAGGCTCGTATATTGTTGACAAAGCACATATGATACATGCAGCCCCCGACTCACTACTTGGTTGAAACAAGCGGCATAGTGAGTCAGAAAAGAACTGTACACATGGGAAAAATGTAAAACTCAGGTATAGAAAGGACGTAGCTGTTCTATATTCCATGAATTGCTGATGAGGGCACCGCCTTTGGTCTTCAGTCGGTAGGCGCCTGGCCGCGTGACCTCGGCTATAATGAACGGCCCTTCCCAGATTGGGGATAACTTGTTCTTGTCTTTGGTGGTTTGTATTTTTCTCAAGACGAGATCTCCAACCAAAAAGGCACGGCCACGGATAGCCACGGATATTGAGATTGTGGTAGCGACACAGGCCTTGAAGATACCTTGCCGACTGGATCGTTGCGATGTCCCTTGCTTCTTCCAATTGATCTAATTTGACCAATCGGGTATTATTGGAGATGTCTTCTGAGTAAGCCCGAACTGTAACTCGGTTGGTAGCATAGCCTCAGCACCGTAGACCAGAAAGAAAGGGGATTGCCCTGTTGCCTGACTAACCGTGGTTCTGAGAGACCAGAGAACAGATGGGAGTTCTTGTACCCACCGCCCTGCATATGGTTGTAGTCGATCGAATATCCTGGCCTTGATACCTTGTAAGACCATACCGTTGGCTCGTTCAACCTGCCCGTTGCTCCGTGGGTGTGCCACAGATGCGTAGCAGATCTTGATGCCGAAGTCATCACAGAAATCTTGAAACACGCCGCCGGTGAACTGAGTACCGTTGTCTGTGATGATGCCGTTAGGGACCCCAAATCGGTATAGTATACTCATGATGAAGTCCTTTGCTCGTGCCGCTGTTATGGTTGCAACGGGTTTAGCCTCAATCCACTTGGTGAATTTATCCACCGCGACGAACAGGTGTGTGAACCCTCCTGACGCTTTCTTGAAAGGCCCGACCATGTCAAGCCCCCATACTGCAAAGGGCCAAGAGATTGGGATTGTTTGTAGTTCTTGGGTTGGGAGATTAATTTGTCGTGCGTAGAACTGGCAACCCTCGCATTTGCGAACAATGTCTTTGGCATCTGTTACTACTATTGGCTAGAAAAATCCCTGCCGGTAAGCCTTTCCGACTAACGTCCTGGATGCGGTATGGTTGCCACATATGCCCGAGTGTTTCGATTGCAGTATCTGCTTGCCCTCCTCGGTGGTGACGCAGCGCATGAGGACACCGGATGCACTTCTTTGGTACAGGTCTTCTCCGACTACCAGGAAGCTCTTGCTGCGACGTTTGACTTGTTCGGCTTGACTGCGATCTTCTGGGAGTTCTTCATCCAGGAGGAATTTGAGAATAGGAGTCCACCAATTTTGACATATGTGCAGCACCTCGTTTGTTGCCGGGGTAGGTTCTCCTCCCGACTGCTCTGGCACTGGTTTCTTCTTGACTGATGGCTCCATAAGTTGCTCGATAAAGATCCCTGTCGGGACTGCTTCTCGCTTGGATCCCATGTTTGCCAATTCATCTGCCGCGTCGTTGTATTGTCGTAAGACATGTGTTATCTCCAGCCCGTCGAACTTGTTTTCTAACTTGCGGACCTCCTGACAGTATGCCGCCATGGTGTTATCGAGACATGTCCAGTCTTTCATGACTTGGTTCACCACAAGTTGAGAGTCTCCGTACACAACCAATCGACGAATGCCGAGTGATATAGCAATGCGGAGCCCGTGGATGAGTGCCTCGTACTTGACGACGTTGTGGCAAGCCGGGAAGTGGATTTGTAGAACATACTTGAGTTTTTTGCCGGTGGGGGACGTCAGTACGACGCCAGCCCTGGCATCGCCGATTAGTAGAGAACCATCGAAGTACATTGTCCAGTACTCTAGCTTTGCTGTTGATGTAGGCATTTGGACCTCTGTCCACTCGGCCACGAAGTCGGCTAGAGCTTGTGATTTGATAGCTGTCCTTGGCTGAAAGGTGATGTCGAACGCCATCAACTCGAGTGCCCATTTAGCGATTCGGCCGATGGCCTCGCGGTTATGTAGAATGTCCTCGAGTGGAAACAATGTGACCACCGTGATTTGATGTGCTTGGAAATAATGCACCAGCTTCCGGACAGTGATGAGTAGGCCATAGAGCAGCTTCTGGACCTGCGGATATCTTGTCTTCGAGTCGGCGAGGACCTCGCTGACAAAATAGACTGGCCATTGAACTTTTTGTATGTGACCCGATTCGGATCGCTCGACCACCAGCACCGTGCTGACTACCTGATTTGTTGCAGCCAGATAGAGCATTAGCGGTTCTTGAGGCATGGGTGACGCCAACACGGGAGGTGATGTGAGAAATTGTTTGAAGTCTTCGAAGGCTCGCTAGGCTTCCAGAGTCCATTGGAAATTATCCGCCTTCTTGAGTAGCTTGAAAATGGTCATACCCCGTTCGCCCAGTCGGGAAATAAACCGGCTGAGTGCCGCCATGCAGCCTGTCAGCTTCTGCATGTCCTTCTGGTTAGTCGGGGGTGCCATGTTCATAATCGCGTTGACTTTCTCCGGATTGGCCTCAATGCCGCGGTGCGAGACGATGAAGCCGAGTAGCTTACCGGATGGCACTCCGAAGGCGCACTTTTCCGGGTTCAACTTCATCTTGAATCTTCGAAGATTTTGGAAGGTTTCTTCTAGATCAGCGATGAGGTCTTCTTTTGACTTGGTCTTGATCACCACGTCGTCGACGTAGGCTTCCACGTTGCGCCCAATCTGAGTGTGCAGACACCGTTGAATTGCCCGTTGATAAGTTGCTCCAGCATTTTTCAAACAAAACGGCATAGTGATGTAGCAGTATGCTCCAAACGGCGTGATAAAAGATGTCTTTAAGCAGTCGTCCTCCTTCAGGCTGATTTGATGGTATCCCGAGTAGCAGTCGAGAAAGCTGAGAAGGTCGCACCCTACTATTGAATTTACCACTTGATCTATCCTGGGAAGACCAAATGGGTCCTTGGGGCACGCCTTGTTGAAATCGGTGTAGTCGACGCACATGCGCCATTTACCTTTTTCTTCCGGACCAGGACTGCGTTTGCCAGCCAATCCAGGTGATAGACCTCCTTGATGAACCCGGCTGCGAGGAGCTTGGTGATCTCCTCCCGAATAGCATCCTTGCGGTCTTGGGCGAAGCGCTGAAGCCGTTGCTTGACTGGCTTGGCGTCTGTCGAAGAATGAAACCTCGACGGCGGGAAGTCGGGAGCCCCCCCTTTTGAGATTCGGCCAGGGGAGTAGTTCTCAGGCGGAGCCGGCTTCGGGTGTAGCAGAAAGATATGTGAAGAAGACGGTGAACAACACGCACAGAGGAGACACGAGGCGTTTAGACAGGTTCGGGCCGCCGGAGCGTAATACCCTACTCCTGTGTGTATGCTATGTGGAGGATGAATGTAGTATGGTAGTTACAAGGTAAGCTGGCTCACGGCCGGAGCCGGAGAAGAGGAACAGTGGCTAGAGAATGAGCTCGGGAGCCGAAGACAGGGAAAGCTCTGTCCAGTCCGGCCTCTTCCCCTCACGGTGGCTTGGGTCCTCCTTTATAAAATCAGGGGAGTCCACAGTGCCAGTGTGTGGGGAGAGAGGAAGCGCTGTGTTGTCTTGTCGCACGCCTCTGCCTGCTGTGCCCACACGGGTAGGTTGGCCGTGGGCAGCCTAGTCTTCGGGATGTGGGGATGTGACGGAGCGTCCAGTCGTCTCAGCTGCAGGCGGCTGGAGTACAAAGATTTGACAGAGGTTGTCGCCCTCCGCTGCCTTGGACAGAGAACCGGAGTCCTCTTAGTCAAAAGTCACTGATGGTATTGTCGGGTGCTCACGGGGGGCCGTCCTGGGACGTCCACGCGTGGCAAGCAGGCGACGGGGGCGACAGGCCCTGTCGCTTCGTCATTAATGTAGTAGTTGGGGAGCTGGTCCAGTGAGCCTGCCGGGGACCGACAGGTGGGCCCCGGGCAGGGAGTGACACGTTGCCGCCCGGAGGTGAGGCACGGCGCGAGGCCGACGGCGCCCCGGGGACGAGCCCGGGGCCGCTGAAGACAGTGCCCCGGGGGTGAGCCCGGGGCCGAAGGGGACCGTGCCCCGGGGTGAGCCCGGGGCTGCTGGAGACCGGCCCCCCGGGACGAGCCCGGGGCCAAAGGAGACCGGGCCCCAGGGACGAGCCCGGGGCCAAAAGAGGCCGTGCCCCGAGGGCGACCTCGGGGCCAAAAGAGGCCGTGCCCCGGGGGCGAGCCCGGGCCGAAGGAGACTTGTGCCGGCGATGACGTCCCGGGGACGAGCCCGGGACGATGGAGGGATGGCCCCGCGGGGAGCTTGTGGCCGATGACCCACGCGTCCCCGCAGACCATGGGACCCCCAGTCCTATTTCGCCGACAGTGGCCCCTGGCTCTGTTGCTCGGCCGGGATCAACTCCGGGCAGGAACAGGGCCATGTCTTGAAGAAATGATGGGACACTGGGTCCGCCTGGTTCGCCGTGGGCTAATGTAGCTTAACGACTTTGTTGATTTAAATGCGATGCGTACCCGGGGCCCGGGCTTCGCCACCGGGTTCTTCGCGGCGACTGCTGGCTGGAGGCCGCGGCAACAGAGAGGTGCGTCATCCGATTGGAGGCCGCCACCGAATCCGCCGACGACGAGTCCTCCCGCGCCTGGTCCGAGATGGAGGCGCGGGAGAAGGGAACACTCTCCCGGGGGGATCGCGTCCGGGCCCAAGATGCCGGGCTCGCGCCCCGGCGGTGTGAGTCTGCCGTGCGTGAGGAAGTCGTGGTGTTTCGCGAGGAAGTCACGGTGGTTCGCGAGAGGCCGTGGTCGAGTCCGCTGCCCCGGAGGTAGGGTTCTTCGATCGCGGCGAACATCTGGTAGAGCCGATGCCTGACGAAGAGGTTTGAGGATGGCGCCGGTTTCCTTCTGATTCCATACGCGGAGGCCTTCGGGGCCCGGGGGCCCTCTATGCCCCCGAGCGCCCTTCTTCTGTCGTCGCCCGGGGTCTGGTCCGAAGGAGGCCAGCGACCTCTCCCAGAGCGACGGCGTCTCCAGGCCTCGCTCGTGCTGGCGCTCCGGTTTTGCCTGTTTTGTACGAAGAGAGACATTTGCATATGTATATGATTATGTTTGTATTTTTGTACCTTTGTTTATGGTGTTCGGGGCCTCGTGTCCGGGAGTGCCGAATACCGGGCGCGATTTTGACAGCGGGAGCCGGCAGTCGTGAACAAACGCCGGGCCCGAGGCCTTTAGCCGGGCCCCGGTACAGCCGCCTGCCCCGGGAGCTCGGTCCCCAGGGGCAGCGATCGTGATGGTATCCCGCCCCGGGGAGCCGGTCCCCGGGGCGCAAGCATCCGGACGCGGGCCTTCCGGAGCGATGAAGTCCATAGCTCCGGCACCTTCCATCTTGCGGATCCGGGGGCCTTCCGTGCCCCCGGGCGTCACTGGCCGAGGGGGTGCAGCGAGGGCAGCCCTTTGACTCGCCGAGAGCCCTTCAGGGTCTGATCCTGACCGGACGCGGGGTCCCCCGGCAGCGAAGTACCCGGGGCCTTGCCGGGGCCGGGTATGAGCTGGGCAGGCCGGGAACCGCGGCCGGTCCTGGAACCTAGGCTGTACATACAACGGGGAAAGAATACAAATTGAGCAATATGTAAAGGCGGGTAAGGTAATGTATCTGGATATTGCGGAGGGCGTCGTGGCACCGCGAACACGGTCCCGAGGCCGGGAGCGTTGCTCGCCCTCGGGAGCGTCGAGTACCAGACCGACTCGCCGTGAAACGTCGTCGCGCCCAGGTCCCCGATGGCCCGGGGCCCGGCACCGAAGTGCCACGGGCGCCCGAGCGTGAGACTTTGCGGAATTTGGTTGAGTCTGGGGGCTCGGTCCCTTCCGTCTTCCGGTTTCGAGGGTCTTCTGTGCCTCCGGGCCCCGTTGGCCTAGGGAGCACAGCGATGCCGCGACGACAGGCTCTACATGATGAACCGTGAGAGCACTTGGCTCGTTCCCTTGTCCATTCCATGTTGCGAGCCATTGCGTCTACCACCTCCTAGGGTCCTCTTCGCGGTCGCGACCAAGCGGAGGAAAGGATTGCGCACCAGGAATCTGCCCCCTAGCAGTGGAAAAAACCGAGCCCGAAGACAACCAGTGCGGGACATCGCAAGCCAGGGCTTAGACGATGTCCGGGGTTTAGCAGATGGGATACGGTAGCTCGCTGGTAAGGAACAGATGCTTTAGGCGCAAAACCCAGCCACCGCATGGGCGCGACCTGATTATGCCCCCGGGGGGAGATTGCCACGATCGCAACATAAAGAAAGGATAAGGGCACGAGCCCGGAAATGATAATAAAAGTATTACTATGAAAAGCGAATATGCATGGGGCTCGCCCAGTGCTGAGGTTTTGAGGCACTTACAGGATGTGTTTTCAGATAATATTTGTGAAGATACTCCCAGGCTTACCGAGCCCGGTTGGGCAGTTCCGATCACCAGGGAGGGGCCTTCCCACGGGGGGAAGATTTCATTCCGACTCGTAAGAAGATACGGCGGAGATTCGAACCCCAAACCTGAAGTGATCGGGCCCGAACCTGACGCCACAGATAGCGCTTGAGGCCTTGCTGGTAACGAGCGACGCGGAACAGAGCGCGCCACCTTCGTTCCTTGAGGAAGTCGAGGTTGTCGAGATGCATATTGCCGTGCTTGATGTCTGTCGATGTAGCGCTGTAGCCGAGAGCCGAAGGAGAGTCCTAGCGACAGAACGGCTTCGGCCCGGTACATCAGGAAGAAACTAGGTCTCCCCGGGGGCCCAGCTTGGTGTGGTATGAATCGTCCCCAGGACCGCCGGGGAAAGGTCTACTCTACACATAATGAACTGTGAGAGCGTCCGGTTCGTTCCCTTATCCACCCCATGCTACAAGCCGTGACGCATGGGAAACGACAAAAGGAACGAGACCGGGAAGGATATTAAAAACATTGCTTATGTAAAATGTATATACATGGGGCCCCGGCCAGCGCTGAGTTCCCGGAGAAGTCCGGCGCTAGCCCGGGCTCACCGCGACTTACAGGACATTTATATAGATAGATTTGTGAAGACGTTGATGTGCCTAGGGATGGAGCTCGGACTCGCTTCCCTCGCGAGCCCGAGTCCGGCATGTGCTCGGGACCCGGGGGCCCCGGCTGTCATGCGAAGGATAAGTGTCCGGGACCCGGGGGCCCCGTACTGAAATATGGTTTTGATATAAGCCGGGTTCCGGGGGCCCGGGCTTGAATATGGGATGTGAGACGACCTTCCGGTAGCATTCTCGCCGGGACGGTGCTATCCGGGCTATCGCGCCCTATTCCTGGTGTCGCGTTCCTAGGCTTGCACTCGCCTTGGCGATGCCGCCCTGGTTCGGCACCTCGGTGTCGGACCCGGGGCACGGATTCGGGAATCCGTGCCTTGGCTCGATATGTGTCCGGGACCCAGGGGGCCCTGGACTGAAATATGATTTGTTATGCAGGATTGGTATGTGCCCGGGCACAGGGGCCCGGGTATGGACATGGACCATGTCGGGACAACTTCCCCGGACCTGCCCTTGCGGAGACAATGCTGTCTGGGTACTCGCGTACTGTCGAAGCCATTCTGGACCGGGAGCGGGATTCGGACCGTCCGCCTAAGGGCCGGACGGTCTGAGTCGCTACAACCGAACCGTCCGTCGACGGTTCGGACCGTCCGAACCGCTTCGAGCGCGCTTGGCCCGCTACTGGTTCTGCCGGGACTCGGGCTCAGCTCCCTCGGACTCAGATCCCTTGAGAGGGAGCGAGCTCTCCGTGACCGGACAGGGGGGAGATATGCACCCGGGAGCCAGGGGCTCGACCGGGGCGATTTACGCGCGCCCGGGAGCCAGGCTCCGACCGGGGCCAGATATGCGCCCGGGAGCCAAGGGCTCCCACTGGGACTGTTTACGCACCCGGGAGCTAAGCTCCGACCGGGGTTAAGTACGCACCCGGGAGCCAAGCTCCGACCGGGGCAGATAAGCACGCCCGGGAGCCAAGGGCTCCGACCGGGGCCGAGGAACCCGGGAGCCAAGCTCCAACCGGGCTAAGTACGCCCCCGGGAGCTAAGCTCCGACCGGGGCTAGGTACGCACCGAGCTAAGGTCCGACCGGGGCTAGGTACGCACCCGGGAGCCAAGGGCTCGGACCGGGGCTCACCCGGGAGCCAAGCTCCAACCGGGGCTAGATATGCGCCCGGGAGCCAAGGGCTCCCACTGGGGCTGTTTACGCACCCGGGAGCTAAGCTCCGACCGGGGCTAAGTACGTACCCGGGAGCCATGCTCCGACCGGGGCAGATAAGGGTTCCTAACTGGAATGCTGATTGACATGTGCCGGGTAAGGATATGTACCGTATTAGGACGAGTTCCCCGGGTCCGCCCTTGCCGAGGCGGTACTGTCCGGGTACTCGTGCCCCGTCGAAGTTGTTCCGGCTCGGGAGCAGGACTCGGACCGTCCACCAAGGGTTCGGATCGTCCGAACCGTCTCGGTCGGGCTCGGGCTCGCTACTGCTCCTGCCGGAGCTTCTTGACGCGCTCGGCCAGCTTTTGGACGGCGCGGCATTCCACAAGGTCGTGCGAATCCGTCTCGTGGACGGCGCACCTCCTCCGGGCTTCGACCGGCTCGAGGCGCTCGGCCAAGCGCTGGACGGCACGACACTCCGTGATGTCGTGCCGGTCCGTGTCGTGGTAGGCGCACCACCCCCGGGTTGTGGCCAGCTTGAGATGCTCGGCCATCCCCTGGACGGCGCGGCACTCCGTGATGTCGTGCCGGTCCGTGTCGTGGTAGGCGCACCACCCCCGAACTATGGCCGGCTTGGCACGCTCGGGTGAGCGCTGGACGGCGTGGCACTCCGCGATGTCGTGCCAGTCCGTCTGGTGGAGAGGGCACCACTTCTGGGCTGTTGCCGGCGGTGGCGGCGCGCGTGCGGCCTTGCGCCGCTTGCTGCGACCATCGCCTCCGCAGGCATCATAGCTCCGGGGGCTACCCGTAGCCGCCAAGGCGCAGCTCTCGGCCGCCGCCTTGGCCTTCTGGCGCTTCCTTCTGTTCCGCCTTAGCGCAGAACGTGAAAGCTTGACATCCTCCCCAGGGCCTTGGCCGGGGGCCCCAGGGCTTGCGGCAGCGTTCGCACGCCGCTCGTGCCGCCGCTCGATGGTGACCCGGGCGTCCTCCTGAACCTGCGTCCGGTCCAGCCAGTCGCGGAGGTCGCCATGGCCATTGTTGGAGTCCCGCGGACGATGGCCTTCCGTCATGGAGTGCGTTGGTGTCGGGGGCGCCGGCGTACCACCTAAAAAGGAAACTCCCCCTACCTGGCGCGCCAGCTGTCGAAGGATGAAACCTCGACGGCGGGAAGTCGGGAGACCCCCCTTTTGAGATTCGGCCAGGGGAGTAGTTCTCAGGCGGAGTCGGCTTCGGGTGTAGCAGAAAGATATGTGAAGAAGACGGTGAACAGCACGCACAGAGGAGACACGAGGCGTTTAGACAGGTTCGGGCCGCCGGAGCGTAATACCCTACTCCTGTGTGTATGCTATGTGGAGGATGAATGTAGTATGGTAGTTACAAGGTAAGCTGGCTCACGGCCGGAGCCAGAGAAGAGGAACAGTGGCTAGAGAATGAGCTCGGGAGCCGAAGACAGGGAAAGCTCTGTCCAGTCCGGCCTCTTCCCCTCACGGTGGCTTGGGTCCTCCTTTATAAAATCAGGGGAGTCCACAGTGCCAGTGTGTGGGGAGAGAGGAAGCGCTGTGTTGTCTTGTTGCACGCCTCTGCCTGCTGTGCCCACGCCGGGTAGGTTGGCCGTGGGCAGCCTAGTCTTCGGGATGTGGGGATGTGACGGAGCGTCCAGTCGTCTCAGCTGCAGGCGGCTGGAGTACAAAGATTTGACAGAGGTTGTCGCCCTCCGCTGCCTTGGACAGAGAACCGGAGTCCTCTTAGTCAAAAGTCACTGATGGTATTGTCGTGTGCTCACGGGGGGCCGTCCTGGGACGTCCACGCGTGGCAAGCAGGCGACGGGGGCGACAGGCCCTGTCGCTTCGTCATTAATGTAGTAGTTGGGGAGCTGGTCCAGCGAGCCTGCCGGGGACCGACAGGTGGGCCCCGGGCAGGGAGTGACACGGTGCCGCCCGGAGGCGAGGCAGGCGCGAGGCCGACGGCGCCCCGGGGACGAGCCCGGGGCCGCTGAAGACAGTGCCCCGGGGGTGAGCCCGGGGCCGAAGGGGACCGTGCCCCAAGGTGAGCCCGGGGCTGCTGGAGACCGGCCCCCGGGGACAAGCCCGGGGCCAAAAGAGGCCGTGCCTCGGGGGCGACCCCGGGGCCAAAAGAGGCCGTGCCCCGAGGGCGAGCCCGGGGCCGAAGGAGACTTGTGCCGGCGATGACGTCCCCGGGGACGAGCCCGGGGACGATGGAGGGATGGCCCCGCGGGGAGCTTGTGGCCGATGACCCACGCGTCCCCGCAGACCGTGGGACCCCCAGTCCTATTTCGCCGACAGCGTCTGTCTTCACATTTAGGGCGTGCTCGATCACCTCCCTTGTTACGCCTGGCATATCGGACGGTTTCCATGTGAAGATATCCTTGTTGGTTTGTAGGAAGGTGACGAGCGCGTCTTCCTATTTGGGGTCGAGTCCGGTCCTGACTAAGGCCGTCTTGGAGGGATCGGAAGGGTCCAGCGGGATCTTCTTCATGTTAGAGTCCGCTGAAATTCCCGACTTGGCTGCTTTTTTCGCCGGAACTTGATCTTGCTCGACTTCAGCTGTGACGGCATGCCAAATGCTATCGCGCCCGACTGCTGCCTCTTGTGATTGGGCCAGTTCGCAGCTCTCCTTGTCGTAGGTGAAGGCTTGCTTGACGTCGCTGCGGAGGGAGAGGACTCCTGCTGGCCCGGGCATCTTAAGCACCATATATGTATAGTGCGGTATCGCCATGAATTTGGCGAGCGCCGGTCATCTGAGTATCACGTGATACATAGTCTCGAAGTCGGCGACCTCGAAGCAGATATTTTCCGTGCGGAAGTTATCCTGCGTGCCGAAGGTTATCGGCAAGGTTATCTGCTCGAGTGGTGTTGAAGATAGGTCAGTAATTATCCCGTGGAAAGGCGCGGTACTCGGCCGTAGCTCTGAACTAGGGATCTTCATCTCGTCCAAAGTCTTGGCGAAGAAGATATTGAGCGTGCTGCCTCCGTCGATGAGGGTTTTCTTCAGCCTGATGTTTTTGACGACCGGGTCCAGGACGAGTGGATAGCATCCCGGGTGTGAAACCCAATCTGGGTGATCCGCGTGGTTGAATGTAATGGCCATCTCTGACCAGCGCAGGTACTGGGGGTGTCCGCCATAGAGACCGTGTTGATGTCGGGTGCAGATAGCTTCTGTTTTTGCTTGGACTCATACGCGAGCAGCCCTCCGAAGATGTGATTGAGCTCGGCCTGGGGATCTTGAAAATCGTCGGCTGGGCCTGAGTCTGGCTTGTCCTTGTCCTTGTCAGCACCAGACGATGAAGCCTGCTCGGAGGCAAACTTCTTGAGCATGTAGAAGTCTTTGGCCGCGTGCTTGCCCTTGGGGTGGAAGGGGCATGGCCCGCTCATGACTTTCTGGTAGTCTTTGTTCCGTTGGGGCCACGACCGAGTGCATTCCATGTTGGCCACCTCGTTGTCCGACTTCCGCTTGCGGCTGCCGGACTTATTTTGAGACGGCTCGTTGTCGGCTTTCGCCTTCTGATTTTTCTGTCAGGACTCCTTCTTCTCGTCGAGGGCCTCGGCGACCGCTTCGGCCGAGTCGGCGTATTTGTTGGCCATGTCGAAGAGTGCCCGGACAGAGGATGGTGGTTTCCGAGTGAACTTCGCGATAAACGGGGCGTCCTTTACTCCCTTGCGGAAGGCGGTGATGACGGCCTCGTCCTTGGTCGTTGGGATTTGATTACGCTTCTTGGAGAACCTCTTGATAAACTCTTGTAGAGACTTGTTCTTCTTTCTGTGAAGTTGATATAGGTCGTGCTCAGAAGACGGCCTCTTGTAGGTCCCCTGAAAATTAGCGATGAACCGCTCCCTGAGTTGTCCCCAGGTACCGATCAACCGCCTCAGGAGGCCTGATAGCCATGTCCTCGCTAAGTCGGCTAGGGCGACTGGGAGGTAGTTAGCCATAGCTTTATGATCACCTCCGGCTGCGCGAATCGCCAGGGTGTATACTGTGAGCCAGGACTTCGGGTTGGTTTTGCCATCGTATTTCTTGATTCCCATGGGCTTGAAGCCCGACGGCCAATCGACGTCCTGGAGATCGTCGGTGAAAGCTGGAACGCCTTCATCTTCAGGAGGGCTCCAGCTCCAACCACGGCGGTTGAACTACTCATGACGGAAACCGAAGCGCTCATGTTCGTCCTCCAATCTGCGGCGCTCATCTTCTTCGCGTTCGTTGCACCGGGCATTGATGGTGTGGCGAAGGTCACGTTGCAGTCGTACTCGGAGGACTTGATTAGGTCGGCGATCATATTGGTGACGCCGCCGATTGTTGTTGTTGGTGCCGCCGAGTGATGTTTGTCGTGACTCCTCACGTGGCTGACTTGAGCCAGCCGCCCGGCGTCGTGCTGATGTGGATTATCCCGCCGCCGGAGAGCCCGACCGGTTGGTCGGTATAAGTGTATCGCCCGACTGCTGTTGCTGCTGACAGGCAGCAGCTGTAATCATCGCCTTGATCTTGGCGATAGTCGGGGTGGCTTGGTGATCAGGCCCGAGTTGGAGCGTGTCCAGCAGGGTTGCAGCGGCCATGACGTTCTGTTGTGGCATGACGAAGACGTTGTGGTCGCCGACTTTTGTTTGGAGGATCTGTTGCTGGGCAGATCGCCCAGCCCTACGAAGCTCTTCATTGCGTGCCCCGCGGTCAGCTTCCTCCTGTTGTTGTAGTCGGCGCGCCTCCTCTTGTTGTTCTTCTTGCACTCGGCGAACCTCCGGTGAGGGCGTTGATGCCATGAAGATCTCGCGGGGGATGAGGAGACCCACCAAGCTGGTGTTCGAATTGGAGTTCGAACTGTTATCCGACTGGGAGTCGGAGTCCACATAGTTGAGCGAAGTAAGAATTGCCCCGATCACCCTGGATCCAATCTAAAACGGCTCAGGGCCGTGTCCAAACTGAAGCACAGGAGATCGGGGGTGCCGCACGGGGTGTAGACTTGTGGCGTTGCCGAATCCGAGTGGGAGATTGACGATCTCCCTGCTTCCTAGCCCAACCCGAGCTGGCTCAAGGCCTAGCGTGGGCCGAACAACGGCGGAGAGAATTGTCCCGTGGCTCGGCGAAGTAGAAATTTGTTGCCGCGGCTTAATAATGGTTGCCGCCACATCTGGTGGGCCAATTGGCGCGGAGTCGGCTAGTTCCTCGGCCAGTTGGATTGGATTTGCTTCGGCCAAGGTAAGGTTGCTGATCTGGTCGGCAATGAAGTCGAGGCTTCCGAAGGATATGGTGTCTCCAGGGGAGAACTTGTCGCCGTCGACTCCTCTTGCTGGATCCATCGAGATTGTAGATGTAGATTGCGCTGAGACCCCTACCTGGCATGCCAACTGTCGATGTTTTACACTGGCAATATGAATACGGGGCTACTCAGCGATGGGAAACTCAGTGGATTCCAAAGGACCACAGGGAGATTTTATACTGGTTCAGGCCCTTGATGTGAGGTAATACCCTACGTCCAGTTGTGGTGGTATTTCTTTGAGGTGTTGTGTCTGTCGGAGGAGGGAACTCCAACCGCGGGGAGTCTAGGGACCATCCTTTGAGGTTCAGCCAGGGGAGTTGTTCACAGGACGGCTGCGGCGCCATAGCTGGGTCTACATCGGTGTCGACACCAACGACCGGCTCCTGTTCCCGACCGAGGCGGCCCGAAAGGTGAAGAGCTGGACAGAGTCGCTGTTGGAAGATGCGCGCTTAGCGCCAGTGATGGAGCGCATCACCGGCCTGGTGGCGGCCGGGCTGAACTCGTACATGGTCGTCGGCGACTTCCTCGGCCGACGACTGGTGGCGCTCAACAGGAGGTCCCGGGCCTGCTGGCTGTATATCGGACCCGGGACATCACCAGGACCTACCCCGTCGATCTAAGCGAGGAGGCGATGGGCCTGTTAATGGCGGCAGTGTTGGAAGGAAGGGGCGCGGCGGGCCGCGCGCTCCCGAACGGCGTCTCGCCGCTCTGCGCTGACCGCGGGCGGACGAAGATCCAGGAAGGTCTCCCGCGATTTGACGCCGTGGGGATTGTTGAGGCGCGGAGCACCCCTAAGATCGTCGAGGTGCCCGGCGTCTCGGAGGACGAGGATGTACTGGCCGAAGAGCTGGTATTGTCGAAAAAAGAGGGGAAGCAGCCGGCGGGGCCCGACCCGGGGTTGCTGGTGGCCAAAAAGGCAAAGACTGCCACCCTGGCGGCCGCTGCTTCCTAGAGCCACGCGGACCTCGAGAGGACCGGGGCCACTGTCGCGGTTACTGCATGCGCGGCGCCGGCAAGCGCCGGTCGGGCCCTGTTCCCGGAGCTGAGGCCGGCTACCCGGGCCCCTGGGACCGAGCCAGAGACGGTCCCAGACAGGGGAGGAAGCAAGACCCCCGCCGGCACGAGGGGCGCCGTTGAGCCGGCGTCAGGAGCGCTAGAAGCCCCGGCCCGCATCGCCGCCCCAGGTGCGTCGCCAGGGAAGACGAGATCCCGCGGCGGCACCCGGCCTCTTTTGAGGCCCAAGCCATGGAGCTTCAAGGGGCCCTAGGCAAAGTAAGTGCTTCCATCCCATTTGGGTCTTCTCGCCACTACATTTTCTCTTGCGTTTCTTGACCTGGCTCTTACCTGTCTGGATTTGGTTTTTATAGAAAAAATCAGGGGCCGATGATGGCGCCGCCAGCCCCGGCCGCAGGCGGCACCGGGGGCGCGCCAATGGCGCCGCCGCGTCCCGCTATGCCCCCACCCTCGCCGAGTGCGGAAGCGAGCATGGAGACCGCGGCGGCGACTCCGGAGCGGGCCGTCGCGGAACCGACCGATGTCCCTGCCGCCGAAGAAGAGGGGGATGCCAAGGCCCAGCCATCTCCCGCGAGGAGGGAGCGGGCCCTGGTACTTTTTGCTGCCCAGCGAACAGGAGTGGCGCGTGGACAGGCGATGCTAGACTCTGCGCTGGAGCAGATGGCGATCGTCGCCGGCCAAGTGCAGGCGGCAGCCCGTCGGGAGCGGCGGGAGTCCGCCCGGGTCCGGGCGGATCTCGAGAGTGGGCGGGCAGCGATCGCAATGGCGATGCAGCAGCTAACCGCCCGTATGGTCGCCACCGAGATCTTTGTGGCGACCCGCCGGCTGGAAATCAAGGTAGCGGAGAGGTGCATCGTCCAAATGCAGGCCGCCGCCCAATCTGCCGCCGACGAGGCCTCTCGCGCCCGGTCCGAGATGGAGGTGCGGGAGAAGGAAATATCCTCCCGGGAGGATCGCGTCCGGGCTCGTGGCCCGGGAGTGCGAGATCACCGCGCGCGAGGAAGCTGTGGTGGTTCGCGAGGAGGCCGCCGGCCTTTCCTGCACCATCGGCCAGGATAGCATGCGCCGCCTCTTGAGCTAGAAGGAGAGGCTGGTGTCCTGGGAAAAGGGTCTTGAGGAGCTGGAGGCTGACCACCGGCGCGAGGCGGAGCAGACGAAGCTGCTGGCCGCCGACATCGACACCAAGGCCGAGGCCGTCGCAACACGAGAGGCGGCCGTGGAGGACAAGGAGAACACCTTCGCCCCGCGCGAGGCGGCGGTGAAGGCCGCCGAGTCCCGGTTGGCGGAGATGGAGTGGGAGGCCGAGGCCTCCCGGAAGCGCGGGGCCGACTTCGAGGCCGTGGCGCGCGGGGCCGCAAAGCGGGCTGCGTCAAGCGGCTCCCCGAGCTTGGCCGAGAAGCTGGCCAAGGCGGAAAAACGGCTGTCATTGGCGCAAAATAGCCTCGCCCTTCGGAAGAATGGCGACCGCGATGTCGCAGCCTGCCTGGGGCAGTACAGCTTCAGGGTCCAGAGGTGTCTCCACCACATCAGCGTCCGGGCACCTCCGCGGAAACTGGGGGGCCCACCGGGGTTGCCCAAGAGGTGGTGGAGCTTGGCGACTTGCTGCGTACGCTGGACTTGCTCCCCTAGCAAGTTCATGAAGTTCTGGTGAAAGAAGGGAGAGAGCTCGCCCTGCGGGTGGTGGAGTATGTTCTCGGGTGCTACCGGGCCCGGGACTCCGACTTCTCCCTGGCCCCGGTGCTCGAGGGATTCCCAGCCAAAGGGGAAGAGGAGGCACGGAAAGCCGTGGGCGAGGCCACTGCAACGGTGGTAGGGTTCTTCGACCGCGACGAGCACCTCGTGGAGCCAACGACCGACGAGGAGTCCGAGGAAGACGGCAGTCCCCTTCGGACACTGCCCGGGGACCGGTCCGAGGAAGACGAGTGACCTCCCCCCGGACGACGGCATCTCCCGGCCTCCGCTCGTGCTTGTGCTCTGATTTTGCCTATCTTGTACAAAGAGAAACATCTCTATATGTATATAAACATGTTTACATTTTCGTACCTTTGCTTATTGTGTTGTTCCGGAAGTTGCTCATGTCTGCTGCTGTTGTTGTTTGTTTTTTTTATTTCCTAGGCCCGGGAACGCCGAGTACCGGGCACCATCCGACTCCGAGCGCCAGCAGCCGAGAACGGCCGTAGCGCCTAAGTCCCCTTTCCGGGGCCTGGGGTAGCTGCCTGCCCCGGGAGCTCGGTCCCCGAGGGCGGCGAGCGTGATAGTGGCCCGCCCAGGGAACCCAGTCCCCGATGACCGCGAGCAACTGAGCGCGAGTCTTGCGGAACGGTTAAGTCCATCTTCTGGGCCTGGGGGCCCTCCATGCCCCCGAGCGCTCCTGGCCCCGGGAGCGCAGCGAGGCCGTGGGAAAAGACTACTAGAAGAAAGAGAAAATACGAAAAATGCCCCGTGTGGGTTAGGTATGGCCAAAGTGCTGAGCTCGTGCCCTATGACTCGCCAGGAGCCCCTTGGGAACTGACCTTGACCGTGCATGGGGTCGCCAGATAGCGCAGCACCCGGTGCCCCGGCGGTGGTCGGGGTGGCGCTGGCCAGGCCGGGCACCGCTACCCGCCCCGGGAATCTAGGCTAGCCCGACGGGGGGTTCTGCCCAAGACCCCGGGGCATCGACAGTGCCCGGGGCGCGGTCCATGACCCAGCCATCTGGCTTCGGCAACCAGGGCAGCGCTAACCCGGCGGCCCTCGCGCCAGGCTTTGACAGATTCCGCTTTGCCCTCGGGGCCGAGGAGAACGAAACACGTGGCCATACAAACGGGGAGAGAATAGAAACTGAGCAATGTTTAAAGTCGGATAAAATTGCGTATCTGGATGTTGAAAGGGTGATGCGGCTCCGCGAGCACAACCCCGAGGCCAGGAGCACTGCCAGCCCTCGGGCCAGGAACTTGCGCCGGAAATAAATCTGAGATGGGGGCCCCCGGCCAGCGCCGAGGTTTGGAAAACCAACTTAAACTTGCCGGGGATGGGTCTAATCTACACACGATGAACTGTGAGGGTACTTGGCCCGTTCCTTTGTCCATTCCATGCTACGAACCGTGACGTCTACCACCTCCCAAGGGCCTCTTCGTGGTCACGCCTGTGCGGAGGAAAGGATTGCGCATAAGCATTTCGCCCCCTACCTCCGGAAAAAACCGAGCCCGAAGCCAACCAGGCGGGACACCGTAGCCACCGGGGCCCGGGGCGCCGCGCAGAGGGGCGCACCCATGGCCCCGTGGCATGGACAATTCCCCGGGTTTAGCAGGAGGGGATACGGTAGCTCGTTGGTAGGGAACTGATGATTATGCGCAAAGCCCAGCCGTCGTATGGGCGCGGCCCGATTTTGTCCCCGGGGGAGACCGCCACGAACGCAACACACAGAAAAGGACAAAGGGCACAAGACCGGAAAGGATATTGAAAATGCTGCTTAGGGGAGCGAATGCACATGGGGGCCCCTGGCCAGCGCTGAGATTTGGAGAAATCCGGCGCTGGCCCGAGCACCCCGTGTCGATGTTTTACACCGGCAATAAATATATGGGGCTACTCGGTGGATTGTAAAGGAACACAGAGAGATTTTATACTGGTTTAGGCCCTCGATATGAGGTAATACCCTACGTCCAGTTGTGGTGTTGTTCCTTTGAGGATGTATGGTGGTGATTCTAGTGAACCAATCCAACCTCTGAGCTTATGTGTGCTCTTGCCCTCAGGGGGCACCCTGCCTCCCCTTATATACTGGGGGACAGGGTTACAAGGTAGGAGTCCCAACCGGATTACGGCCAAGGGATCTCCTCTTAGAGATATAACACACCCGACTAGGACTGTATATTCCTTTCTATACAAGGCAAAGTCTGCCGAATCTAGCTATATCTCTAATTACATGGCTAGGCCCATCCTCTAACCGAGTGGCCCATATGCTTGTCATGAGGTACCCGGGGCCCATGGCACCCACAATAGCCCCTGAGACCTTCATAGTTGAGTCACAGCTGATGCCGAGTGCTCATCCTCCATGGTGAAGTCTTCCCAAGTGCATTGCTCCCGAGTACTCTTTGTTCGAGTGTCGATGCTTTGCACCGGCAATAATATTATGGGGGTACTCGGCGAACTGGAATTCGGTGGATTGCAGAGGAACACGAGGGAATTATACTGGTTCAGGCCCTCAAGGTGAGGTAATACCCTACGTCCAGTTGAGATGTTATTCCTCTGAGGTGGATTTGTGATCGATGATCTCGGGTTGCCCTCATAGGGCGCCCTGCGTCCCTTTATATACTAGGGGACAGGGGTACATGGTAAGGATCCCAGTCGGATACGACCAAGGGATTTCCTTATTAGAGATAGAATCCTATCCGACTAAGGCTATGTTTCCTTATTGTACAAGGTACAGCCTGCCGGGTGCTATCTTATCTCTAATTACATGATCTGGCCCATCCTCTATCCGAGTGGCCCATGTGCTTGTAGTGAAGTACCCGAGGCCCATGGCTCCCACAGTAGCCCCTGAGATCTTCATAGTTGAGTCACAGCTGACGCCGAGTGCTCTTCCTCCACGGTGAAGGTTACCCGAGTGCGATGCTCCCGAGTACTCTTTGTCCGAGTAAGTCTTCCCGAGTCCTGCTTCATGTCAGCTGGCAGCGAGGCTATGAAGGGCTTCATGTAAATATATGAATAGTGTGCGCCGAATAGGCGCACCTATTAGGTGTAGCCCCCGACTTTGTGCTTAATTGTGAAGACAATTAAACATAAAGTCAAAGATCTTTAACCTGGAAGTCTTTCCCGAGTAGATTACTACTGGTATATGAGACTCTTCGGTATCATGTCAACCGGAATATAATTCATAGTCTTGCCGAGTAGGAGGCTACTCGTATATAGGACTCTTCGACTTCATGTCAGTCGGAATGTGTGTTTATAGTCTTGCCGAGTAGGATACTACTCGTATATGGGACTCTTCAGCGTCATGTCAGCTGGAAAGGGAGTGTTTATAGTCTTTCCCGAGTGGCGTCCCACCCAGAAGTTAGACTCATCCGCATCATGTCAGCGGGAATGATAAATTTATAATCTCTCCCGAGTAGTGCACTACTCGAGAGTTAGACTCTTCAGCGTCATGTCGGCTGGAATAATGTCGCTCATGGCAACTGATAGCCACGCATGTTGGCCGAGTACCACTTTATGAAAAATAAATCCATCGCGTGGTTAGGTGTACTCGAGAGAGATACCTGCATCCCCAATTTTAATGAAGACCAGCTTGTGATCCTTGTAAGGATATATCCTCGAGACCTGGTGGATAAGACAGATACCCAAACATATTTGTTTAGCAGTAAGGCTCTCATGAAGCATATCTGTTTACCTCACCGATTCCTGTGAGTAGCACCAGCGCTATTATTTCAACTCAGCCTGCGGGCGGCCCACATGGAGCATGCTACTGTAGGAACTCATATCTTGTCGGCCCAATACCAACTGTGTGGGCCTGGGTCCATCTAGTCAGTTCAGGCTATAAAAGGATGGGGAGAGAGAAAAAGATTCCATCGTCTTCCCCAAAGCAACCAATCTCTTCATCTTCTACCTTCGCGCCTAGCTTTTCGCCTCCCGCCCGGCTAGGGTTAGCAGCAGCCGTTCCCCACCCGGACTCGGGCGATTTCAATCCTCTTCGTCTATTCCAAGCCCCCGATTTGCTTTCCCCCAAATCTCAACGCCTCCAGTCATGCCGAAGGTGACGAATCCTGCGGGTGCGCCAGGGAGTTCTTGGCCGATCTCGGATTGCGGCTCGGTGAAGCTGAGACGGCTGGAGAGCGAGCTGAAGTTGCCCAGCCAAGAAGTGATCCGTTGGCGGTCGGCAAGGGATGAGTCGAGCCCCAACCCCCGGCCTGGTGAAACGGTAGTTTTCGCCTCTTTCTTTGATCGGGGCTTGTGTCTTCCGTCGTCTGATTTCTTCCGCCGCATCCTTGATTTCTACGGGCTGGAGTTGGTGCATTTAAATCCCAACTCAATCCTTCAGATCTCCATATTCGTTACCCTTTGCGAGTGCTTTTTGGGTGTTGAGCCCCATTTCATCCTCTTCCGACATTTGTTCCATGTCAAGCCCCAGCCTTCCAAGAGTAATATCAGTGTGATTGGGGGGGCTGGTCTTCAACTAAGGAGTGATGGGAAGAAAACATATATCGATTTGCCCTTGAAATCTTCTCTGAAGGGCTGGCACAAGGAGTGGTTTTACTGTGCCAATCTAGCTCCTTCCTTGCCCCCGTTTACTGGTATGCCGCCGGTGGTGTTGCCAAGCTGGTCTTCGGAGCCAACCTTTGAAGAACTGGGCCAGGCACACATATTGCTAACGAAGATAGATGACCTCAAGAGGGCCGGCTTGACAGGGCCCTGGGTGGCTCGTCGTTTCCTGACGAGGCGCGTCCAGCCGCTGAAGCTGAGAGGTGCTTTCGGCTGGGCTTTCAGAGGTAAGCACGATCCCGACCGGGTGAGCAGCGAGACAGCGGACAAGGGGGCAGTAACCGATACCTTGTTTGGCTACTTCTCAGAAGGGATCGTTGCCACCGAAGATGATAACCGCCGAGTTGCTGCCTATAGCTTCATCCGGCCGCGGACCAAGGTAACCTTGTACTTTCTTCTGTGGTGAACGCCTGTGGAACGATGATTGTTCAACCTTGCGTGATGGTATCTTGTCGACTTGCTTGTAGTGGCATGAGGAATTTGATGAAGATTCTCGCCCATTGTCTGCGGTCGCGTCGAAGAAGAGGCCAAGGAGTCCCTCTGATACCCAACCCGACTCCAAGAGAGCGGGGAAGAAGCCAATTTTATATCGGGGCGAGGGGGCCATGACAGCGCGTGCCGTGAGCGGTAGCTTGAAGATAAAGGACACCGCTGCCATAACGCCTACGCGGTCGAGTCCCAGGCTGAGAGCAGTTGGCTTGGGCTCGACGTTGTCATGCCCAGCAACAGCGCCGCCAAGGGGCCAACCAGAGCGGAGGCCGATTGGGGCGAAGGAACCCGAACCAACCGTACCAGAGTCGAGGCCGACTCAGGCCGATATGCCTCTGCCGTCGGCGACACCGTCCGGGGCGAGCGCCGATGCCAGCGCTTCGCCGGGGAGCGGGTACGCTAGCAGGAGGCTGAAGTTTTCCAAGAGGTGCGCTACTCCGAGCATTCTGTAGTCGTCGTATGTTGAAATACAGTCTTGATGTCTTGCTTCGTTGTGCAGGAAGCGGGCCGATATCGACCTCAAAAAGGTCGGCCCATCTGCCCCGCTTGATGAATCCACCCCAGCCGAGTCAGCAGCAGCAAGCCCACCTGCTGTGCCGGTGGCCAGCTCGGTTGCTGAAACCGAGGTGGCTCCGACTACAGGGCCGCTACCGCCAGTCGACCGGGAGGTGGCTGTTGAAGCTGAGGCCCCGGCCCCCGAGGCACCATACGTCGCGGAAGCAGGGGACGGATCCCCCGATCCGGTCCCCAATGTTGTAGGGGAAGGCGATGCCGAGGTCGGGACCCCGTCGTCTTCATGGTTGTCGTCACCGCCATCGTCGCCGTTGCCGCCGCCACCGGAGATCCCACATTTGCCTCGGATCGAAGCTCCCCCACGCGTGATGCCCCGGACCTTCTCGTGGACCACTCGCGACGGCACTATGAAGAGCTTCAGACTTGATGAAATCGTCGCAAGGAGAGAGCGCGAGAGCCTGCTTCGTGCCGCCATCAACGGGTCCCAAGGGGTCGCGGTATGATTCTTGTAGTGAAGCTCCAGCAATCTTCTTGTCTTGATGTTTGACTCTGTCGTCGGTTTGTTCCTTGTCCTGAGCAGAAGCTCGTCGACCGCAATGAGGCGATGACAGAGATCCTAGTCGAGATGGCTCCCCATCTCGCGGAATTACAACAGCTCCGGGCATTGAAGGCCGAGATGGAGGCGCGTCACACGAGTAGGGAGGCCTGGCTGAAGAGCGGCGCTGATCAGCTCAGGGCTGAGACATGGGCCTTAGCCGAGAAGGTCAGAGGTAAAATCCTCGAGCATATCTCCCCGACCGGACCGTTGGTGTAATCATCCAGTTACGTCGATCCGACTGCTTGGTGGTGTCATGACTGCGCGATTGAGCTCTTGGCTAATCTGTGGTGCAGACCTCGAAGCGGAGAGGGAGTCGCAGCTGAAGGAGGCCGAAGAAGCCAAGGCCGAGCTTGAAAGAGTCAAGGCCGACCTGACAAAAGTCAATACCGAGCTTGACCGGGAGAAGTCCGAGTTGGAGAAGGCCGTCGTCGAGCTCGGTAAGGAGAAGGCCGAACTGGAGAAGACCGTGGCCGGGTGGGAGGCCGACTACGAAAGTAAGTCCTCAACCCGACTGTGATCTCAGCCAATACATTATTCACCCTGCGTGTAGCCGATCCTGACAAGCATACTTGCCGGCCGATCTGGGCAGGCATGAGAGCCAACGTCCAGGCCCAGTACCGGTTCTACACGGAGGAGATAAGGTCAATCCGGGAGTCACGGGAGGCCCTCGTCGGGTCCGTGAAGGGGCTCCTTGACCTTGTGGATCCCCGCTCAGTGGGGACCAGCTGTAGCAGAATTCCTCAAATAATGGGGCGTCTCGAGGATGCGCCGAGTGCCCTGAAAAGGTACTTAGACGAGCGGGTTGCCGCCGGCGTGGCCCAGACCCTAGCAATGACCAAGTCCATCTACCCGAGGGCGGACATTGAGGCCATCGGGGAGGGATTTTCCGAGGAGACGACGCCCGAGGAAGCGCTGGAGCTGATCTCACAGGCGAAGCCGACTGCTGAAGCGATTACCCGAGACCTGGGTCTGTAAAGGCAATATATTTTGTAGTCGGTGTATACATATGCTTTCATATACGATCATGTGTGAATATATGTGTCGTGCCGCCAAACTTATTATTCGGTTGTCATTAGCTTTACCCGACCATGTAGCATGCACCGAGTTAGTTCGATAGAACTTGATAAAAATCGTTCAGAGGAAGATGCTATACTCGGGCGAACGCATCAGTCGTGGCAAGGCTTCATAACCAAGGTGAGATAAGCTTGTATGTTATTGACAGAACACATATATACATGCAGCCCCCGACTCACTACTCGATTGGAACAAGCGGCGTAGTGAGTCAGGAAAAACTGTACACATGGAAAAAGTAAAACTCAGGTATAGAAAGGACGTAGCTGTTCTATATTCCATGAGTTGGTGATGAGGACGCCGTCTTTGGTCTTCAGTCGGTAGGCGCCTGGCCGCGTGACCTCGGCTATAATGAACGGCCCTTCCCAGATGGGGGATAGTTTATGCCTGTCCTTGGTGGTTTGTATCTTCCTTAGAACGAGATCCCCGACCAAGAAGGCGCGGCCACGGACATTGCGATTGTGGTAGCGACGCAGGCCTTGAAGATATCGTGCCGACTGGATTGTTGCGGCGTCTCTTGCTTCTTCCAGCTGATCTAATTCGATCAGTCGGGTGCTGTTGGAATCGTCTTCGGAGTAAGCCCGGACTCGCGGAGAGCCGAACTGTATCTCAGTCGGTAGCATGGCCTCAGTACCGTAGACCAGGAAGAAAGGGGATTGCCCTGTTGCCCGACTAACCGTGGTTCTGAGAGACCAGAGAACGGATGGTAGTTCTTGTACCCACCGACCCGCATATGGTTGTAGTCGGTCGTATATCCTGGCCTTGATGCCTTGTAAGACCATGCCGTTGGCTCGCTCAACCTGCCCGTTGCTCCGTGGGTGTGCCACAGACGCGTAGCAGATCTTGATGCCGAGGTCGTCGCAGAAATCTTGGAATAGTCCTGCCGTGAACTGAGTGCCGTTGTCGGTTATGATGCGGTTAGGGACCCCAAACCGGTATAGTATACTCAAGATGAAGTCCTTTGCTCGTGCCGCTGTGATTGTTGCGACAGGTTTAGCCTCAATCCACTTGGTGAATTTATCCACTGCGACGAATAAATGTGTGAACCCTCCTGGCGCTTTCTTGAATGGCCCGACCATGTCGAGCCCCCATACTGCGAATGGCCAAGAGATAGGGATAGTTTGAAGTTCCTGGGCGGGAAGATTTGTCTGTCTTGCGAAGAACTGGCAACCCTCGCACTTGCGAACGATATCTTTGGCGTCTGTGACTGCGGTGGGCCAGAAGAATCCCTGTCGGTAAGCTTTTCCGACTAACGTCCTGGATGCAGCGTGGTTGCCACATATGCCCGAGTGGATTGAATCTAGGATCTGTTTGCCTTCCTCGGTGGTGACACATCGCATGAGGACACCGGATGCGCTCCTTCGGTACAGGTCTTCTCCGACTAGCAGGAAGTTTTTGCTTCGACGCTTGATTTGCTCGGCTTGATTGCGATCTTCTGGGAGTTCATCGTCCAGGAGGAATTTGAGAACAGGACCCCTCCAGTCTTGACATATGTGCAGCACTTCGTCGGTGGTCGGGGTAGGTTCGCCTCCCGACTGCTCTTGTGCCGGTTTCTTCTTGACTGATGGCTCCATAAGTTGCTCGACAAAGATTCCAGTCGGGACCGCTTCTCGCTTGGATCCCATGTTTGCCAGCTCATCGGCCGCGTCGTTGTATTGACGCAAGACGTGTGTGATTTCCAGCCCGTCGAACTTGTTTTCCAACTTGCGGACCTCCTGACAGTATGCCGCCATTGTGTCGTCGAGACAGGTCCAGTCTTTCATGACTTGGTTGACCACGAGTTGGGAGTCTCCGCGCACAACCAGTCGACGTATGCCGAGTGATATGGCGATGCGGAGCCCGTGAACAAGAGCCTCGTACTCGGCGACGTTGTGGGAAGCCGGGAAGTGGATTTGTAGTACGTATTTCAACTTTTCGCCAGTGGGGGACGTCAGTATGACTCCAGCCCCGGCACCGCCGATCCGTAGGGAACCGTCGAAGTACATTGTCCAGTACTCTAGCTTTATTGTTGGTGTTGGGAGTTGAACTTCTGTCCACTCGGCCACGAAGTCGGCTAGAGCTTGAGATTTGATAGCTGTCCGTGGCTGAAAGGTGATGTCAAACGCCATCAACTCGAGTGCCCATTTAGCGATCCGGCCGGTGGCCTCGCGATTATGAAGGACATCCCCGAGTGGAAACGCTGTGACCACCGTGACTTGATGTGCTTGAAAGTAGTGCACCAGCTTTCAGACTGTGATGAGTAGGCCGTATAGCAGCTTCTGGACCTGCGGGTATCTTGTTTTGGAGTCGTGTTAACGCCAAAATTTGGCACGGTTCGCGTCGGACTCGGTTAAGGAAAGAAGTGATATCAGCCGTTGAGAGCTAATCCAGAAGAAGCCGGATTCGGGAAGGAATCGTGAAGACCACGCTATGGCAGTTAATTATCTTATCTATTAGATAGTTTTATCTTTTAGGAAACCTGATCTCTTGTCCGATTAGGTCTGTTAGTTTTCCTTTTCTAGTTAGAAAAGTCTTGTTACGTGTCCTATAAGGACTCTTGTAACTCGGGGTATATATACGTATGCCCGGGGACCTTGTAATCTATCAATCGATCAATCAAATTCGGCGCATCGCCACCCTTTACCAACGGGTTCTTGCTTCTCGAGCGGGGCTGCATCGGTTAGGTCCGAACTCCTGCGAGAGGGTAAGTCTCGTTACCCCGACTACCAATCGGCTAGGACTTTCTCGGTTAGGTCCGATATTCTAGTCGGTCTATGGTAGTCGGCTTACCACGGTGTATCGGATCTGTCTACGGCTGCATCGGTTCGGTCCGACCTCTTAGGCTGGTCAGGTATATCACATCACGCGTGCATAATTTTTATCAGTTTATCGGGGGTAGTTTATCATCAGTTTGTGCTGCATCGGTTGGGTCCGACCTACTAAACTGCTAGCGATAAATTATTCCTGTTAGGCTGATAGCCTTTGTGCAAGCGTCTTATCGAAATGTATAGCCGGTAAGTTATTTTCATCACAGTTGCATTAGATCTATCGGTTTGTTGAGGTTCCTTTACTATTATCGATCTGTGCTGCATCAGTTAGGTTTGAACTACTAGATCGATAATAATAGATTTATCCTTGTCGAGCCGATCGGTGTATATGCGACGTTCTATCGGAGTGCTTAGCCGATAGGTTATCTTTCTATAAAGCCGACTGTATTATCTTTATTATTTTGGTCATCTATATTATCATCGGTTCTCTAGCCGATGCACATGTGTTTCTTTGGCAGTCGGCTAGTTCATTATTCTGCCTATCTATTTTATCATCGGCTCCTAGCCGATGCACATGTTATACTGACATCTTGTCTCTTTGATCATAGCACTATCGGTTTCCTAGCCGATACACAGGTGCCATCGGCTATCGGCTACGAGGAGTCTATATCAGCCCGTATCGGCCGATAGCCGATTGCGCAATTGCTGCCGATCCGGGCACGAGGACCAACAAGGACCCAGACGCGAGCACGAGACCCGGGCGCGAGTACAGGCAGAGGCCCGGGCACGAGCACAGCGGCATCGGCTGGAAGGGATCCGTATCGGCTTGCTGGCCGATTGGATCAGTGATCTAATTTCTTCATCTCCTTGTCAATTGCTGGGTCAAATTGACTGGCACGCCCGCGAACCTCAAATATTTTAGGACCTGCACTGGAGCTAAGCAGATCTCCCAGGCCTTCGCGTGTCACCAGACGCCGAACCAGATCGTCAGCAAGCTTTTCGGCACACCCGGCGCTTTTCGGCGTCAACACGTTTTTGGCACGCCCGGTGGGACACGATCTTCATATCATCACAGTATATCCTATCGGCTGAATCAACACGTTTTTGACCCGGTGGGATACAGAACTTCGACATGGCTGGAAAAGAGGTCAGCAAAGATGATACAATCCCAGTTACAATGGAAGACTTGACCGAAGAACAGAGACAACAAGTGGAGCAGAATATTGCTGAATTTCAGAAGCTTTGTCTGGAATCCTTCGGTATGACAGACCAAGGGCCGATTCAAAAGTCCCAATTTCCAAAGCCTGTTCTGGTTGGTGAATCGAGCCGTACATCGTCTGCAAGTTCACAAAAGCCGATCCAAGACATGTTTAATGAAGCAGTTCATCATGCGTTGACTGATCAATCTGGGGTATTGGTGAACACGTTACAGAGCTTGATCAAGAAGGCAGTAGAGCCGATTCAAATACCCGGGGGGCAACAAGATGGGATTCCTCAAGGATATCAAACTGCGTACTATGGGGGGCATCAACAGAGTTATTCAGAAGCTGTTCCTGAGTACAATTATCAGAGGGAGTATCAGAATCAGAATCGGCTACAAACTCCACCTCTGCGTTATCACGATGAAAATCCAAGAGAAGAAGATTTGACAGCAAGAATCACGGAGGTGATGAGAGAACAATTCGGTTTAAGACCGAAGAAGGAAGCATTTATGTATCGGCCTCCATATCCAGATTGGTTTGATAGAGCTCCGTTGCCACGCCGATACAGAGTACCAGACTTCTCCAAATTCTCAGGGCAAGATGATGTGTCTACAGTGGAGCATGTCAGCCGATTCCTGGCGCAATGCGGAGAAGCATCGGCTGTAGAAGCTTTGAGAGTTAGACTCTTCCCGTTATCATTATCCGGATCGGCCTTTACATGGTTTTCTTCATTGCCACCTAACTCAGTTCGAGGTTGGGCCGATCTGGAAAAGCAATTCCACAAGTATTTCTTTATGGGAAGTCAGGAGATGAGTTTGATAGACTTAACATCGGTAATACAGAAGCCAGAGGAATCAGTCGCAGAATATATCCAGCGGTTTCGTAATGTTAGAAGCCGATGTTATAGTTTAAGTCTGGACGATGCACAGCTGGCCGAGTTAGCATTCCAAGGTTTGTTGGCTCCGATCAAGGAAAGATTTTCATCAGAAGACTTTGAGAGCCTAGCACACCTAGTACAGAAGGTGTCGATTCATGAAAGCCGATTTCAGGAGGCCAGGAAGGAATGATAAGGCCCGAACAGAAGAATTTCGAAGTTTGATAACAAACTCCGAAATTGGGGGGCATGTGTTAACGCCAAAATTTGGCACGGTTCGCGTCGGACTCGGTTAAGGAAAGAAGTGATATCAGCCGTTGAGAGCTAATCCAGAAGAAGCCGGATTCGGGAAGGAATCGTGAAGACCACGCTATGGCAGTTAATTATCTTATCTATTAGATAGTTTTATCTTTTAGGAAACCTGATCTCTTGTCCGATCAGGTCTGTTAGTTTTCCTTTTCTAGTTAGGAAAGTCTTGTTACGTGTCCTATAAGGACTCTTGTAACTCGGGGTATATATACGTATGCCCGGGGACCTTGTAATCTATCAATCGATCAATCAAATTCGGCGCATCGCCACCCTTTACCAACGGGTTCTTGCTTCTCGAGCGGGGCTGCATCGGTTAGGTCCGAACTCCTGCGAGAGGGTAAGTCTCGTTACCCCGACTACCAATCGGCTAGGACTTTCTCGGTTAGGTCCGATATTCTAGTCGGTCTATGGTAGTCGGCTTACCACGGTGTATCGGATCTGTCTACGGCTGCATCGGTTCGGTCCGACCTCTTAGGCTGGTCAGGTATATCACATCACGCGTGCATAATTTTTATCAGTTTATCGGGGGTAGTTTATCATCAGTTTGTGCTGCATCGGTTGGGTCCGACCTACTAAACTGCTAGCGATAAATTATTCCTGTTAGGCTGATAGCCTTTGTGCAAGCGTCTTATCAGAATGTATAGCCGGTAAGTTATTTTCATCACAGTTGCATTAGATCTATCGGTTTGTTGAGGTTCCTTTACTATTATCGATCTGTGCTGCATCAGTTAGGTTTGAACTACTAGATCGATAATAATAGATTTATCCTTGTCGAGCCGATCGGTGTATATGCGACGTTCTATCGGAGTGCTTAGCCGATAGGTTATCTTTCTATAAAGCCGACTGTATTATCTTTATTATTTTGGTCATCTATATTATCATTGGTTCTCTAGCCGATGCACATGTGTTTCTTTGGCAGTCGGCTAGTTCATTATTCTGCCTATCTATTTTATCATCGGCTCCTAGCCGATGCACATGTTATACTGACATCTTGTCTCTTTGATCATAGCACTATCGGTTTCCTAGCCGATACACAGGTGCCATCGGCTATCGGCTACGAGGAGTCTATATCAGCCCGTATCGGCCGATAGCCGATTGCGCAATTGCTGCCGATCCGGGCACGAGGACCAACAAGGACCCAGACGCGAGCACGAGACCCGGGCGCGAGTACAGGCAGAGGCCCGGGCACGAGCACAGCGGCATCGGCTGGAAGGGATCCGTATCGGCTTGCTGGCCGATTGGATCAGTGATCTAATTTCTTCATCTCCTTGTCAATTGCTGGGTCAAATTGACTGGCACGCCCGCGAACCTCAAATATTTTAGGACCTGCACTGGAGCTAAGCAGATCTCCCAGGCCTTCGCGTGTCACCAGACGCCGAACCAGATCGTCAGCAAGCTTTTCGGCACACCCGGCGGTTTTCGGCGTCAACAAGTCGGCAAGGACCTCGCTGACAAAGTAGATTGGCCGTTGTATTTTTTGAAGATGACCCTGTTCGGATCGCTCCACTACCAGCACCGTGCTGACTATCTGTGTTGTTGCCGCCAGATAAAGCATTAGTGGTTCCTGGGGCAGGGGTGAAGCTAGCACGGGGGGTGATGTGAGGAATTTTTTGAAGTCTTCGAAGGCTTGCTGGGCTTCCGGGGTCCACTGAAAGGTGTCCGCCTTTTTGAGGAGCTTGAAGAAGGGCATGCCCCGTTCGCCCAGTCGGGAGATAAACCGACTGAGTGCCGCCATGCAGCCTGTCAGCTTCTGGATGTCTTTGAGGTTGGTCGGGGGCGCCATGTTTATGATGGCGTTGACTTTCTCCGGGTTAGCCTCGATGCCGCGGTGCGAGACGATGAAGCCGAGTAACTTCCCAGACGGCACCCCGAAGGTGCACTTGTCCGGGTTCAACTTCATCTTGAATCTTCGAAGGTTTTGGAAGGTTTCTTCCAAGTCGGCAATGAGGTCTTGTCGGGATTTAGACTTGATGACCACATCGTCGACGTAGGCTTCCACGTTGCGCCCGATCTGAGTGTGCAGACACCGCTGAATAGCCCTTTGGTAGGTTGCGCCTGCGTTTTTCAGACCGAACGGCATTGTGATATAGCAATACGCTCCAAACGGCGTGATGAAAGATGTCTTTAAACAGTCTTGTTCCTTCAAGCTAATTTGATGATATCCCGAATAACAGTCGAGAAAACTGAGTAGGTCGCACCCCGCCGTGGAGTCAACCACCTGATCTATCCTGGGAAGACCAAATGGGTCCTTGGGGCACGCTTTGTTGAGGTCGGTGTAGTCGACGCACATGCGCCATTTACCTTTTTCTTCCGGACCAGGACTGGGTTGGCCAGCCAGTCCGGGTGGTAGACTTCCTTGATGAAGCCGGCTGCGAGGAGCTTGGTGATTTCCTCCCGGATAGCATCCTTGCGGTCTTGAGCGAAGCGCCGCAGCCGTTGTTTGACCGGCTTGGCGTCTGGCTTTACGTGTAGGGCGTGCTCTATCACCTCCCTTGGTACGCCCGGCATGTCGGACGGTTTCCACGCGAAGATATCTTTGTTGGCTTGGAGGAAGGTGACGAGCGCGTCTTCCTATTTGGGGTCGAGTCCGGTCCCGACTAAAGCAGTCTTGGAGGGGTCGGAAGGGTCCAGGGGGATCTTCTTCGTGTCGGAGTCCGCTGAAATTCCCGACTTCGCTGCTTTTTTCGCCGGAACTGGATCTTGATCGACTTCAGATGTAGCGGCTTGCCGGATGCTGTCGCGCCCGACTGCCGCTTCTTGTGTTTGAGCCAGCTCGCAGCTCTCCTTGTCGCAGGTGAAGGCTTGCTTAGCGTCGCTGCGGAGGGAGAGGACTCCTGCTGGCCCGGGCATCTTCAGCACCATGTATGTGTAGTGCGGAATCGCCATGAGCTTGGTGAGGGCCGGTCGTCCGAGTATCGCGTGATACGCGGTCTCGAAGTCGGCGACCTCGAAGGAGATGTTTTCCGTGCGGAAGTTGTCCCGCGTGCCGAAGGTCACCGGCAAGGTTATCTGCCCGAGTGGGGTTGATGACAAGCCGGGGATTATCCCATAGAAGTGCGCGGTGCTCGGCCGTAGTTCTGAACGAGGAATTCTCATCTCGTCCAAAGTCTTGGCGAACAGGATGTTGAGCGCACTGCCTCCGTCGATGAGGGTTTTCTTCAGCCTAATATTTTTGACGACCGGATCCAAGACGAGTGGGTATCGTCCCGGGTGGGAAACCCGATCTGGGTGATCCGCGCAGTTGAAGGTGATAGCCATCTCTGACCAGCGCAAGTATTGGGGGGCATCCGTTGTGGAGACCGCGTTAATGTCCCGCGCTGATAGCTTCTGCTTGCGCTTGGATTCGTACGCGAGTGGCCCCCCGAAGATGTGGTTGAGTTCGGCTTGGGGGTCCTGGAAGTCGTCAGCCGGACCCGAGTCTGGCTTGTCCTTGTCCTTGTCGCCGACGGCAGATGATGAAGCCTGCTCGGAGGCAAACTTCTTGAGCATGTGGCAGTCTTTGGCTGCGTGCCGGCCCTTGGGGTGAAAGGGGCAAGGCCCGCTCATGACTTTCTGGTAGTCGTTGTTCCGCTGGGGCCGTGACCGACTGCGCTCCATGTTAGCCACCTCGTTGTCCGACTTCCGCTTGCGGCTGCCAGGCTTGTTCTGAGGCTGCTCGTTGTCGGCTTTTGCCCTGTTGTCTTTTTGTCGGGGCTCCTTCTTCTCGTCGAAGGCCTCTGCGACGGCTTCAGCTGAGTCGGCGTATTTGTTGGCCATGTCGAAGAGAGTCCGGACGGTGGAAGGTGGCTTTCGAGTGAACTTCGCGATGAGCGGGGCGTCTTTTACTCCCTTGCGGAAGGCGGCGATGACGACCTCGTCTTTGATGTTTGGGATTTGATTGCGCTTCTCGGAAAACCTTTTGATGAATTCCCGTAGAGACTCGTTCTTTTTCTGATGCAGTTGGTAGAGGTCGTGCTCGGAAGCCGGTCTCTCGTAGGTCCCCTGGAAGTTTGCGATGAACCGCTCCCTGAGTTGTCCCCAGGAACCGATCGACCGCCTTGGGAGGCCTGTCAGCCATGTCCTCGCCGAGTCGGATAACGCGACTGGGAGGTAGTTAGCCATGGCTCTGCTGTCGCCCCCAGCAGCTTGAACTGCTAGGACGTAAACGGTGAGCCAGGACTCTGGGTTGGTCTTGCCGTCGTACTTTTCAATCCCGGTAGGCTTAAAGCCGACTGGCCATCGGACGTCCTGTAACTCCCGAGTAAAGGCTGGGATGCCTTCATTATCGTGAGGACTCGGGCTTCGGTTTTGGCGGTGTAGTCGTTCGTAGTGGAGACCGAAGCGCTCGTGTTCGTCCTCCAGTCGGCGGCGTTCATCCTCTTCGCGCTCTTCGCGCCGGGCATTTATAGTGTGGCGAAGATCGCGTTGTAACCGCGATCGGAGGTCTTGATCGTGTCGGCGGTCGTATTGGTGACGCCGCCGGTTGTCGTAGTTGGTATTGCCGAGTGTTGTTTGGCGGGATTCTTCATGCTGCCGGGTGGAGCCGGCTGCCCGTCGTCGTGCTGATGCAGATGACTCCGCCGCTGGAGAGCCCGTTCGACGGGTCGGTACGTGAGTGTTGCCTGACTGTTCTTGCTGCTGGCAGGCGGCAGCAGTAATCATCGCCTTGATCTTGGCGATGGTTGGTGTGGCCTGATGGTCCGGCCCAAACTGGAGCGTGTCCAGCAGAGTTGCGGCGGCCACGACGTTCTGTTGTGGCGTGACGAAGACATCGTGGTCGCCGACTTTGGTTCGGAGGATCTGCTGCTGGGCGGCTCGCCCAGCTTGTCGAAGCCCGTCATTGCGAGCTTGTCGGTTGGCCTCCTCTTGTTGCACTCGGCGCGCCTCCTCATGCTGCTCCTCTTGCAGTTGGCGCACCTCGGAAGGTGGCGTTGAAGCCATGAAGATCTCGCGGGGGAGGAGGAAGCTTGCCAAGGTGGAGTCCGAGTTGATGCTCGAACCACCATCCGACTTAGTGTCGGACTCCGAGTAGTTTATCGGAGTTAGGACGACTCCGACCTCCCTAGATCCAATCTGAAACGGTTCATGACCGTGTCCGAACTGAATCGCTGGAGGTCGGGTCTGCTGCGCGGGTTGTGGATGCACAGCGTCGCCGAATCCGTACGGGAGATTGACGATCTCTCCCCCTCTTGGCCTAACCCGCGCTGGCTCAAGGCCTAGCGCGAGTCGGACGCCGAGGGAGAGAGTCGTCCCGATGTCCGGCGACATGAGGGACTGTCGTAGTAGATCGTCGAAAGAGATGGTGACGTCCCTGGGGCCGACTGGCGCAACGCCGGCTGGCTCTTCGGCTGGCGAGATCGGATCTGCCTCAGCCAAAGAAAGGTTGCCGAGTTGATCGGCGACGAAATCAAGGCTCCCGAAGGTGATGGTGTCTCCGTTGGAGAACTTGTTGCTCCTGACTCCGTTGATGGGATCCATCGAATCTGTTGATGAAGAACTCGCCGGTCCCCTACCTGGCGCGCCAACTGTCGATGCTTTGCACCGGCAATAATATTATGGGGGTACTCGGCGAACTGGAATTCGGTGGATTGCAGAGGAACACGAGGGAATTATACTGGTTCAGGCCCTCAAGGTGAGGTAATACCCTACGTCCAGTTGAGATGTTATTCCTCTGAGGTGGATTTGTGATCGATGATCTCGGGTTGCCCTCATAGGGCGCCCTGCCTCCCTTTATATACTAGGGGACAGGGGTACATGGTAAGGATCCCAGTCGGATACGACCAAGGGATTTCCTTATTAGAGATAGAATCCTATCCGACTAAGGCTATGTTTCCTTATTGTACAAGGTACAGCCTGCCGGGTGCTATCTTATCTCTAATTACATGATCTGGCCCATCCTCTATCCGAGTGGCCCATGTGCTTGTAGTGAAGTACCCGGGGCCCATGGCTCCCACATCGAGTGCATCTTCTTCCCGAGTCCTGCTTCATGTCAGCTGGCAGCGAGGCTATGAAGGGCTTCATGTAGATATATGAATAGTGTGCACCGAATAGGCGCACCTATTAGGTGTAGCCTCCGACTTTGTGCTTAATTGTGAAGACAATTAAACATAAAGTCAAAGATCTTTAACCTGGAAGTCTTTCCCGAGTAGATTACTACTGGTATATGAGACTCTTCGGCATTATGTCAACCGGAATATGATTTATAATCTTACTGAGTAGGGAACTACTCGTATGTAGGACTCTTCGACTTCATGTTAGTCGGAATGTGTGTTTATAGTCTTGCCGAGTAGGGTGCTACTCGTATATGGGACTCTTCAGCGTCATGTCAGCTGGAAAGAGGGGTTTATAGTCTTTCCCAAGTGGCGTCCCACCCAGAAGTTAGACTCCTCCGCGTCATGTCAGTGGGAATGAGAAATTTATAGTCTCTCCTGAGTGGTGCACTACTCGAAAGTTAGACTCCTCCGCGTCATGTCAGCAGGAATAATGTTGCTCATGGCAACTGATGGCCACGCATGTAGGCCGAGTACCACTTTATGAAAATAAATCCACGGCGTGGTCAGGTGTACCCGAGAGAGATAACTGCATCCCCAATTTTAATGAAGACCAGCTTGTGATCCTTGTCAGGATATATCCTCGAGACCTGGTGGATAAAACAGATACCCAAACATATATGTTTAGCAATAAGGCTCTCATGAAGCATATCTGTTTACCTCATCAGCTCCTGTTGGTAGCACCAGCGCTATAATTTCAACTCAGCCTGTGGGCGGCCCACATGGAGCATGCTACTGTAGGAACTCATATCTTGGTGGCTGCTACCAAATAGGCCGGCCTGAGCCGACCTACCCAGCATAGCTCTATAGAAGTATCATCCATTGCATGTCAGGATGAGTTTTTTGGTGTCGGTAACCGCAATCAGCCAGAGAAATCCTTATTTGCAAGCCTTTCCGACTTGTGTTCCAGATGCGACCTGGTTGCCACATAAGCCTAAGTAGGTGTATTGCAGGATCTGCTTGCCCTCCTCAGGTGTGACGCAATGCATGAGAACTCCGGATGCGCTTTGATGATGTAAGTCTTCTCTGACTTTAGGAGAGCCGAGCAGGGTACCCGAACCTTGCATTAACATAGGATTCGGCTAGCGACCCTCATGGGGCATACCCTACCCAACAGAATTATAGCCAAGCTAGGTACCCGAACCTTGCATTAGCATAGGATTCGGCTGGCGACTCTCATGGGGCATACCTAACCTGACCGAGTTGTGACCAAATAAGGTACCCGATCCTAGCATTAGTGTAGGATTCGATTGGCGACCCTCATGGGGCATACCCTACTTAGCCGAGTACTTACCCGAGCCCCGACTGGCGCCGAAGGTCGTTTAAATTAGCCGAATAAGGTACCCGAACCTTGCATTAGCATAGGATTCGGCTGGCGACCCTCATGGGGCGTACCCAACTCAGCGAAGTTGTGACCGGATAAGGTACCTGAACCTAGCGTTAGCGTAGGATTCAGCTGGCGACCCTCATGGGGCGTACCTCACCAAGCCGAGTGACATGTGACCGCCGACTAGTGCCGGAAGTCGGTTATCATGTCGCATGAAGCGTAGCCGGGGAAGATGACGTCCCGACTGGTGCAAGTACTCGGTCAGTAGCCCTCATAGAGCATTTCGAGTGTATCTTGGCAGACTAGTCCAGCCCCCAAGCGTAGGAGATGGGCTCGCAGCCCTGAGTTCCTGTCACGTGTTTTCGGAGCTGGGCCTGCAATATAAAGATATCGGATGAGTAGCATCTGATGATGGAAACAATCACCCGAATAAAATGTATTTTACAATATATGTAAATACGTGCTCTTCCTCTTATTGATATTAATTTCCCCGAGTAGTTGACCCCTTACGTTTAAGCACTCTGCCCAACTAGTCATAGCCCCCTAGCGTCGGGAGTTGGCTCATGGCTCTTTCCCAGACATGCGTTTTGGGTGACTTGAGTTCGTCTTTCATGGAGCAAAGTTTCACGGATCAGGATTTATGCTACTCAAGTACTTTTGCAATCGTTTAAGAGAAAAAACAGAAAAAAGTGCAGCTTGTACACCTATTAGGTGTAAGCGGCTGCGGCATTGCTAAAGCCGAGTGAAGAAATATTTATCAGGAAGCGACTTAGTTGTTCGGTATTTCGGAGTGGGGATGCCATCCTTGCGTTTGAACTTGTGAGCCCCCGAGCATGTCACTTGTTCTGATAATCTTCAGTTGTTGAAGGTCGAAGACGGTTGTGACTGACTGCCACAATGAAGCCGTCTGACTTGCGTTCGCAATTCCCAACTTTAGTCGGGACCGCGTCGTTGGTGCCCTCCCGCTTCGTCTGTCAGGGTGCCTTCTTGTCATCGAGGGCGTCAGCAACAGCATCGGCCGAGTCGGCGTACTTGTTCGCCATGTCGAATAAAGCCTTGACAGAGTTGGGAGGCTTCCGTGTGAATTTGTCGATGAACGAGGTGTCTTTGACTCCTTTTCGAAAGGCGGCGATGACGACCTCATCCTTGATGTTCGGGATCGAATTTTTGTTCTCAAAAAACCTCTTGATGAAGTCACCAAGAGACTCGTTCTTCCTTTGATGCAACTGATATAAGTCGTACTCGAAAGATGGCCTCTCGTATGTTCCCTGGAAGTTGGCGATGAAGCGTTCCCGGAGTTCTCCCCAGGAGCCGATTGATTGCTTGGGAAGTCCTATTAGCGATGTCCTCATTGAGTCGGCTAAAGCGACTAGGAGGTAGTTAGCCATGACTTTGTGATTTCCTCCAGCTGCTTGGATCGCTAGAGTGTATACCGTGAGCCAGGACTCAGGATTGGTCTTGCCATCGTATTTTTTGATGCCTGTAGGCTTGAAACCCAACGGCCAGTCAGCCTGTTGTAGCTCCTGGGTGAAGGCCGGCACTCCATCTTCATGAGGACTCCGACCCCGACTACAGCGGCGGAACCGCTCGTGGTGGAGGCCAAAATGCTTGTTCTTGTCTTCCAGTTGGCGTTGCTCATCTTCTTCTCGTTCACGGCGCCGAGCGATGATGTCTTGCCGAAGGTCGCGCCGTAGTCGGTCTCGGAGGTCCTGATCGTCCCGACGGTTGCTTTGATGTCGCCGGTTGTCGTTGGGGTTGCCGAGTGATGCCTGACGTGCCTCCGTATGCGGCTGACTAGAGCCAGCTGCTCGGCGTCGCTTTGAGGTAGATGAGATTGCCGTTGGGGATGTCGACCGGTTGGTCGGTATGAGGGTATCACCCGATTGTTGGTGTTGCTAACATGCAGCAGCAGTAAGCATGGCTTTTTTCCTTGCGATCGTCGGGGTGGCCTGGTGATCAGGCCTGAACTGGAGTGTATCCAGTAGAGTCACAGCGGCCACGATGTTCTGTTGAGGAGTAATAAAGACATCGTGGTCCTAGACACGGGTTTGGAGGATTTGTTGCTGTACAGTCCGCCCAGCCCTGCGTAGGTCGTCGTTGCGGGCGTGCAGGCGTCTTGCTTCTTCCTCCTGTTGTTCTTGCAGTCGGCGAGCCTCCTCCTCTTGCTGTTCGCGTAGTCGGCATGATTCCTGAGTAGGAGTGGGGCCTTTGGATGCCATGAAGATTTCTCGTGGCGGGGAAAAGCTTGCCGAACTGCTGTCCGACTTAGAGTCGGAATCCGACTAAGAGTCGTAGTCCGACTGAGAGTCGTAGTCGGAATAATTGATGGGGGTGATAATAACCCCGACCTCCCTAGATCCGATCTTGAGCGGCTCTGGGCCGTATCCGAGTCGAACACCAGGGGATCGTGTTTGCCGCGTCGGATGTTGTTCGAAGATATCCGTGGCGTTGCCGAGTCCGAACGGGAGATTGACGATCTCCTCCTTCCTTAGCCTGATCTCAGCTGGCTCGAGACCGAATCCGAGTCGAACACTGAAAGGAGGAGTTGTCCCAAGACCCGGGCAAGTGGAAGATTGCCACAGCAAGTCGATGATGGTCGCTACAGCATCATGTAGACCGATTGGCGCGAAGTCGGCTGGTTCCTTGGCCGGTTGGATCAGGTCCGTGTCAGCCAAGGTGAGGTTGCCGATCTGGTCGGCAACGAAGTCGAGGCTTCCGAAAGTTATTGTGTCTCCCGGGGAAAGTCTGCTGCCGTCGACTTCGGTTGCTGGATCCATTGAGCTTGTAGATGTAGATCTCGCCGAAGCCCTATTGGCGCGCCAACTGTCGATGTTTTACACCAGCAATAAATATATGGGGCTACTCGGCGGATGGAAACTCGGTGGATTGTAAAGGAACACAGAGAGATTTTATACTGATTCAGGCCCTCGATATGAGGTAATACCCTACGTCCAGTTGTGGTGTTGTTCCTTTGAGGATGTATGGTGGTGATTCTGGTGAACCAATCCAACCTCTGAGCTTATGTGTGCTATTGCCCTCAGGGGGCGCCCTGCCTCCCCTTATATACTGGGGGACAGGGTTACAAGGTAGGAGTCCCAACCGGATTATGGCCAAGGGATCTCCTCTTAGAGATATAACGCACCCGACTAGGACTGTATATTCCTTTCTATACAAGGCAAAGTCTGCCGAATCTAGTTATATCTCTAATTACAAGGCTAGGCCCATCCTCTATCCGAGTGGCCCATATGCTTGTCATGAGGTACCCGGGGCCCATGGCACCCACAGCAGGCTTCTTCGTCTGGCGCCGACAAGGACAAAGACAAGCCAGACTTGGATCCGGCTGATGATTTCCAAGATCCTCAAATTGAGCTCAACCACATCTTTGCGGGGCCACTCGCGTATGAGTCCAAGCGCAAACAGAAGCCCCGCAGGAAGAACGGGGTCTCCCCGGTCGCCCGGCTTGGTGTGGTACGATTCGCCCAGAGGACCGCAGGAAGTTCGTCGATCCACTTAACGCCATGTTTTTTGAGGTCGTTATAGGACCTTGTCTTGAGGCCCCACAGGATCTCGGCATTCACCCGCTCAGCCTGCCCATTGCTAGCAGGGTGGGCAGGAGAAGCGAAGCAGAGCCTGATGCCGACGTCAGAGCAGTATTCGCCGAAGAGCTCGCTCGTAAACTGCGTGCCGTTGTCGGTGATGATGCGATTGGGGATTCCGAAGCGGCTGGTGATTCCCCGGGTGAACTTGAGCGCCGAGTGCTTGTCGATGTCGATCAAGGGGAACGCCTTCGGCCACTTCATGAATTTGTCGATGGTGACATATAGATGTCGATAACCCCCGACTGCTCGGGGAAAGGGGCCGAGGATGTCGAGTCCCCAAACCGCGAAGGGCCAGGACAAGGGGATCACCTGGAGTGCCTGCACCGGCTGGTGGCTCTGCTTGGCATGAAACTGGCATGCGTGGCAGCGCTGGACGAGGCCGAGCGTGTCCTGCAAAGCCGTGGGCCAATAAAATCCTTGCCGGAAAGCCTTACCGACCAGGGATCGAAATGTGGCGTGACTGCCACATTCCCCTTCATGGATATCGGCGAGGATCTCGATACCGGAGTCGTGCGGAATCCACTTGAACAGGACGCCGTTGGTGCCACATCGTAGAGGTCCCCATCTACCATGACGTAGCGCTTGGAAAAGCGAGCCACCCTTTTCGCTTCCGCGTCATCTTCGAGGAGATACGCTCGAAGAAGATATGCCCGGATTTCATCCATCCAGGAAAGCACATTGGGTCCGGCCACAAGGACAGATCTTGGGGTCAGGAGCACGTGTCTGGCTCGGGCCGGGCTCGGGGGTGGTCCCCAAGATCAGGTGAGGCCGCCAGGGGGCCTCGAGGGCTTCCTGGAAAACCACCAAGGGAACCGGCGCCCGAGAGGACGCCAGCCTTGAGAGCTCGTCGGCGGCGAGGTTGCGACTGCGAGGGACGTGGCAAAGCCTGAGGTCGTCGAAATGACGCTCAAGCCTCCGCACTTTGTCCACATACACGGCCAACTGGAGGTCCAGCGTTTGGTACTCCTTGGACACCTGGTTGATGACGAGCTCGGAGTCGCCTTGCGCCCACAACCGTCGCACCCCGAGGGCGATCGTGGCCCGGAGGCCGGCGAGAAGGCCCTAGTATTCGGCCATGTTGTTGGTGGCTCCGAAGTCGAGGTGGACGACAAAACAGATCTCGTCCCCGGCAGGTGACACGAGGATGACCCTGGCCCCGGCGCTGGGGCAGGAAGCCCGTCTGGCACAGGAGCCATTGAAGTTCATCGTCCAGTAGAGGCGCAGATCGGGGGCTAGCTCGGGGACCGGGGATCCGGCGTCCAGCACCGGATCCGGCTTGAGCACCGGCGTCCATTCTACAAGAAAATCCGCCAGGACTTGGCTTTTGATGGCGTGGCGTGCATGAAAATGGAGGTCGAACTCAGCGAGCTCGATCGCCCACTTGGCGACACGGCCCGTTCCCTCCCGGTTATGCAATATCTGCCTGAGGGGGAAGGACGTGACCACGGATACCTTGTGCGCCTGGAAGTAGTGGCGAAGCTTCCTGGACGCGATGAGAACCGCATAGAGCATCTTTTGCGCTTGGGGATAGCGTGATTTGGCATCGCGGAGCACCTCGCTGACGAAGTACACCGGCTTCTGTTGTGTGCTCCCCGATCCCGGCCTGATAGGGGCCGGGAGCTCGGGCTCAGCTCCCTCAGGAGGGAGCGAGCTCTCTTGGCCGGGAGCAGATATGGGCCCGGGACCCGGGGGCCCCGGCTGTAATGCAGTGGATATGTGCCCGGGACCCGGGGGCCCGGGCTGGGATATGGGATGAATCGGGACGACTTCTCCGGACTCGCTCTCGCCAAGGCGATGCTGTCTGGGTAATTGCGCCCCGTCTGGTTGTGAAGATGTTGAGGTTGTTCTGGGTGCCACGTCCCCAGACTCACGCTTGCCTTGGCGAGGCTGCCCGGGCTCGGGCTCCCCAGTGTCGGGCCTGGGTGGCGGATCCCGGGCCGCGCGTTTGTCGGGCAAGGGGCGCTCGACAACGAGCGCCGCGCTCACCACTTGCGGGGTTGCCGCTATGGTAGAGCAGCAAGGGCTCATTTTGAGCCGGTGCCACAAGGACAGGGGGTGTTGTCAGGTACCACTTGTGCTCGTCAAGGGCTTGATCGGCCTCATCCGTCCAAGTGAACTACCCGATTTTTTTGAGGATGTGGGTGCCATGGGCCCCGGGTACCTCACCACAAGCATATGGGCCACTCGGATAGAGGATGGGCCTAGTCTTGTAATTAGAGATATGGTAACCCTCGGCAGACCTTGCCTTGTACAATAAGGAATATACAGTCCTAGCCGGGTACATTATATCTCTAAGGGGAGATCTCCTAGTTTGTAATCGACGGGGGACTCCTACCTTGTAACGCTGTCCCCCAGTATATAAGGGGAGGCAGGGCGCCCCCTGAGGGCACGAGCTCATAGAAGCAAATATCAATCCTCAAAGGAATACCACCACAACTGGACGTAGGGTATTACCTCACATTGAGGGCCTGAACCAGTATAAATCTCCTTGTGTTCCTTTGCAATCCACCGAGTTTCCACCGCGAGTAGCCCCATATATTTATTGCGGTGTAACAACATCGACAGTTGGCGCGCCAGGTAGGGGCTTCGGCGCGATCTACATCTACAAGCTCGATGGATCCAACAACCGAAGTCGATGGTGGCAAATTCTTCCCCGAAGATACAATCTCATTCGGAAGCCTCGACTTCATCGCCGACATGTTTGGCAATCTCACCTTGGCCGACACGGACCCGATCCAACCGGCCGAGGAACCAGCCGACTCCGCACCAGTCGGCCCACACGACGTTGCGGCAATCTTCGACGACACGCTGCAGCGATCTCCAATACGCCCGAGTCCAGGGACAACTCTTCCTTTCAATGTTCGACTCGGACTCGGTTCTGAGCCGGCCGAGATCGGGCCGACAAGGGAAGAGATCATCAACTTCCCGTTCGGACTCGGCGACGCCGCGGATATCTACAATCTACATCCGACGCGGCAAACCCGACCCCCTGGAGTTCGACTCGGATACGGTCCCGAGCCGCTCGAGATCGGATCTAGGGAGGTCGGAGTTACACTCATCCCCATCAACCATCCCGACTTTCCACTCGAAGTCGGACTCCGACTTCCAGTCGGACTACGACTCTAAGTCGGACAGCAGCTCGGCAAGCTTCTCTCCGCCACGGGAAATCTTCATGGCATCCAAAGGCTCTATCCTACTCAGGAATCACACCGACTACGCGAACAGCAGAGAGAGGAGGCCCGCGACTGCGAGAACAACAAGAGGAAGAAGCAAGACGCCTGCGCGCCCGCAACGACGATCTGCGCAGAGCCGGGCAGACTGCTCAGCAACAAATCCTCCAAACCAGAGTCGGCGACCACGACGTCTTCGTCACACCGCAACAGAACATCGTGGCTGCTGCAACCCCCAGTTCGAGCCTGATCACCAGGCCACCCCGACGATCGCAAGGATAAAAGCCATGCTTACAGCTGCTGCATGTCAGCAACACCAACAGTCGGGTGATACCCTCATACCGACCAACCGGTCGCTTCCGAACCTGTCAACGGCAGTCTCATCGAAGCGACGCCGCTAATTTCAAGCGGACCGAGCGCGGGTCTAGTCGGCATGCCCACAGGGGCACCGGCGGCCAACGTCACTCAAAACACTGTATTTCAACTCTCACGAACTGGACGGGTTCGAAGGGGCAACTTCCTGAGACCCGCCTATTACAGGGAGACTACGACATGATCTTCGTGGGACATGTCAACGCTCCTGTGCGCCACGAGAGAGGAAGATCGAGCAACGTGATGGAAAGAGAGAACGAGCGCTTGGCTCACCACGAGCGGTCTCGCCGCCGGTATTTCGGAGTCGGAGCCCTCATGGCCGTGAAGGCCTACCAGCCGCACTGCCACGGCTACAACAGGTGACTGGCGTCGGTTTAAGCCTACAGGCATCGAAAAATACGACGGCAGACGATCCGAGTCCTGTGCTCACATAACTCTGGCAATCCAAAACTGCCCGGAGGTGACAAAAGTCATGCTAACCTAGTTTTCTAGTTTGTGTCTGCCGTAACCGCGAAGGACATGGCTAGCATGACTTGTCTTCCAATGTGAAAACTCAAAGTTTTTGGCCAGGTATCGGTCTAGCTTGGGAGAATCACACTGGAACGCATTCGCCACATTCACAGGGAATACGAGGGGCATCTTCCGAGTAGCATGTTATGGGCTTATTTAAGAATATTGCATCAAAGGACGATCACGAGTTTTCGTGACTTCATCAAGAGGTTTCACTGAGAGAAGAAAAATTCAAGTACGATTTTGTCTCCGAAGAGTCAGGGACGTGGAGTGTCGTGTCAATCTCAGTTTCGAGGAGTCAAGACATCCCTTGGATTCCATCTGAGCATGTCCTGTCGGAGCCTCCTACTCTATCAAGGCTTATGCGTACATGGCGTCTAACGAAAATAGCGATCTGATTCGGGTCGCGATAGAACCCATTAACGCTGACTACTGCTCGAGGCCTGAAGATAAAAGGTAGAGCGCGCGGGGCTGTATAGAAGAGCTGTCGGTAGGGCACACAACGACGCGGTACGATAAAGTTGGGTATCGATGTACCGTCACAAAACACAGTCAGACGGCTTCATTGGGTGGCAATTGATCACGACGTCCTTCAACTTTCAACAACTGGAGATTATCAGAACAACAAGTGATACAGGGGGTTCGTGTCTCAGGGTCTCACAAGCAAACACGAGGGATGGCATTTACTCAAAAGCCAAACAGCTAAGTTGCTTTCTGATCTCTTCACTTGGCCTCGCCAAATGCCGCAGCCACTTACACCTAATAGGTGTACAAGCTTGGCTGTACTTCTTTTTATGTTTTTTCTCTTAAATGATTGCAAAAGTACTCGAGTAGCATAAATCCTGATCCGTGAAACTTTGCTCTCATGAAGACGAACTCCAGTACACCCACAAACGCGTGTCGGGAAAGAGCCATGAGCCAACCGACGCTAGGGGCTCTGACGATAGTCGGGCAGAGTGTTTAAATCGTAGGGGTCAACTACTCGAGGAAATTAAGTATCAAAAAGAGGAAGAACATGTATTTTACATATATTGTAAAATCATTAATTGTGTGGAGATATGATAATGGGGCGATTATTTTTCTATCATCAGATGCTACTCATCCGATTATTTTATAATGCAGGACCAGCTGCTCGGATACGCGTGACAGGAACTCGGGGCTACGAGCCCATCTCCTACGTGGGGCTGGACTGCTTACCAGATATACTCGGAACGCTCCATGAGGCTACTGACGAGTACTTACACCAGTCGGGACGTCAACTTCCCCGCTACGCTCCATGTGAGCCAACAAGCCGACCTCTGGCGCAGTTCGAGGCTCGGGTACTTCTGAGTTGGGTACGCCCATGAGGGTCGCCAGCCGAATCCTATGTTAATGCAAGGTCGGGTACATTCTAGCTTGGCTATAACTCTGTTGGGTAGGGTATGCCCCATGGAGGGTCGCTAGCGTGGCGAATCCTACGTCAATGCGGAAGGTTCGGGTTGGGACCCTGCTCGGCTCTCCTGAAGTCAGAGAAGACTTACATCGTCAAAAAGCGCATCCAGAGTTCTCATGCCACTGCGTCACAACCTGAGGAGGGGCAAGCAGGATCTATGATATAGCTACTCAGACTTCTGTGGCAACCAGGTTGCTTCGAAACGTTAAGTCGGAAAGGCTTGCGATTTATAAGGATTTTCTGGCTGAATGCGGGTTACGACCCAAAAACTCATCCTGACATGCGGGGATGGTGATTTTATAGGGCTACATTGGTGGGTCGGTTGTACGGCGGCGTACTCTGTAAGGGCTACCAAGATATGAGTTCCCAGTAGCATGCTCCATGTGGGCCGCCGCAGGCTGAGTTGAAGATTATAGCGCTGGTGCTAACAGGAGCCGGATGAAGGTGAACAGATATGCTTCATAAGAGCCTTATTGCTAAACATATATGTGGGGTTGGGTATTGTTTTATCCACCAGGTCTCGAGGATATATCCTTACAAGGATCACAGCTGGTCTTACATTAAAATTGGGGATGCAGGTATTTTCTCGGTACACTGACCACGCCGTGGATTTACTTTTCATAAAGTGGTACCGCCTACATGCGTGGCCTCAGTTGCATGAGTCAATTATTCCACTGACATGATGTGGAAGAGTCTAAGCCTTTCGAGTAGTGCACTACTCGGAGAGACTATAAATTCTCATTCCCGTGACATGATGCGGAGGAGTCTAACTTTCGAGTAGTATACTACTCGAGAAAGACTATAAACATTCATTCCAGCTGACGAGCTGAAGAGTCTAACTTCCGAAAGGGACGCCTGCAGGAAAGACTATAAATAATCATCCGCTGACATGATGCCGACAAGTCTGATTTTCGAGTAACTATATTACTTGGGAAAGACATAATAATCATCCCGGTGACATGATGCGCGAGTCCCATATACGAGTAACATCTTACTCGGCAAGACTATAACATATTCCGACTGACATGAAGTCGAAGAGTCTATATACGAGTAGTATCCTACTCGCCAAGACTATAAATCAATATTCCGGTTGACATGATACGAAGAGTCTCATACAAAGTAGTATACTATCAGAGAAAGACTACCAGAGTTAAAGATCTTTGACTTTATGTTTAATTGTCTTCACAATTAAGCACAAAGTCGGGGGCTACACCTAATAGGTGCGCCTATTCGGCGCACACTATTCATACATCTACATGGAGCCCTTCATAGCCTCGCTGCCAGCTGACATGAAGCAGGACTCGGGAAGAAGACATACTCGGACAAAGAGTACTCGGGAGCAACGCACTCGGGCAATCTTCACCGTGAGGATGAGCACTCGGCATCAGCTGTGATTCAACTATGAAGGTCTCGGGGGCTACTGTGGGTGCCATGGGCCCCGGGTACCTCACCACAAGCATATGGGCCACTCAGATAGAGGATGGGCCTAGTCTTGTAATTAGAGATATGGTAACCCTCGGCAGACCTTGCCTTGTACAATAAGGAATATACAGTCCTAGCCGGGTACATTATATCTCTAAGGGGAGATCTCCTAGTTGTAATCCGACGGGGACTCTACCTTGTAACCTGTCCTAGTATATAAGGGGAGGCAGGGCGCCCCCTGAGGGCACGAGCTCATAGAAGCAAATATCAATCCTCAAAGGAATACCACCACAACTGGACGTAGGGTATTACCTCACATTGAGGGCCTGAACCAGTATAAATCTCCTTGTGTTCCTTTGCAATCCACCGAGTTTCCATCCGCCGAGTAGCCCCATATATTTATTGCCGGTGTAAAACATCGACAGATGCGCTCAGTGAGGAAGTTGCCCCGGTCATCGAAGGTGACGGGCAACGAAACCTGGCCGAGGGGCCAAGTGAGGCCCTTCGTAATCCCAATGATGGGCAATGAGGGCACGAGATTTGTCCCCGGGGCCTTGATCTTCTCGAAAACCTCGGGGGAGAGGATGTTGAGGGCGGCGCCCCCGTCGACGAGGACGTGGCCCACCTTGACATTGCATATGGTGGGGGAAACAGCCAGGGCGAGCTGCCCCTCCCCGGGTACCCGGGCCGGATGGTCCTCGGGGCCAAAAGTGATCGGGGTGTCCGACCACTTCAGCCTCCGGGCGGCCGCTGGGCTCGGGGCCACGGCCAGCAACTCGCGCTTCATGGCCTTGAAGCCATGGCGCGAGGAGTGGGCGTGCGCCCCGCCATCGAGGGTGGCGAGGACGTTCTCGGGCTCTTGGAACTCGAGAGGTCGCTCCAGATCGGAAGCGGGCTTGGCCTGCTGCCGCTCTTGCTGGAAGTTCTTGACGTGCTCGGCCAAGCTCTGGACGGCGCAGGACTACATAAGGTCGTGATGGTCCGTCTCGTGGACGGTGCACCACTTCCGGCCCGTTGCCGGCGGCGGCGGCGCACGTGTGGCCTTTTGCCGCTTGCCGCCGTTATCGTTCCCGCGGGCAATGTCGCCGCGAGGGCTGCCCGTAGCAGCCAATGCGAAATTCTCGGCGGCCTCCTTGTCCTTCTGGCGCTTCCTCCTGTTTCGTCGTGATGCGGAACGGGAGGGCTCGCCGTCCTCTCCAGGGTCCTGGTCAGGGGCCTCTGGGCGTGGCTTGTTCCACGCTCGAGCCTCCTCCTTGCGGGCGCAGAGGTCGGTGAGGCTAAACAGCTGGGCCACGGTCTAGATGTCGCGGGTGCCCAGCTTCTTGAGCATGCGCTTGTCGCGCACGCCCGAGCGAAACGCGTGAATAACCGCATGGTGAGCGATGTGGGGGATGGTGTTGCGGACATGGCTAAAGCGCTGCAGAAAACGCCTCAGCGACTCGTCCCTGCCCTGACGTAGGGCGTGGAGATCCGCCTCGGTCCCAAGGCGTGGGAAAGTTCCCTGGAAGTTCGCCACAAACTGGTGGCAGAGGTTCTCCCACGAGTATATCGAACCCTTGGGGAGGTTCATCATCCAGGAGCCAGCCTGGGCCTTAAGGGCAACGGGGAAGTAGTTTGCCATTACCTTCTCATCGCCGCCGGCCGCCCGGATGGCGGCAGTATAGATCTGCAGGTACTCTGTGGGGTCGATGGAGCCGTCATATTTCTCCGACAAGCTGGGCCGGAACTTGGCCGGCCAGCGCGCCTGTCGGAAGCCTGGGGAGAGCCCCAGGCAACCCGAGCCGTACTGAGCGGGCTCAGGCGACGGACGACGGTTTCCCACCGGGGGGTTGGAGCTGGAGGCTTGGGCCTCGGGACGCCCGATGGCGTTCGCGCACCGTTCGCGCTGTCGCTCCAACGTGACCCGGGCGTCCTCATGAGAGCGCATCCAGTTTAGCTGGTTACGGAGGTCGCCAGGGCCATTCTTGGTCGGGGGCGTGGCGCGAGGCGCCGCGCTCTGAGCTTGGTTCTGCTTCGGGGCGGGGGGCCGGCCCGCGCTAGATGCCGCGTGGTCGGCGCTCCCGGCCCCTGCACGGCTATGGCGTTACCCGGCGATGGGCTGCGCCTACCAGGTCGACTACTTCGTTGAGCCACCGCCACTCCTGGCCTCCACCCCCGGTAAATGCCGGGGGTGGCGCAGGAGGGCTTCCGCTGCCAAGAGGGCTCCCTGCGGCGACGCTGACTGGAAGTTGAGATGGCGGCGCGCCATGGAGCGGCGCGTCCGTTCGCGCCTTATGGATGAGGCCGCGGCAGACCCAGCGGGGCACTTGTCGACTCCTTCCGCAAGGGAAGGGGCCGAGGCCGCACAACCAGGCGCCGTGGGGGAACTCGGCCCGCCGGGCACGCGCCGCACGCCCCCAGGAAGACGAGGAGGGGGAACGTGGCGGGCCCGCCACAGGGCTAACATCGCCCGACGGGGTGAAGCCGCCGGACCCCTCGTCGGAGTCCCGCGGACGATGACCTCCTGCCATGGAGCGTGCCGGCGTTGGGGACACCGGCGTGCCGCCTGGAAGTAAAACTCCCCCTACCTGGTGCACCAGCTGTCGGAGGAGGGAACTCCAACCGCGGGGAGTCTGGGGACCCCCCTTTGAGGTTCGGCTAGGGGAGTTGTTCACAGGACGGCTGCGGCGTCTAGTCGATGGCACGCAAGGGAGACAGAAGAAGTAGACAGGTTCAGGCCGCGCGGAGGCGTAATACCCTAATCCTGTGTGTATCTGCTCTGTGGGAGATGAATGTGGTTTGTTCTTACAGAATGTTCTTGAGGGGTGCTCAGAAGCTTGCCCTAGCTTGGGAACTCAGTCTCTCTAGAAGCTGAACTTAATCCAGAAGCCGACCCCCCCTTCCTGCTGGCATGGGTCCTCCTTTCATAGTCCAAGAGGAGTCCACAGTGCCCAGTACACATGCCAAGAGAAAGCTTTTCTAGGTACGATATGTCTTGTTGCACACATCCGCCTGCCGAGCCACGCCGGAGTTGGTTCGGCACGGCTGCTGCGGGCGGCTAGGTCGTGAAGATGTGACAGTGTGTGGGCACCCCGGAAATGCATTATGAAGAGTAACCATTATGACAACGCGAAATATCTAGATGGATAGGTTCTCGAATAAAAACCAAATAAGTGCAGTAACCATCCATCCTCATCGCAGCCTTGCCATAATCTTTACCCACTCACAATACAAATCCAAAATGCCGAGAAGTGTACAAAAGAGATAATCACAAGGATAGCTTGCCAGTCCTCCTCGTCATACGCCCGTCAAACCACTCGATGGTGGCGACCAAACACGATACGTACCCCAGAGGACTCGAACCACAATAGCTATCCCCCAACCATCTCAATTATACACAACTCATACTCATGTTCAGCTAGTCCCCAGGAAAGCGACTAGCCTCACACTTTCATCGCAAGCAATCAATAAACATTCCAGGTACTCTAAATATGGATAAACAAGCAGCAGAGTTATAACTATTACATAGAGGGTTCACACCCTAATTCATCACAGTGTATACGAAATATAGCAGCGGAATATCAACACAAAAGATACGACCAGTGGTGCCATACCCAACCAGGGCAACCGACTAGGGATAGAACTTAACTTCGACTACAAATTATCCTTGCCACCCTCGGCAGGATAATAGTAGATCACACCATCTTCGTCGATATCCTCACTTGAAAGATGCAGCGTGAGTACACAAGTACTCAACTAGACTTATACAATATTAAATACAAAGGAGTGATGCTAGTCTCTACATCAAGGAGTATGGCTAGGTTGATCTAATTTTGCATAAAGCTGATTTTATTGAGCAAGTAATACATTTGAAACATAAGCATTTGTGAAATAGTTCAATCTGAAAATTTAGGACAACAAGTATATAGTTCTGAAAATGGAATATAAATGAGCATAATCCCATGCTTTAACATCAACAATGGGCCACCATTGTCCAAACAATTATGCTACACAAGCATATCATCATTTATAACTAAACCAAGTCATATTTAATAATAAAACCTTTCATATAAAACCCATTGATCATTTAACATCAAAAATCCCTTATATAAACCCATCCATCCATGACTATCCTAAGTCATGGTAACCACATAACCCCATAACTATATATCCCAAGTTTGATGCTAACACAATTGACTAACACATCAAGCGTCGTCCGTAACCTTGGACACGGCTATTCGAATAGTTCTTACTCTGATCAGAGGTGTACATCTTTACCCACATGATGTGATAGAAGCCAAACGGCTACACTCTAGTTTGATTTGTACCGGCCAAGTACCCACACTCTACACATTGAGTGCGGACTAGAGGTCACAACAAAACCTTTTGCACGCTTAGCCCCAACCACCTAAACCACGTCTGGGCCCCCAACGACTTAGCCCCACACACAGGGTGACTAAGGCGGGCTCACCGTCGTGGGAGGCACCTCCAGCCAAGACTAGGCGCGCTCGAGGTCCTCCAATAGAAATTTCCCTCCTCACGACTGACGGACGGGCGTAGATGGCCACAGCCTCCCGTGCTACTGAGTTAAGCCGTCCCATTCCCGGCGTGTGGAAGTACGTAGGGTGCTTGAATAGACGTCAACCTGCTCGGTCCTTAACGACCTAGACGGAGCTACGTGCATCGGGGAAACACCCTCCCTTCATCGCCCTATCATCCGTCCAAGTCAATCATATTCTCAATTATTAATCAGAAGTGATTCTTTTCAGATTTTAACCCATCCATTCGCATTGAACTAGTTTTGAACCGATAACTCCATCTATCGGATTTTTCTAAGTCTAGAATAAGCATGGCTAAGCATTCGGTAAAGTAAAAGCATCCCAAAGTCCTTAACCAGTGGTGACAAAGTATAAACATGGCATCAATAATCAAGGAATGGAAATGCATACGATTGGGTAATGTTGACTCTACCCAATTTCCCATTTTAAATAGACCATCACATGCACATAGATATTTCTTTCGCAAGCAAAACAATTTATGAAAAATATAGGTTCAATATGCTTAGATGCTTGCATAATTTCTTTCATAGATGCTTGCCTTGCTGCAGCGATGGGTCACTCTCAAGCTCTGGGTTAGCTTCCACGTACTCCGTATCCTCAGAATCTATCGATAAAAGCGAATATGTAAATAAGAATCAATTAAATATGCCTATGCAAAGATGATCGATAAATTCTAAGATAAATACAGCAGGTAGGGCCTGTTCTAACAAGATTTTAAGAGAAAGAACCAAGTCATTTGCATCTCTGGATTGGGAGATACAAAAATAACAAGGTAGAAGGGCTGAAAATGGCAGTTTCGTAATTATTTATATTGTAACCTAAGTCATTATATTTAATTGACATTTTCCATTACGATTTTAGGAAGGCAAGTATTTTTATATGAAAATACATATCTTTCTGGTTCCAATAAAATTTGGTTCACTGAAATTTGATTTAAAATGATTTAGTTGTGAATTTTACAAGTTTATCAAAAGAAAGGTAAGAAAAATACTTAGGCCTATTTTGAGAGGTAGTTTTGTCAAATACAAATTGTCCACAGTAAATATTTAAATTTTCTGAGTTAAACAAAGGTGGTTTCACATTTTTAGCAATTAGGATGAATTTTCTAGAAATTTATAAACTTATAGGTTAATAAAAGGTATATAAAGGATATTTCCATTTTTAGAGAAAAATGTTACACAGAAGATCTCACTTTTTATTTTACCAAATTAAAGAGCACAATTTTATGAATCCACAGAAATTTGGTTTACCTCAAAAGGAGTTATAATGAATTTTATAGGAATATTCCAAGTTCCTAGACACAAAATAAGCTATTATTGTTTCTTATTATTTTAGAGACATTTCCTGTACAGAAGTGGTATTATTTTATTTGACAGTATTAAAGTTCACAAATTTACAGAATGAACAAAATTAGTTTCACTCAAGAATGAGTTAAACAGAAAAAGATATGGACTTCCAAAGTTTAAACATTTTTCTGTTGGAAATTAAATCCCTTAATTATTTTCCTAATTCTTTCTTCTTTTCTTATTTCCCTTACAGCCTGGGCCCACAGGCCAGTGAGACAGAGCAGAGCAGGGCGCGGGACAATGGATCGGACCGTCCAAACACAGAGAGGATGGTCCGGTAGGGTGAAACAGAGGAGGTTTAGTCGGCGAGCTTCTCCGCGGAGGTGACAGCGATGGTGGCGTCGGCTCGGGTAGCGGTCAACAGAGAAAAGGTAGAGGAGTACAAGGAGAAACTATCAGTGGTCTTCTCGTTGCCGGCGGTGGCCGGAATCGACGGTGAAGGCGGCGCAGGCAGCGGAGTACTTTGGGATGGTGATGCCGATAGAGCTATGGTTGGTTCCCAGCCATATTAATGCATATATATGCGTCTAGCAGGCGTCTGGGTTCTCACCGTGAGGTTGGATGAGGCCGGCGAGGTCTTGTCGGCGGCGGCGGTGCACTGATTGGTTCGGCGGCGGCAGAAAATGGTGCAACGTCGACGGTGGCTTGATCCGATGCCTGATCTGTAGAAAGGAGGTGCGCACGAGGTTGAGAACTCCCTAAGGACGGTTCTTGCAAGAGGAATTTGGCTGGGGCTCACCGGATGGCTCGGAAATGAGTATGGCGGCAGGCGCTCCGGCGACTTCGGCTAGCAAACCTAGGACTGTAAAGTGCGAAAATGGAACGATCAAAGCTTGTAGATCATGTTCCCGGGGCCAAGAAGGGATGGAACTCACCGGAGCTAGCTCAAGCTCGGTCGAGCACCTTCGGCAGCAGGGAAAATGGCTCTGCCTCCGGTGATCTCTGGGGATTCTGTCGGCTATCTCGGTGGGAGCGTGAAGAGGATGAGGAGGAGGTTCTTCTGGCGAAGTTTGAGTCGAGATGGTCGAGGTTTCCCAGACCAGTGCTTATCTCAGTGTCCATGTGAGCTGTGAGGGAGAAGGAGAAGGAGGCAGCGACACCTGTGCCATGCAGTGCTGAGTTGCTTTGGTGCTACAGTGTTCCAAGGTGGGTCCCACATGTAAGAAAATGTTTTTCTACACATTCTTGGCTAGATTTAGTCTATGTCTTGTGGGCCCTTGTAGTTAATCTCTAGGGAAAAGAAAGAGGTGTGGGTAGGAATGGGGTGAAACTCACTGTCCCAAGACTGGCAGAGGCTTACAGGTGGGCCAGGTCTTGTGGGGTCCACCTGGAAGTGAGAAATGAAAGGAGAAACCTCCAGAAACTAAGTCTTGCTAGCTGTCAAGCAGGCAGTCTTTGCATTACTGTTTCACTAGGTTAATGAGGAGCATAAATTAGGGGAAAAATACTGGAGATAGGGGAAGATATGTTTAACCTGCTGACCAAAATTCGTGGTTAGAAGTGGTCTGGTTTGCCTTTGGTGAAATTGCAAAGTGGGGCTACTGATCCAGTTTTTCTGCAGCTTGATTCATCTCCCAGTGCCTTGCTCTTATCATTTTATGTGCTTTCCTTGAGAGATAAATCAAACCAAAATTCCTGGTGACAGGGTTCATGTTGGCACACATTTTGGCAAAAGGGCTCTGTCTAATTAGTCTTCATTTTTATTTGGTGAATTTTAGAAGTAAACTAATTTATTTTAGCTAGCTTCCTATCTTTGCTGATTTGAGGGATTTTGTTGAAGCATTTATTGAAGTGATAAAATTATGTAGAATTTACAATAGGTTAATTAGGTGAGATAGTGCTTACAGGAATTTTTCCATGATTTTATGTGCAACCTAACATCCTCAGAAAAATCCTTAGACTATCACTACAAACTTCTAACCCTTGCGCAACGACGAGAAAACGTTGCAATAGGCCCAATTTGGTTGCAAAAGATAGTTCTTGCTACCAAATCGCGTTTGTTGCCAATGGTTGCAAAAAGTCACGTTGCAATAAGAACTTGCAACCATTGGTAGTTTGGCGTTGCAAGAGTTAGCTTTTCTTGCAACCATAGCTGTCCGTTGCCAAGCATGGCAATAGGACGTTATCGCAACATTCACTGGCGTGGCAATACGAGCACTTGCCACGCTCGTCTTCGTAGCAACAGGTGGTAAATGCAACGAGCGATAGCATAGCAATAGAATTTTGTTGCCACGCTAGAATTTTGTTGCCTAAGGTGTTGTTGCCATGACCATTATGTCGTGGCAAGTAAACCATTTGCCACGCAATTTTATTCGTTGCGAGAGAGTATACATTATTGCCACGATCGCTGTGGCATGGCAAAAGTATCATTTGCCACGCTTTTTTATTCATTGCAAGAGATGATATGGTATTGCCACAGTTGTCGTGGCGTGGCAATAGTATCATTTCGTGGCAATACTATCATTTCGTGGCAATACTATCATTTCGTGGCAATACTATTATTTGCAACGTAAATAAGTCTGTTGCCATAGAGCATATTGCCACGCATCGCGGCTCGTAGGCATAGCTTTTATTGCAACGCTAGTAACATTTAATTTTGGTTTAATAAATCATCATTACAAATCAATAAACCATAACAAAAGCAATTGCACTCACATATATTAATTATAATGAATCATTCAATATGTTGCCAAACCATGGAAATAGTAGCTAAAATCATAAACGAGTGTACAGTTCACTCATTATTTGACAACTTTTTAAAAACTTCCTAACATCTATGCAGCACTCGAGAGTTTCCTAGTAGCCGAACATGTCATCGCCTCGGCTATGTCCTCGCTTGATTATGAGCCTCCCACTGAAACCTTGTCCACCTACTGCCAAAAGAATAAGATTGGGATATTAGAACAATATTAAGTTTACTAATTCTTGCACAAAATATAACGAGATTTAGATATAACATGGTTCTAATTAATCAAAACTATGGAAACAGTGATGTACATATATTCAGTTTGCTATCAAATTCTCTGAATTTTTAAGGCAGCAGCAGTTCAGTTGATTAGAAAAATCATAACTAGAGTTCTAGACAACAAAAAATTATATTCTTTAACAATACGGAAAGCCCATGAAATTCTCTACATCTTTCTAGTTATTTGTTAAATAAGATTCTGCAGTTATTATGGTCGAAAAACACAAACGCCCACTGTTGTTCAGAGCAAGGTCAAAACCTGACCGGCTACGTACAAAATTCATAACTCCCAATTCTCCAGGGCTAAAATCATGACCTTTCATGATGACAAACATCTCTAAATCTTCTACAACTTTGGTATTATCAAGTATCACAGAAAAGGTAAATTACTACTCGGAACAATTCACCCAATCAAAACTGCACAAGCTGCAGTTTTCAGCACGTATGTTAAATGTATTTTCTACATTTTCTAGTTCTACAAGGAAGGTCACATTTGATAAAATTTCAGCAAATGATGCAAGAATTTAGATTCCAGTTAGCTGATAACATATTGCAGTAGTTATCTTCATTCTTTTGGGATTATTTCTTGTTCTATTCATCAGCTGCTGTGAAGTGATATATGTCTTCGGTGCAGCCATATTTACAGTGTTTTCGTTGAAAAGACTTTTGCTGAGAGCTGCAGTACTTTTACTAGAGCGAGTAGGTGCTGGTGCATCTTTTTGTACGGTGACAACGCTTCTAGGCTGAGTTTACAAACATTAAATTGTTTGATCTATTTTAGCTATAGTTTAAGGTAAATAGCTCAAGATATATGGAACATAGTGCAATAGTGTGAGGAAAAGACAAAGAACTTGGTACAATAACAACAGAGAAGATGACTAACGGCACAACTTGTCCGTGGCAACGTCAGGTCACCAGGGCAATGACTTGCCTGCAATCTCGCAAAGACAAAGTAGTACTAGCATATATCCTATTCCACCGCTCGTACAAATACTCATTCTAACTTTCAGATTTCATTCAATTAGCTTTTGCTCATTTGACCTGACACAAAAGGTTCATAGCATTGAACCATTACTACAACAATATTTACAGGGCAAATCCACACACCTCTGCTGCTAATCAATCGACACGACAGGCGTCAGGCTGGCACAAAGCAATCAGCAGGCTGGCACAAAGCGGCGGCCGGCAGGGAACGGCACACAGGAGAAGGGCGGCACTGGACTTCGGGAAAGGAAAAGCAGTAGGGGCTGGCGCAGAGGGATGATGCTCACCTCGGGGCGGCGAAGGACGGCGACGGCTGTAGATGGCAGACCGGAGACGGCAGGCGGCGGCGAGAGGCGCAGAGGACGACGACGAGGTTGACGATGCAGAGGCGGGCGAAGCCAGACGGCGACGAGGAGGGACGGTGACGATGTTGAGCAGCGGTCGTTGGGCGACGACGGTGGAGAGGGGAGTCGGGCTCCGGGTGATGGCGACGTCGACGGGGACGGAGCATGGCGCTGAGGCGGATGTACCGACGACGGCGCCACAGCGACCGGCGGCGGGGACGGCGAGGAGGGGACGGAGAGCTCCTCGGGTTGAAGACGACGGCAGCGCTCCGGCGGCGGAGCCAGGCCGCGGCAGCACCTTCGGGGATCGGCGCACTGCCTCGGGGCGGCGCGCTGGGCAGCCGGAGGAGACGGCGGCGCGGCGGCAGAGGCAGGGGCAAGGAGCGGCGCGGCAGAGGGCTGGCGGCGCTGCGCGTGGCGTCGCTGGATGGGCACGGTGGCGGCTGGAGGCGCGGCTAGCAGGGGCAGGCGACGGCGCGGCGAGCCAGACGGCGGCGGCTTCGGGTGAGCGGAGAAAACGAGAGAGGTGAGTTCGGGAGAGCTTTTTGAGGGCACGGGGAGGCGGAATCGTGGCCGAGGATGCGGTTTTGGAGCGGGATGGGCGCGGGAATGGCGGCGTCGTGGGGAGAAGGAGACGGGAGGTGGAGGTGACCGGGTCCGGGGCGGCACGGGATTGGCGGCCACGGCGGTTACCAAGCAGAGAGAGAGAGAGAGAGTCCAAGAAGATGAACAGGAAGGGGAAAAAAAGGAAGGGTAAGAAAAAGAAAAGGGGAAGGGAAAATTGGAAGGAAAAGGAAAAGACAAAAGAAGAGGAAAAGGTGGGGATTTTTGGGGATTTTTTCGGAGATTTCAAATTTAGAATTTAAATTTTAGAATTCCAAGATGTATCAGAAGAACGGAAGTTGGGAATTTGTTTGGAATTTTGGAGGATTGTGAACGTCGGCGTATATATATTTGGAAAAAAAAATCGGAGACATAGAAACACTTTTGGAAATCGAAATATTTCTTTGGAATTAACAAAATTCGCCGGAATTTTTGGGATTCACCAAGTGTAAGAATATTTTGGGAATTCCTGGAATATTGGAAGGAGTTAACAGGAATGTTCCGAAGTCAGGAAAAATCAGGAATATTTACGGAGTCAGGGACTTGGGAAAAAAAAGAGGTTATTTTGCGTCGACCGAGAAATTAGGATTTTCAAGGAATATATTTCACGGAGTTTGGGAAATGGAATAAATGAACTTCCAAAATGTGAGGAATATTTTGGGAGTCGAGAACGGAGGGGGAAATAGTTTAGGAAATATACAATCGCTTAAAATATCGGTGTATTTTGGAGAATTGGAACGTCGAGGTGGTTTTAGAGTTTCGGGAGCGACATGAAACCCTAGAAGGAAAAAGGAGTCAGAGTTCATGATGAATGGAGAGATTTCAAAGGACTGAACCGAAACGACTCGAACAGGGGAAAAGACAGGGGTTTTATTACATATTAGATTTATCTAATTATAGAGATGATCTTTGTCCCATTAAAATTAATTCTGGAGCTCCGAAAATTCTGAAAAATTTTCAGAGAGTTTATTAAATCGTGGGGAATTTACCAGAAATAAATGCCACCACGAAACAGATAGAGTTTAATATTACACATACTTAAACACTTAAAATATTCCGACAAACGCCCCGGGAATATAAAAGCGTCCAAGCATTTATTTAAAAATTTCAACTTGGGATTTTTAATATTGGAAATTTCAAAATTTTATTCAAACACGTTTCTCAAACAAAATTTTTCTAGCATATTTTTTTTTGTTTTTCGATTTACCCAAAATAATTTTTAATTAAGGCGATTTTTAGGGCGTGACAATATTACACAGCTGCCTCATTAAAAACTCTGTCATGTAAAAACTCAATTTTGAGAAAACCATGACAAAGAAAAAAAGAGTACAGCTAAAGGTCAATACTCAAAAATAAAAAAGATTACTCTAGTTCCTCATTTTGTAGGTAAAGATTTTCAAACTGCTCAGCCAAATCTTGGTTCTCCGTGGTGTGTTGGGCACGTTCCTTAGTTAGCTCCCAGTCTTTAACCGCAAGTAGCATTTCTACCACCTCACTGCGGAGATTTCTTCTTCTCTCCTCAATAATTCTTCTGCAAAGACTGAAGGCCGATTCGGATGATACCGTAGACACAGGCACCGTGAACACATCCCGTGCTAGCTTTGAGAGCATGGGATATTGGGTCTTGTGATCATTCCACCATTGAAGAACGTTGAGATCTTCCTGGTTGATCGAGTCGCTATCCAAGTAGGTGGACAGCTCAAGAGCTTCAAGCGAAGCGTGTGCAGGACTTGCTGCGGCCGAACTTCATCATGTGCCATTAATTCTATCCATTGCTCCTTTCTGAGATTGAGTTAACTCCTCAATTCTTTGTTTCTTCTTATGCTTTTGGGAACAGGATTCATATTTTCTAAATCGATTTGTAGAAGACATGGCTTCAAAAGATGACAAGAATAAAATAAAATTATACAAGCAGTTCTAGACTTCATACCAATTAGTACAATACAGATGGATTTTAAAAAAAACAATACCTGCACTCCGGACGAACGGACGAGCCTGCTTGTTGGTGCCTGCTTGCTAGATGAACGTTGAATGGACGAGCGCCGGCCGGAGATGAGATGAACACGAAGCGTCGCCCACGGGCACGGCCCTGCTCGTCGATGAGCAGGAAGGAACTAGGGCACCAAGATGCCGTCGCTGCAGGGAATTCAAGGGCCGTGACGACTCCCGTTGCAGGGAGGGGGCACCATGACGACACCAGTTGCAGGGAGGCCGCGACCACGCTGCTGGCTGTAGGGAACGAGGGCCTTGACCACACTGCTCGCAGGGACAGCGCACGGGGGAAGAGAGGCCGCGACGGGGGGATCAGAAGCCACGACGCACGTGGGAAACAAAGCAACGACAGGGAAGAGAGAGACCGCGACGTACGTGATAGTAATTAGATTAGATCCTTTTCCAATACATAAACGGGTCTACATTAATTTGTATAGGATACGCTAGCTATTAGAAACACAAACACATACATGGTCTAATGGTAGGCACCTATCTTCTTAACTCTGAGGTCTCAGGTTCGAAACTTGCTGGTGGTGTTTTTTTTTAATTTTTTATGTAACCATTAAAGTGGAGAACCTTAGGTATTGCAACGATGTAATTTTTCGTTGCTATATGTACAACCTTTTTGCAACGAACGAAACTATTACATACAACGAAACCATAATCGTTGCAACCTTAGTGATTGCAACGATTTATTTTTTTTCGTTGCTATATGTACACTTTTTTTGCAACGCAAGCGACTATTATATACAACGAAACATATTCGTTGCGACATAGACGGGCTATTGCAACCATCATATAAAGAGTTGCAATATCACCTTAGTAGTGCAACGACAATAAACTTGCCCGCAACGCAAATCAAATCGTGGCAACAGGAATCACTTATTGCAACCATTCAATAATTTGTTGCGATAACACTTACTTTTCACAACGATCTCCATACTTAGGGCCACGAAACAATCTTCGTGGCAAAAATCCAATCTATCGCAACCAAAAGTGAAAATCGTTGCGATAACAACCCTTGTTGCAACCAAATCTCGCCGTTGCGACAAAAAAGCGTGGCATAAGGGTCAGAAGTTAGTAAACACATGCATAGGTCAAGGAAAAGAATCCAGGCTGAAACTTGTTTGAATTTTCAAGAGGTCTAAACCAATGAAATAAATTCTGGAAAAATTATATTGTTTCATGATGAATTAGCTAGTATTTGAATAAAATATTTCCCACATATGTTTCTGTTCAACTTGCTGCACTATTTGGAGTTGGTCTAATTTTGCCGATTAGGGTTTTATTGTATTGATGGTTTTAAATATTGCAAACTTTATTTTGCAAGAAGTGATAATGCAAGAATTTAATTTGTGCACTCTAATGACAATAGGTCATGGCACTAATTACCTGGAATTAGATTTGGGGCTGTGACACAGTGCACGCCATCGCTGCCAGGGCGTGGAAAAACCGAAGCCCTCTTAGTCAAATATTCTCTGACTGCACAGGGAGCGGGCCCACGGAGGGCCATCATGAGCCATCAGGCGTGGCCGAGCAGGCGACAGGGGCGACATGCCCCATCGCCTTGTCATTAATGCAGGTACTCAGAGAGGAGATCCGCTCAGGTCAGGCTCGTGCCCGGGGCAGAGATCTCGTCGAGCCCTCTGCACGCACAAGGCGCCGAGCTTCTCAGGGACCGAGGCTGTGAGTCCCGGGCTCGGGGAGCGCGCCCCGGGCCAGGGAAAGCCCTAGTAACGTGCCCCGGAACGCGCCCGGGGACCGGGCCGGTGGGTCCCGGGACCGGGGGTCGAGACCCGGGACTCGGGAAGGCCCCAGTAATGTGCCCCGGGAACGCGCCCCGGGACCGAGGCTGTGGGTCCTAGGACTGGGGGCGAGACCTAGGGCCTGGGAAGGCTCCAATAATGCGCCCCGGGAAGGCGCCCCGGGACCAAGGCTGTGGGTCCCGGGACTGAGGGCGAGACCAGGGCCCGGGAATATCCCCGGGCCACGGGCCCGAGGTGGATACGAGCGGTCGCCGCGACGCGCCCAGGGAAGGTGCTCTCGGGCCCGGCAGTGCTCGGGCCCCAGGCACTTAGCAGGGGGGCGGCCGTCACTTGTGCAGAATGTAGGCCCCGGAGGAGCTGACGTGGCCGAAGATCCACGGGTCCCCGGGGTATGTGGGGCCCCCAATCCCGTTTCGCCGACAGTGTCAATCAATGATCTCTTGCCCTCAGGGGCGCCCTACCTCTCCTTATATACTGGGAGACGGGGGTACAAGATAGGAATCCCAGCCGGATACGGCCAAGGGATTTCTTTTAGAGATACAACTCACCCGGTTAGGACCGTATATTCCTTATCGTACAAGGCAAAGTCTGCCGGGTGCTATTATATCCCTAACTACAAGACTAGGTCCATCCTTTATCCAAGTGGCCCATATGCTTGTGGTGAGGTACCCGGGGCCCATGGCCTCCACAGTATTTGATTTTGAATTTTTCGATGAAATTTTGAGAGAGACAGTCGAATTGCAAAATTCGAGTCTCGGAATTTAGGAGAGAGTTTAGGATCAAGGTTTTAGGGTTGTCAAGGAGGTTTAGACTAAGATCTATGGCACATAATCCTTAATCACACACAAAACGTCAAAAAATTTTGAAATTAGGGTTTTGAGGGTTTAGGCAGAAACCCTTAAGCACACACAAAATAGTTTTTAACAGCCCAGAAACCGGGGTGTTATAGCTAGTCTCATGTTATGCCTTTCGCCTTGGAACCCGCCTGACATCATGCCTAGTTGATGAAAGGTGTGCTTCTGCCTGGCAAGTTATAGATAGCTTTCGGTAATAGTTGACCTTAGTATCGTCGCCCGCTCATTAGGAGTTCTGGCTAAGCAGTGCGTGTGTGATGTTACTTTTGGTAGTCCATGTTCAGGTATGGGACCGGTTGGGCTACTGACTGGGACATGCCACTATCCCTTCCTCGGATTGCAAAAACCGTTTTCATCTAGTGTTTTCGGTTACGTCTTTACTCCCGTCCCCAGTCGTTCTAATCTCAGTCGACTTGGAACAGATGGCACGCTGCGCCAACCGTCAGACCCGTGCCCTCAACCACAACGGAACCAAGAGCAACTCAATCCAATCTGAGCACCTGGATCACTAAACCAGCCGGCAAAGGATAGAAATTACACAAGCAACTGCATTTGAAATAGTCAACCACGATGCAACTAGAACTCAGAAGACGTTTAATGAATCTTCAACAAATGATGGCCATGCAAGCTCAGATAATGCAAGGAGTAACACAACAACAGTTACTACTACAATCACTACAAGCTCATCTGGATCCGAGCCATGGAATGAGGATTGCACTTCAGAATCGCCAATACCCTAACCTTCAGAGTATGACCCACGAGTTTCCCCTACAAAAGGATACAAAGAAAGAAGAAGCCCATCCAAAATGTAAGGCCCCACCATCAGAATTCAACTTGCAAGAAGAGCTAGTTCTAAGCAAACGTCAGATAATGCAAACATGCCATGGAATGTCAACCACAATAGTTAGTCAACAACAGACCAGAACCAACCTCGAAAGTTTGGAAGGAAATAACCCAACACGTGCGTTCCCCAATCAAAGACAGCAAACCGTATAGCCAACAAACAGTGCTTCAGCTGCCAGCTACCACTACCGGGAGATCTACCCGCGGCCTTTTGAGACAATTATACGTTCTAGAAGGCAGTTCTAATTGATCAATGAAAATACAATTCAATGGAATTGTTTTTTTGTTTTTCTTTAGATTAGTTAATCTTGTTTAAAGCTTAAAAGGGGTGAAGTAAACTTGTTTTTATTTTCTTGGAAACGAGTACCCTCTTCCTCCATGTGAAGAAAAGGAACTTTTCGAAGATCTCTTCCTTCTCTTCAAGATCGAACATCAATTGCAACAATTCGATAGACAACTTATTGGGATAGATGTAGATAAACAAAGCCCCCCTCCCCCTTGAAAGGTATAGGAGGTTTTCTCCTCATACGGCTCGAGAAAATAATTCAAATTTCTATCTATAATATAAGTAGATAGAAATTCAACTAGGACTTGCATTAATTTTCATATAGAAAAAACAAATTCCATTTATACTCATGACTCAAGTTGACTAATGTTGACTGACAAACTTGAAAGAAAAAAATCCTTTGGAATTTTTTGAGTCGTCTCTAAACTCTTTTCTTTGCCTCATCGCTTCGCTTCTGCACGCAGTCCACATGGTCACCATCCATCGGGCAGCACTGGTCGGATGACCTACCTGCCCCTTCCTTCGTACCGGTGGCGCCGGCGCTAGAAGATGACCATCCGGAGCGGATGTATGCGCAGCTCACGTGCAGTGACGACCTTCTCCTCGTGTGCTGGGGCATCCTAGAGGAGGTCTTCGTGTACAACTCCCTGACAGGATTCCATGCGACCATGCCACGCTATGACGTGCTCTTGACGAACACTTATTTCTTGCACTTCGTGCATGGCAATGAGATGAATCCTAGCCCTAACTCCTTTCAGGTGCTCGCTGTGGAGGTCCAATATGAAGGCGAGTTGGTTGTCCAAAACAACAGCTCGGAGACCGGCGCTTGGGGCCCGGTTATCTGTGTCGAATTAGAGAGAAACAACCACACCGATCCCGTGCGCTGTTTACGTGTTATATATAGCAGGAATAGCCCCTTGCTATGGTGGTACAGGATTACTAGAGATGAATCGTAACGGGACTCAACTCTAGAGTTTACATACATGTGATAGCCGTATATACACTGGATTAGGAAATCTATCTCTAATTCTAAGAGGCCGGCCTTATCACATGTGGAATATATCTTTAACTTCTAACACCCTCTCTCAATCATAACTTTACAAGGTTAAGATTGTTCTTGAAATTCTCTAGTAGTCGTGTTGACAATGGCTTGGTAAATCCATCAGCAACTTGATAACCAGAAGAAACAAAATCAATTTCCAACAATTTTTGACTTACCCGTTCTCTGACGAAATGATAGTCAACTTCGATATGCTTCGTTTTGGCATGAAACACAGGATTCGTTGACAGGCATTTAGCTCCAAGATTGTCACACCAAATCTTGGCTGCTCGAGGACTTTTGATTCCCAATTCTGCATGCAAAGTCCAAACCCACATAATTGCTGTTGTGGCATTAGCTATAGCCTTGTATTCTGACTCCGTACTGGATCTTGAAACTCTAGCTTGCTTTCTAGCACTCCACGACACTAGATTGGACCCTATAAATATCGCAAATCCTCTAGTCGACCTTCTATCATCCAAGCTACCAGCCCAATCTGCATCAGAGAACCCACTTACAAGTGTAGACCTAGTCTTATGTATATGAAGTCCCAACCTAGTACACTGCTTCAAGTACTTGAGTATTCTCTTGACAGCCATCCAATGCATAGTAGTTGGAGCATGTAAAAACTGACATACCTTATTAACAGAAAATGCTATATCTAGTCTGGTAAGCGTTAAATACTGTAAAGCACCAACTATACTTCTATATCGACTTGCATCATTAGGACCCAACAAAGAACCTTCATGTAACGAAAGTTTATCACTCACTGAAAGAGGTGTAGCAGCCGGCTTGCAACTCATCAAACCTAAAATCTTCAGTAAATTAGCGGTATATTTTTCTTGTGTAAGAACAATACCATCATTTACCTTACTGACTTCTATGCCCAAAAAATAATGCAACTCTCCAAGATCCTTCAATGCAAATTCTTCCTTTAGATTCTGTAGCAACACTGCTGTAGCCCTCTCTAAAGAACTGGCTACAATAATATCGTCAATATACACCAAAACAAGATGACAACTCCTCCTTTATTCAAGGAAAATAGCGAAGTATCAGCCTTTGAAGCACTAAACCCGAGCTCAATTAACATTTTACTCAATCTAGCAAACTAGGCTCTTGGGACCTGTTTTAACCGATATTGGGCCTTATCAAGTTTGCATATATAGTGCGGTTTAGTAGAATCTTTAAAACCAGGAGGTTGTTGCATATAAACTTCTTCCTCTCAATAACCATGAAGAAAAGCATTCTATATATCTAGCTGTCTAAGATTCTAACCTCTAGAAACAGCTATAGACAGGATTATTCGGATTGTGGCAGCCTTGACAACTGGACTAAAAGTATCTTCATGATCAATGTCATATCGTTGCTTAAAACCCTTTGCCACCAAACAAGCTTTATACCTGTTTAGAGTGCCATCAGCTTTTCTTTTAACCTTGTATACCCATTTGTATTCAATGATATTTTTCTCTTTCAGAGGAGGAATCAGATGCCAAGTTTTGTTCTTAATTAATGCATCATATTCAGCATCCATGGCTAACTTCTAGTTTTTATCTTGTAAAGCCTCTACATTATTACTAGATTCTTCAGAAACAATAAAATAGAAATATTTAACTGTACCATCAGTATATATCTTTTCTTTACTTTAGGGATGCCACTCTGTAGCCTGATATGAGGCCTAGTCTGTACAGGAGCAATATCAACGTCAACGTCAGAGTCCTATATGTCCTGCACTGCATCATTGGTGATCACATTTGTACCTGCACCTGAGTCTGATTCTGTCGGGTCTGTATCAGTACTAGGAGCCAAAAGTTGTCCTCGCTGTTCCCTGGACCCAGGCTGCTGTCTTCCTGACATAGGCAAAGAAACGTGCTGCTGCTGCTGCCCCCCATGCTGTTGTCCCCCTGACGATTGCCGTGAAGTGCCTGTCCCTGTGCCAACCGCTGATTGGGGAGCGGAGACAGACGCTTGTGGGCTGGCGCTCTTGCTCCGTCCCTCTGCCAACGTTGTGCCTGTGGAGTGGCTTGGGGATCCTCGGCCCACCATAGCTGCACCGGATTGCTTCGGATCTGATGCTGGAATTTTCTGTGCCTACTGAACCTGCTGCAATTTCTTCGTGAACTCCATTAGCTTGACCAAAAAAATTATTGGATGATGGATTAGCCATATGGTTTAATACTTGTTTATCCCCACTAGCATTAACAAGGGTAGGAGACAAAAGCAAGATTTCAGATCTAAGGCGGGCGCCTGCCTTAGCATGAAGTTTAGAAAAGAAAAAAATAGTTTCATCAAAAACCATATCCCTAGAGATATAAACCCGCCCAGAGTAAACATCTAGGCACTTAAAGCCTTTATGCATATTACTAAAGCCAAGGAACACACATCGTTGGGATCGGAATTGGAGTCTGTGTTTATTATAGGAGCGTAAGTTGGGCCAACAGACACAACCAAAGACTCTCAAAGAGGTATAGTCAGGTTTTTGCTGAAACAACTTTTCCAAGAGGTTGATATTGTTAATAACTCCGCTAGGAACATGATTGATCAAATAGGTGGCGGCTTGAAAGGCCTCATCTCAAAATTTGAAGTGCATTGCAGCATGAGATAGCAGTGAAAGTCCCAGTTCCACTATGTGGCGATGCTTCCTTTTGGCAGACCCATTATGCTGATGGTTGTAAGGGCAAGAAACATGGTGCACAATGCCAATTTTTACAAAGAAGGAATTGAGTGTCTAATATTCTACCCCCTAGTCAGTCTGCATGGCTAAGATTTTTCTATCAAACAAGCATTCTGCCATGACTTGGAACTCTTGAAATTTTTCAAAAACTTGAGATTTGTGATGCAAGAGATAGATCCAAGTAAACTTTCTAAAGTCATCAATAAAGCTCACATAATATTTCTTTCTCCTGACAGACTCTGGAGCAGGGCCTCACACATCAGAAAACACAAGTTCTAAAGGATATTCAAAGGTACTAGAAGACACTGGAAAGGGTAACTAATGACTCTTTGCTTTTTGACAAGCATTGTAGACTGACTCATTGGAGAGATCTAGACATAGAAGACTATGCTTATTAACCACTTGTTTGACAACTGAAGATGAGGGATGGCCTAAACGACTATGCCACTGGGCCAAGGATGGCTTGACTGCACTGCAGGCTTGCTTGGGTAGAGGATAGAGTCTGTGTCGTGATCTTCCCTTAAGAATTACTCTCCTGGTGGCCCAATCCTTAAGAAAGAAATAATTACGATGCAGTTCAAGGAAAGCAGAGTTATCATCAACTAAATGATGTACTGAAACAAGATTTTTCTTGGCTTGTGGAACATATAGAACATTCTTGAGATAAATATTGCGAGAACTAGGGGTATGAACAATAATATGACCAATGTGTCTTATATCCATACCTGCTCCATTGGTTGTGTATATTTGTTCATTGCCATTGTACTTTTCTTTCACCGTGAGCTTCTGCAACTCGACTGTGATGTGGTCAGTCGCTCCGGTGTCCATATACCAGTTGGTGTCGATGCCGTAGGAGGAGTTTGCCGCTGCTGCAATGTGTTTGTTATCAGGAACATAATCTTCATCATACCTGTGCCAACACTCAGTAGCTGTGTGACCTCGCTTGTAGCAGACTTGGCAGGTCGGACGTCGATCGGCTCCTCCTATAGATCGGCCATGGCCACGGTTATTTGATCCATTGCCGCAGCCTCTGCCTCATTGATGTGCGCCTTGGCTCGCCGTGCTGCCCCCTCGAGTTCCACAACTGTTGTTCCCACGATTGGCAAGGTTGAGCGTGGAATCTTGAGCTCCTCGGTAGAGTGCTAGACGGGCTTCATAGCTGAGAACTTGTGAATAAAGTTCTCCCACCGAGATTGGCTCCACCCTTGCGCAAATAGCAAAGGCCACCTCACTGAAGTCCTCACCCAATCCAGTTATAATGTACTGAACTAGGTCTTCTTCTTCAAGTGGTCGTCCTCCTGCAGATGCCATTTCATCTCCAAGTGTCTTCATCTTTGCAAAGTATTCTAAAATAGACATATTCCCCTTTTTTTTTGTGGTGAGCGCAATCCGGGTATTGATTGATCGTGCCTGGGTGTGAGTTGAGTACATTTGCTCGATCAGTTTCCATGCCTCGGTTGTTGTTTCACACGTCGCAACCTGCATGAGAACATCTCTTGATAGAGATGAGAGGAGGTAGCCAACAACCTACTGATCCAAAGCTTCGCAATCCTCAAAAGCCGGATTTGCTTGCTTCTTTGTTTTGCCATCGGTAACGACCATAAGTTTGGCATCTGGTGGCTTGGTGGCGCCGGTCAGATGACCTTGTAGTCGCGCTCCTCGCACTGCAGCATTGACCTTTGCTTTCCACAGTGTGTGATTTCCTTTCCTGAGCTTCTCCGTGATGGGATGGCCATGAAGTGGATTGGCGGTGGTGGTGTTCGAGTTTGAAGAAGATGGAGCCATTGTTGTTGCTGGATCTCGGTGTCGCAGATGGGAATGGCGCCGGTCTTGACGCCACAGATGAGGCTAATACCAAAGAAAGGATCAATGCTATGATACTATGTAGAATTAGAGAAAAACAACCGCACTGATCCCATGCGTTGCTTACGTGTTATATATAGCAGGAATAGCCCCTTGCTATGGCGGTACAGGATTACTAGAGATGAATCATAACGGGACTCAAGCTCTAGAGTTTATATACATGTGATATCCATATATACACTGGATTAGGAAATCTATCTCTAATTCTAAGAGGCCGGCCTTATCTGTGGAATATATCTTTAACTTCTAACAATCCGTCCCATCGCTGACGAGGTCCTGATGCCCAGAGTGATTCACTATCCCGTCCCGGCTATTGAGTGCCAGGGTGCCATCCATTGGTTATGCGAAGAAGTTCGTTGGAGAGTTACAACGACATCACGCACACAGTGGCGGTGGACATAAGCACGGGCCATGCGTGGATGACGAGACTACCGAAGCAGTGCGTGATGAGCAGTGACAACGTATCAAACAACAAGATTCTTGTCCTGGCAACAACAACTAATGGGCGGCTCACCCTCCTCCGGAGAGAGGATGCATGCATGAAGGTGACGATGTGGGTGCACACCAAAGATGACAATGGCCGTGGCAATGGAGGTAGCGACGACGGCAAGGCGAGCTGGGTTCTGTAACAGTCTTTTGACATCCTTAAGCTCGTCGAGCACGCTGATTTGGCACATTTTCAATTGGAGTGCAAGTATCGGGCAGATTTAGAGGTTAGATTGGAGTGGTTCTGCCGAAGGAGCCGGTGCGTGGTTATTTGGGTTCTGTACCTCGGGTTGTTTGTTCTTGACCTAGAGAGCATACAGATCCAAAGAGCCGCAGGGGATAGCCAAACGCATGTCTGGCCCTACGAGATGGACCTGACACTTTGCTTCTCCTCCTTGAAGCAGTTCTTCTAATGACCTTCCTGTTCGACGTGTTGTAGCTGGAGTGTTCAACACATATATGAATGCCAGAATATACTGTTAAGATAATTAAAACAAGCACGGATTTAGAATTTATGTTCAACCTAGATACCTCCACTAGTATAGAGTGCTACAAAAGACAGTAAAAAAATGTCTGCGCCGTCGCCGTGGCCTCTGCTTGGCCTTGGCTGAATGGGAGTGCCTGCACCATCACCGGTGCTAGCGAACGCCTGTGGGGGGCATGTGTTTCAGACTTGCTTAAATCCGCGTGCTTCTTGTCCAAGGTCGAGCAACTTGGAGGCTCTAGCAACTAGCACCGACGCCGCCGACTCGCTGTTGTCTCCACCTCGAGTTGCACGGCCGGTCTCCCCTTTATCCCCTCACATTCTACCCTCTCATATATTTGCCTTGTCAAATTGTGTCACATTGTGTACCTCTCACTACCCTAATTAGAAAAGCCTTCAACGAACGCATTGCTAGATCCGGACCTTCTTCGTGGCAATAGGATTGATCGATGGCCACCTGCTCCTCGCTGCATTCCCAATTTTAATGAAGACCAGCTTGTAATCCTTATAAGGATATATCCTCGAGACCTGGTGGATAAGACAGATACCCAAACACATGTGTTTAGAAATAAGGCCTTTATGAAGCGTATCTGTTTACCTCATCGGTTCCTGTTGTTAGCACCAGCACTGCGATTTTAACACAGCCAGCGAGCGGCCCACATTGAGCGTGCTACTGTAGGAACTCATATCTTAGTGGCCCAGTACCGAATAAGCCGGCCTAAACTGACCCACCCAGCATAGACTCTATAAAATTTGCATCCCTCGCGTGTCAGGATGAGTACTTCGGTGTCGGTGACCTCAATCAGCCAAAAGAATCCTTGCCCGCGAGCCTTTCCGACGTACGTTCTAGATGTAGTATGGTTGCCACAGATGCCCGAGTAGGTATATTGCAGAATCTGCTCGTCCTCCTCAGGTGTGACGCCATGCATGAGAACTCCGAATGTGCTCTAACGACGTAGATCTTCTCTGACTTCGGTAAAGCTGAATAAGGTACCCGAACCTTGCATTAGCATAGGATTCGGCTGGCGACCCTCATGGGGCGTACCTCACCCAGCCAAGTGGTATATGACCCCTGACTAGCACCGGAGGTCGGTTGTTGGCTCACATGGAGCGTAGCCAGGGAAGATAACGTCCTGGCTGGTGCAAGTACTCGGTCAGTGGCCCTCATGGAGCATTCCAAGAGTATCTTGGCAAACTAGTCCAGCCTCCGAGCGTAGGAGATAGGCTCGTAGCCCTGAGTTCCTGTCACGCGTATCCGAAGCTGGCCCTGCACTATAAAGAGAGCGGATGAGTAGCATCTAATGATGAAAACAATCACTCGAATAAAATATATTTTACAATATATGTAAATAAATGTTCTTCCTCTTTTTGACATTAATTTCCTCGAGTAGTTGACCCCTTACGTTTAAGCACTCTACCCGACTAGTCATAGCCCCCTAGCATCAGAAGTTGGCTCATGGCTCTTTCCCAGACACGCGTTTTGGGTGACTTGAGTTCATCTTTCATGGAGCAAAGTTTCACGGATCGGAGTTTATGCTACTCGAGTACTTTTGCAATCATTTAAGAGCAAAAACAAAAAAAAAGTGCAGCTTGTACACCTATTAGGTGTAAGCGGCTGCGGTATTGGCGAGGCCGAGTGAAGAAATATTTATCAGGAAGCGACTTAGTTGTTCGGTATTTTGGAGTGGGGATGCCATCCTTGCGTTTGGGCTTTTGAGCCCCCGAGCATGTCACTTGTTATTCTGATAATCTCCAGTTGTTGAAGGTCGAAGACGGTTGTGACCGACTGCCACAATGAAGTCGTCCGACTTGCGTTTGCGATTTCCAGCTTTAGTCGGGACCGCGTTGTTGGTGTCCTTCTGCTTCTTCTGTCAGGATGCCTTTTTGTCATCGAGGGCCTCAGCAACAGCGTGGGCTGAGTCAGCGTATTTGTTCGCCATGTCAAATAGAGCCTTGACAGAGTTGGGAGGCTTCCGAGTGAATTTGTCGATGAACGATATGTCTTTTACTCCTTTTCGAAAGATGGCGATGACGACCTCGTCCTTGATATTCGGGATTGAATTTTTCTTCTCAGAGAACCTCTTGATGAAGTCACAAAGAGACTCGTTCTTTCTTTGATGCAACTGATATAAGTCATACTCGGAAGATGGCCTCTCGTATGTTCCTTGGAAGTTGGCGATGAAGCATTCCCGGAGTTCTCCCCAAGAGCCAATTGATTGCTTGGGAAGTCCTGTTAGCCATGTCCTCGCTGAGTCGGCTAAAGCAACTGGGAGGTAGTTAGCCATGACTTTGTGATTTCCTCCAGCTGCTCAGATTGCCAGAGTGTAGACCGTGAGCCAGGACTCGGGATTGGTCTTGCTGTCGTATTTTTGGATTCCCGTAGGCTTGAAACCCGATGGCCAGTAGACCTGTTGTAGCTTGTGGGTGAAGGCCGGTACTCCTTCATCTTGATGAGGGCTCCGACTCCGACGATGGCGGTGAAACCGCTTGTGGTGAAGGCCGAAGCGCTCATTTTCGTCTTCCAATCGGTGTTGCTCATCTTCCTCGCGTTCGCGGTGCCGAGCGTTGACGTCCTACCGAAGATCACGCCGTAGTCGGCCTCGGAGATCCTGGTTGTCCCGACGGTCGTTTTGACGCCACCATTTGTTGTTGGGGTCGCCGAGTGACGCTTGGCGTGACTCCGTGTGCAGCTGACTAGAGCCGGCCACTTGGCGTCACATTGTGGCGGATGAGACTGCCGTTGGGGATGCCGACCGGTTGGTCGGTATGAGGGTATCGCCCGACTATTGGGGGTGCTGACATGCAGCAGCGGTAAGCATGGCTTTTATCCTTGCGATCGTCGGGGTGGCCTGGTGATCAGGCCGGAACTGGAGTGTATCCAGTAGAGTTGTAGCAGCCACGATGTTCTGTTGAGGAGTAACGAAGATGTCGTGGTCGCTGACTTGGGTTTGGAGGATTTATTGCTGAGCGGTTCGCTCAGCCCTGCGTAGATCGTCGTTGTGGGCGTTGTTGACAGCGAAAATCACCAGCAGCGTTAGGAACGAGCCGATGATCTGGTTCGATGCACTAGACACGCGAAGGCCTGGGAGATTTGCTTAACTCCAGTGCAAGTCCTAAATTTGAGGTTCGTAGGCATGCCAGTCAATTTGACCCTGCAATTAACAAGGAGATAGGAAATATTAGACCAGTGAGCCAATCGGCTAGAAGCCGAATTGAACTCGTTTCATCGGCCGATGGCCGATATGAACTAAAGCACTTATACATCGACTGGAAGCCGATGATGGCATAAATAGGCAAAGTAAATTAATCAATTGGCTATCCTTCAGCCGATTGCGATAACCGATGAAAATACAAGCAAATAAGCCAGCCGACTGCCGAAAAAAATACTTGGACATCGGCTAGAAGCCGATGATAGAGTAGATAGGCAGAATAATAATCAAGACAATGCAGTCGGCTTTATCTAGTAAAAGATAACTTATCGGCTAAGCACCCCGATAAAACATCGCATAAAAACCTATCGACTCAACAAGGATAAAATTATTACCACCAGTCTAGTAGGTCGGATCTAACCGATGCAGCACAGAGCAATAGTGATAAAAGAACCTCGATGAGCCGATAGATCTAATGCAATCGTGATGTATTATATGATAAATTATCGGCTATACATCCCGGTAAGACGCTTGCATAAAATCTATCAACCTAGCAGGAATAACTTATCACAGACAGTTTAGTAGGTTGGACCCAACCGATGCAGCACAAACTGATGATAAATTACACCCAGTAAACTGATAAAATCTATGCACGCGTGATGTGATACACCTACTCGGTCTAAGAGATCAAACTTAACTGATGCAGCCGTAGACAGAATAGATATATCGTGGTAAGCCGACTACCGTAGACCGACTAGAATATCGGACTTAACTGAGGAAGTCCTAGCCGATACAAGTCCTTATTGGACACGGCACACGATTTTCTAATTACAGAAGGAAAATACTAATAAGACCCAATCGGACACGAGATCAGGTTTCCTAAAAGATAAAATATTAATATTACCTAATTAATAGATACGATATTAATTGCCTCTCCGTGGTCTTCTTGATCCCTTCCCAAACTCGGTTTCTTCTGGATTAATTTCCATCAGTTATCCGTGATTTGCTCCTTAATCGAATCTGATAAAGAACCATACCAAATTTTGGCGTCAACAGGCGTGCAGACGTCTTGCTTCTTCCTCCTGTTGTTCTTGCAGTCGGTGGGCCTCCTCTTGTGGCTCGTGTAGTTGGCGTGATTCCTGAGTAGGAGTAGAGCCTCTAGACGCCATGAAGATTTCTCGCAACGGAGTGAAGCTTGCCAAGCTGCTGTTCGACTTAGAGTCGGAGTCCGACTGGGAGTCGGGGTCTGACTGGGAGTCGAAGTCGGAGTAGTTGATGGGGGTGATTATAACTCCGACCTCCCTAAATCCGATCTTGAGCGGCTCTGGGCTGTATCTGAGTCGAACTCCAGGGGATCGAGTATGCCGCGTCGGATGTTGATTGAAGGTATCCGTGGAGTTGCTGAGTCCGTACGGGAGATTGACGATCTCTTCCCTTCTTAGCTCGATCTTGGCTGGCTCAAGGCCAAGTCTGAGTCGAACACCGAAGGAAAAAGTTGTCCCGAGACCCGGACAAGATGAAGATTGTCGCAGCAAGTCGATGAGGGTTGCTGCAGCGTCGTGTGGGCCGACTGGCGCGGAGTCGGCAGGTTCCCTGGCAGATTGGATCGAGTCCGAGTCGGCCAAGGTGAGATTGCCGAATTCGTCGGCGATGAAGTCGAGGCTGCTAAATGTGATCGTGTCTCTAGGGGAGAACTTGTTGCCGTCAACTCCGGTTGTTGGATCCATCGAGCTTGTAGATGTAGATCTCGCCGAAGCCCCTACCTAGCGCGCCAACTGTCGATGTTTTACACCGGCAATATGAATATGGGGCTACTCGGCGGATGGAAACTCAGTGGATTGCAAAGGAACAAGAGAGATTTTATACTGGTTCAGGCCCTCAATGTGAGGTGATACCCTACGTCTAGTTGTGGTGGTATTCCTTTGAGGATATACGATGGTAGTTCTGATGAACTAACTCAACCTGCTCTCAGGGGGCGCCCTGCCTCCCCTTATATGCTGGGGGACAGGGTTACAAGATAGGAGTCCCAACCGGATTACGACCAAGGGATCTCTTCTTAGAGATATAACGCACCCAACTAGGACTATGTTTTCCTTATCGTACAAGGCAAAGCCTGCTAGGGATTACTATATCTCTAATTACAAGGCCAGGCCCATCCTCTATCCGAGTGGCCCATATGCTTGTGATGAGGTACCCGGGGCCCATGGCCTCCACAGGTACTTAATTGACTTAGGCGAACACTCCCCCTATCAGTATGCAACTACTCCATATGCACACCACTTGCCACCCAAGTCTAAAATCACATTTTTCATCATTTTAGTTCACAAATAACCAGAGACTTCACCTCTGTCCAGAAGTTTTAAAATGCCCATTTTCAATTGTATAAAGTGATCACATTGTTATTTAGCATATTACTAAGTATAGCTAAGCATATAAAAGCATAATAAGCAAGTATATGCCCATTTGAGCACATGAGGAGTACTCTAATTCATTCTAAGTTTACAATCAGCAAGGAATTCAAAATTATCAAGGTGGATCATGCAACAAATTGGGTATAACTATCATTTTCCACATTCTAAATACCAACAGTTAAAAATACGGATGCAATTTTGTAAACAACACATTTCATCCCCAAAACATAGGATTCAAATTGTTCAAAGGAGGAGGGGAGAATACTTGCCTTACTCATGAATACCCTAGGCACAAACTATTCCACTCCTTCACCAATTTCGAATTCGTTGTCTAGAAAGAATTTAACATACGATCGAATAAATAGCAAATAATGACAAAAAATCCAAAATGCTCTAATATGCATGAGGTTTATGCAGTAGGTTGGGTCTGACCTAAGATGAGTTTATGTGAAAAAAAATCCATTTTATCCCTTTTTATTTGTGAGTTATGAATTTTACAAGTTCTATACATGAATACATCTAAATACAATACAAGGTCAAAATTTAAGTTATTTTAATATGTGTGGGACCTACACAGTGGGTTGGTAATGACTTTGTATGGTTTTTGGTGAAGTAATTTCTATTTTTATCTTCTTTCACTTTTGAGATATAAATTTTTAGAAGTTATATACGCAATTTCGGCATTTATACATGTACTTTCATTATACCTATGATTTGGAAGGTAGTTTTGTAAATCTGAACTTTACAGTGATATTTAGTATAGCTTAGGACGAATTTTGGCGAAAGAATTTCAATTTTATAATGTAGTATAAGCAAGTTATAAGGTTTTGAAGTCTAAATACAATAGAATACGTTATTTTTGCATCATGTGTATTTGGAGGTATTCTCTATGGTGATTTTGACCAAGTTTACATCGCAGTGGTAAAGAGTGCAATTTCATGAGCTCAACAATCTTAGTACACTTTATTTGGAGTTAGCATGAATTTTCTATAATTTTTAGAAGCTATTATACCCCTTATATATATTTATCTATTACACAAATTTTGGAGTCATCCTCTGTACTAGGTTGGCCAATTTTTTACATATACAGAAAATAGATCATACCTTTCTAAGTCCAACAAAGCTGAGCTCATAACAATTTTTTAAGCTAATATGAATTTCCTATGAATTTTATAAGTTCTAGGTATAAATTAGTGTATTTTTATACTACCTCCGTCCCAAAATATAGTAACTTCTAGCTATGTATCTGGACATGGCTAGAAGTTGCTATATTTTGGGACGAGGAAGTATTACACAAAAGTTAAAAGTATTTCCTATTTTAAGTGTGCAATACTTTTGTTTACAGTAAATAAGAGCATGATTTTCTGAGTTCAACAAGTGTTGTTTCATTAATTTTAGAGCTAGCATGGATTTACTATAAATTTTGGTAAGTTCTAGGTGCAATATATGTATTTATGTGACACATAAAAACTTAGAGGCATTTTATGCACAGAATCTGTCAGGTTTAAGTTTACAAAATTAAAGAGAATAATTTTGTGAATCTAAGGAAATTTGGTTCATATTGTTTTGGGCTAGGATGAATTTTATATGGATTTTACAAGTTTTCTAATTTTTAGTTCAACAAATAATGCTTTAAACATTTCTTTATATTTTCCAGATTTTAAATATAAGGGGGTCCACATGTAAGTGAGAGATATCTTGCATTTAAGCCCCTCGGGTTCCAGGGAATGGAACCCGCAGTCCGCACATGTTGAAAACAATTTTATCAAGAGTGCTTCAAGGTTTTAATTATTACGATTAGGTCCTAGGGCCCATATGCTAGTCATAGGTACTTTTGCAAATAGCTACTCGAAGTTTCAATTCTTGTCTGATCTGGGCCCTCCGCGCGAGACAAAGGCCATGGCCGACCGCCCTATTTGCTGGCGAGAACATCACGATGCAAAGTGATCGCTTTGATAGGGATGTTTTGTATTTGCATATAAGGACCAATTCCTTCGGAAATTGCACTGATCATAATACAATGCGACCACACGAGCGATATATGACGCCCCTGGCTAAGTATTCTGCTAAAACATGGTAACATCGCATACTAGTAGATGTGGAACACCGGGATAAGGTGTTTGGTGGTATTTCTGGGTTCCTAAGTAGAGCAAGGAAGGAAAGTTTGCCTAGTACTTGGTCGAGGAGTTTGGGGTAATTTGCAAGCCAATTGCTTGAGTGAGATTGGCGTATCTATCGGGAATGAGGTACGCTGGGATGGCTCCTAAAAGGCCTTGTCATGAACCTCCCCCGCTTGGCCAGTGAGGGAGTAAGCTCGCGTCGTGTGAGGAAAGCATATACCTATGCAGAGATTTGAACTTTTCAAACAACCTTGCCCATGGTTATGGGCGATGTGAAGTGATTTCTCTAGCGTATCTTTGTTTTTATAAAATGTTTGCGCAGCATATTTGTGGTTGGGAACCGTTACTAGAATCAGCCAGGTTGGCTAATGGATGACCATTACGTGGTCTAAAACGATCCTGTGTGAATCGGGATGTTAGATGTCATCATAGGTTAGGGTTCCCGAGCGGAAGTAGTGTGTTGGAGATATGATGACTCTAGGAGCTGAAGTTGAGATAATGAGATGGATGATGTCCTGAAAAGGATGAAACTGAAAGGAAAATAATAGAGGAAACATGAGATAAGATTTTTTTTGGTCCTAAAGGAGACGAAAGTTGTAATGAACCCAAAATTGTAATATATTGAAAATGAATATATTAAATTGGTCAATAAATATCCTCGGTGCAAAAATCTTATTTTTATTGTTTTTGGATCTTCCTTGCATATCATATTACATTTGCATTTGTTATTCTAAATGATATATATATATATATATATATATATATATATATAGTTGATTAAAATGTTGGAAAGAGTTGTATAATTTGAAAAACAATTTGAATATTGTTCTGTAAAAATCTCACAAACTAAAATTTTGAATATCCTTTTAAAAAAACAATGTCAAAACTTTCAAAATAATTCCAAACTCAAATAAAATAGTGAACTTCTCTGAATTTTCAAAAATAATCTACACATGCAAAAAAATCCCAAAAATTCACCAAATACCAATCATGTCCATATATTCCTGTTGTAAAATTTGCATAAAATTACAAGTACAGGAGCATCCAAAATGAAATTGGCAAATCTCAGCTCTTTTTAAAAAAATGCAGAAATCTTTCTCTCTCTTCCTCTCCCTTTCTCTCTCTGACCAGTGGGGCCAGAAGCACCCCCAACCCCACCTGCAGCCACCACCCATCTCCACTCTCTCTTTCTCATTCTCTCTCTCCCTCGGGCATTTCATCAAGCACATGGCATGCGAGCCAAGGACGTCACCGAGCCGTGGACACGCACGCCAACCCGCCGCCCACCTGCGCCAATCCGTCTCCTCCGCTTTGCCGTGCCAGCCTGCAAAGCCACCTCGCCGTGCACGCGCCATGCCGTAGCCAGCCGGCGCCCTACCCTCTGCCTCCGCTCGACGAGACGTGACGCTGTTGCCGCCCGATTGCCTCTGCCTCCCCTCTACAAAAGCTGGCTACGCCTGGAAAAGCCGAGCCACGCCAGGAAAGCCGATGCCCCTGCCTACCATGTTTCCTGCCGACGCGCCAGTGTTCGCAACGGTCATTGCCACCGCACGAGACAACGACCGCGCAGCGACAACGCCCCCCGAGCTCGCCTGTGTCCCGCTCCTTCCTCGGCCTATAAAACCGCACCGAGCTCGCCAACCAACTCCTCACACCACCCTCGATCTCCCATAGCCAAACCCGAGGGGCGAAGCCCTCTGCCCGCCGAGAACAGCCACGCCGCCACCGTCTCTGCCCTGAACCGGAACAAGCAGCCGCCGCTGCGCTGAAGTCAAGCTGCCTCCTCGGTGAGCCCCTTTCCTATCCCTCTCGCCGGCGCCCTCCTAGGACCCCTCTGAGCCTTTTCCCTCAACTAATTTTAGGCCACCGCCGCCATCGCCATTTGCCGCCGCCTCGGGATCCCGTTGCCCTGTGGCCTCGAACCTTCTCCACCCGAATCAACCAGGGGGTAACCTTCCTCACTGTCCCTTGAGCCTCCCCTAGCAAGGAATCGGTCCGCTGCTGCCCGTAGCTCCCCAGTCGCCACCATCCCAAACCGCCGCGACCGCCAGCCGTCCCGGCCACTGTGCCGCCACCGCCACCATGGAACAGGACCGCCAGGACCCCCTTTAGCCTCCCCTAGCCGAGCCCGAGCCCGCCGCCACCTCCCTCGCGGCCGGCGAGCTCAATAGAGCCGCCTAGCCGCTCTCCCCTCCCCTCTCTCGCCGACGGGCAGGTCCCGCTTGTCGGGTGGACAGGAGGAAGAAGACAGGGACCTCTTCACGATTTGCTAAAAACCTAGGGCTCCAGTTATAAGAACCTAGTCGCTGACATGTGGGCCCTAGAAGTTTTAAAACCGAGAAATGCGCTTTCCTTTATATTGGATTTACGCTTTCCCGGAAGGAACACGTATTCACTTTGGCCTATAGAAGAAAGTATGCCTTCTCTATTAGAAAGCGTAATCTCACAGTATGCAAACCTTCTCTAAATAATAAAACCCGAGAAATGATTTCCAAGGATTATTTTTATACAGAAAAATGCTAAAACTTTAGAAAATCATATAAATTTCATTTTAACTCCGATTGAGGTGAATGAAATGTGGAGGCCATGAGCCCTGGGTATCTTAAGGAGGGCAATTACGGCCACTCGGACAGAGGCTTGGCCGGTCCCTATAATTAGAGATAGAGTAGGACTCAGCTTCATATTACCTTGCATCACAAGGATAGGGATATAGTCCTAGCCGAATACTTTATGTACTGATAAGGAAATCACTTGGTTGTATCCGACTGGGTTTCGTACCATGTAATCCTCATCTCTCCAGTATATAAGGAGGGGTAGGGAGCCCCCTTGGGGCATATGACAATCTCACCAGAGAATGTCGCGAAAGCAATACACCACAACTGGAAGTAGGGTATTACCTCATGTTGAGGGCCTGAACCAGTATAAATCTCGTGTGTCCTTTCGAATCCATTGAGTTTAGGTCCGATAAATAGCCCCATATAATTATTACCGATATAAAACATCGACAGTTGGCGTACCCGGTAGGGGCTTCGTCGAGATCATTGTTGAAGGCAGGCCACAAACCCTTCGGACCGTCCCCCTTTCGAAAGGCACATGACCGAAGCCACCTAGCGAAGTTCCTTCGGTGGCCCAAGACGGAAGGCATGAGGGCGAAGGGCTATGGATGAAGACCCCAGGAAGGCCAAAGAGGCAGCCCCGATGAAGAAGAGATCCGAAGAGGCTGAAGGGCCCACCGAGGGCCCGGCCTAGATGAGGGCCTCACCGGCCGGCGCAGCGGCCTAATAGCCCATCAAGGAGCCTATAGTCAAGAAAAGACAAAACTACCCTTGTAGCTGTCCCAATCAAGGGACTATGATGTAATACCACCCGTAAATGAAGCCCTAGAGCCTGTAGTTGTGCTCCTAGGCCTATAACTAGGAACATAGGCCACTATAGTGGCAGGATTTTTGAGATCAATACAAAGGACTTACTACTACAATCCAGTCTCAATTCCCACTGTTGTTCTTCGACAACAGTTGGCGCCGACCGTGGGGAACCCTCCCTAGGTGAGAAACCAAAGACAAGATGCCTCCGAAAAGGAAGTCAACCAGGTGGTGATCAGCCCCACACCGATACAGAGACGCAGAAGTCGATCAACCCGAAGACCCATAGGTCGAAGCACAGGAGGAGCAGATCGAAGAGGGAGCGCCTCCGACTCCCATGGCTGCACCGGGTGGAAACGAAGATGCTGTGGCGGTGCCAAGGGCGGAATATGAGGCCATGAATGATAGTGTCCAGAGGCTACAGGACATGCTTCGCCAGATGCAGGAGCAGTAGCAGCAGTTGCAGACGCAATCTCAAGCCTTTGGACTCCAACAATCATCTTTATCAAGCCTGATGGATCCAATCACCGGAGTCAACGGCGTCAAGTTCTTCCCCAGGCAAACAATCAGCTTCGGGAGCCTCAACTTCGTTGCCGACAAACTTGGCGACCTCACCTTGTCCGACTTGGTTTCAACCCGATCGGCCTGGGACCAAGCCAGCTCAGCGCCAGTTGGCCTACTCAACTGCGCAGTAGTTTTCAATATCCTGCTTGGGCAACACCCAAGATCTATAAGTTCTAGGACAACTCTCTTTCTTGATATTCGACTCGGATTCGGCTCCGAGCCGATCGAGATCGGGTTCAGGTGAGACGAGATCGTCAATTTCCCACTCGAACTCGACACCGCCGCAACAATCTTCAATTCCAATTTGATGTGGCAGACTTAATTCTCTGGAATTTGACTCGGATACGGCATAGAGCCTCTCGAGATTAGGTCCAGGGAGGTTGGGGTCATCATCACACCGCTAAACTACTCCGAATCCGACTCTCAGTCGGACAACAGCTTGGGAAGCTTTTCTCCACCACCCGAGGTCTTCATGGCGTCAAAGGGATTAACTCGAACACAAGATGCATGCCGACTACGCGATCAGCAGCAGGAGGAGGCTCGCCGACTGCGTGAGCAACAGGAGGAAGATGTGCGACGCCTGCAAGTTGAGTGTGATGCTTGCAATGACAACTTGCACAAGGCTGGGCGGACTGCTCAACAAGAGATCCTCCAAACCCAAGTAGGCGACCATGATGTCTTCGTCACCCCACAACAGAATGTCGTGACCGCTGCCACACTGTTAGACACCTTGCAGTTCAGGCCCGACCACCAAGCTACCCCGCTTATCGCAAAAATCAAAGCAATGATAATCGATGCAGCCTGTCAACAGCAACAGCGATTTGGAGATACGTTTATACAATCTAACAAAACAGCTTCGGGTGCTGCGACTTCATCTGCTTCAGCATGGCGCTATGCATCCGGCTCTAGTTAGCCTCACTCGGAGTCACACCATACATCACTTGGCAATTAGAACAATGATCAATGGCGGCACCATCATGACGACCGCCACAACAACAGAGATGCCCGAGGGCAACTATGACACGATCTGCGCCAAGACATCAATGCCCGATGCCAAGAGTGCGAGGAAGACGAGCGCCGCCGACTGGAAGATGAGCACGAGTGTTTCGGCCTCCACCACAAGCCGGAGTCAGAGCCCTCAGTTAGACAAAAGAGTACCGGCATTCACCTACGAGTTACAGCAGGTCAACTGGCCATCGGGCTTCAAGCCAACTGGAATTGAAAAGTACGATGGGAAGACCAACCCGGAGTAATAGCTCACAGTCTATACTTTGGTGATTCGTGCAGCCGGAGGCGATTACAAAGCCATGGCTAACTGCCTCCCAGTCGCCTTGGCCGACCCAGCGAGGACTTGGCTAATAGGCCTTCCCAAGCAGCCAATTGGCTCTTGGGGATAACTCCTTGAGCGCTTCATCGCAAATTTCCAAGGAACATACGAGAGGCCATCTTACGAGTACGACCTGTATCAGTGCCACTAGAGGAAGAACAAGTCCCTCCGCGATTTCATCAAGAGGTTCTCCAAGAAGAGAAACTCAATACCTAAAATCAAGGACGAGGCCATCATCGCCACCTTCTGCAAAGGAGTCAAAGACACGCCGTTCATCGCCAAGTTCACTCGGAAGCTGCCGACTCCGTCAAAGCTCTCTTCGAGATAGCCAATAAATATGCTGATTCAGTCAACATAGTGGCCGAGACACTCGACGACAAGCCCTGACAGAAGGAACGACGGGAGACAGACGACGCGGCCCTATCCAAGTCTGGGAACCGCAAGCGGAAACCTGAGGGCCTTATTGCGGTAGTCGATCGCAACCATCCTCGACCTCCTAGAAATGAAGATTATCAGAACAACAAGTGACATGCTCGGGGCTTAAAATCTCAAATGCAAGGATGGCATCTGCACTCCCAACTTGTGCAATACCGAACAGCTAAGTCGCTTTCTGATAAATATTTTCTCCTTTATATGATATTCTTATCTGAATGGGCCAGGAGGCAACTCACTTCCCTATGGTTTGACTCGGATACGGCTTAGCGCCAGTCGGGATCGGATTTATGGGGATGAGATCGTCAATTCTACACTCGGCCTCGCCAATGCCGTAGCCGCTTACACCTAATAGGTGTACATACTGTGAACTTTTTGTTTTTGCTCTTAATGATTACAAAAGTACTCGAGTAGCATAAATTTCGATCCGTGAAGCTTTGCTCCATGAAAGGCAAACTCAAGTCACCCAAAATGTATGTCTGGGAAAGAGCTATGAGCCGACTCCTAACGCTCGGGGGCTACGACTAGTCAAGCAGAGTGTTTAAACGTAAGGGGTCAACTACTTGGGGAAATTAAAATCAATAAGAGGAGGAACACATATTTATGTACATTGTAAAATATTTAGATTTTCTTCGGGTGATTGTTTTATACATCAGATGCTACTCATCCGATATGTTTATATTGCAGGGCCAGTTCCGGATATGCGTAACAGGAACTCATGTAGCCTATCTCCTACGCTCGGGGGCTGGACTAGTTTGCCATGATACACTTGGAGTGCGACGCTTCAAGAATCAGGCTACTAACCGAGTACTTGCGCTAGTCGGGACACGGATGTCACCTTTACCTTGGTACGCCCCATGGGGGCTAATAACCGACCTTCGGTACCAGTCGGGGCTCGAGTACCACACTGCTGGGCAGGGTATGCCCCATGAGGGTCGCCAGCCAAATCCTATGCTAATGTGAGGTTCGGGTATCTTATTTGGCCAGAACTCTGCTGGGTAAGGTACGCCACATAAGGGTCGCCAGCCGAATCCTATACTAATGAGAGGTTCAGGTATCTTATTCGGCTATAATTTTGCTAGGTTGGGTATGCCCCAATCAGGTCGCCAGCCGAATACTATGCTAGCGCAGCATTCGGGTACCTATTTAGTCAAAATAGGTAAACAAGCCACTACTGGAGCTTTTAGTCGGAAGTAGCACCAAACTCAGAACCTACAGAGGTGCTCATTATTTTTCAAGGCTGGAAGACCCCAATCATTCGATTCCAATTGGAAGATGAACTTCCTAAAGATCGCAATGAAGCTGAGTAAGTCAAGCGACGGAACAAAAGTTTTATCATAGTCGGAGAAAACCTATATCATCAAAGCACATCCGAAGTTCTCACACACTACGTCGCACCTGAGAAGGGCAAGCAGATCTTGCAATTTATCCACTCGGGCATCTGTGGCAACCATGGTGCATTCAGAACGTAAGTCGGAAAGGCTTGCAGACAAGGATTACTTTGGCCGACTGCGGTTATCGACTCTAATGGCATTGTTCAGACCTGCGAGGGATGCTAATTTTGTGGGCTGCGCTGGGTATGTCAGTTTGGGCCGGCTTATTCGATCGTAGGCTCAAGATATGAGTTCTTAAATAGCATGCCCTTTTGGGTCGTCCGCTGGTCACGTTAAAATCGTGATGCAGGTGCTGTTTTATAAGAATGGATTAAATAATCAGATATGCTTCATGCTAAGCCTATAGCCAGGTGTATACATTCGGGTATCTCGATTATTTTAAGGTATTGAGGATATATCCTTATATGGATCTATAGATGGTCTCCTTTAAAATTAGGGATGCAAGTATCTCTCAAGTACACCTCATCACACATTGGATTTACTTCATAGTGATACTCGGCTTACATGCTTTGCCAAATTGCCTTGAGCAAAATTTCTAGCTAATATATGGCTGAAGAGTCTAATTTCTAAGAAACATATCACTCGGGAAAGACTTAAAGGTTAAAGATCTTTGACTTTATGTTTAATTGTTTCCCAATTAAGCACAAAGTCGGGGGCTACACCTAATAGGTGCGCCTATTCGGCGCACACTATTCATCTATTTCCATGAAGCCCTTCATAGCCTCGTTGCGAGCTGACATGAAGCAGGAGTCAGGAAAAGAAGCACTCGGACAGTGAGTACTCGGAAGCAATGCACTCGGAAATTCTTCACCGTAGAGGATGAGCACTCGGTATCAGCTGTGACTCAATTATGAAGGTCTTAGGGACTACTATGGAGGCCATGGGCCCTGAGTACCTTAAGGAGGGCAATTACGGTCACTTGGACAAAGGGTAGGCTGGTCCCTACAATTGGACATAGAGTAAGACTTGGCTTCATATTACCTTGCATGATAAGAAAAGGGATATAATCCTAGCCGAATACTTTATGTACTGATAAGGAAAGCCCATGGTCATATCCGACTGGGTTTTCTATCATGTAATCCTCATCCCTCCAGTATAAGGAGGGGTACGGAGCCTCCCTAGGGCATATGACAATCTCACCAGAGAATACCGCGAAATCAATACACCGCAACTGGAAGTAGGGTATTACCTCACACCGAGGGCCTGAACCAGTATAAATCTCATGTGTCCTTTCAAATCCATCAAGTTTAGGTCCGACAAATAGCCCCATATAATTTATGGAAATTATGGTATGATGGAAAAATGATGATTTTGCCTAGTGTGAGCTGAGGATGAAATGCTTACTTGTTGCCATGGAAGGCATAAGGATGATGTTATGATTATGATTATATATTATTATTGTTTTTACTTATTGTTTTATAAATTCCGTTGCAATCTATTACTATTTACTATTGTGAATTTAAATTTGCTTTAAGCTGAAAATTAGTCCACAACTATAGCCCTCCTTGATCTAAGCTTGCAATAGTTCTAGGTTTCCCAAGGCTTTGGGTAGGGCTTGCCAATACCCTGTGTATTGACCCACCTCTTGTTGTTGTTTTAGACATAGATGCAGGTGATGAGGTGCCTATTGACGAGTACTTTTCACCGGGTTTCGGAAGTTTTGAGGATGGTTCTTTCTAGGGTTATTCCTAGTCAGTTGCTTGTGCTGTTTGGTAGATGGGCACACCGAAGAACTTATGTATCTTGTATCTTTCCGCTGCGTTTAAACTCTTTTATTCGGCCAAGTGGCCCTATCTATATTGTAAGACTTTGCATCAGCTAAGTTATGAGAATCTCTTTGTCTACTACTATGTCATATATGTTGTATGAATGTGATAACAATGTTGTGGATGCGTGTATTTGCCACTGATCATGGGACTAGTATGGTGTACGCTCCAGGTATTCAGGAATTCAACTCCCCGGGTGCCGACAAAAGTGAAAATAAACTAATAAATGAGAAAGGTGCGGAAAGCTTCTTGAGGGCAAACCCACTGAACCACTGTCATTGTCTGACAGGCGGTATAGAAATAGAATCGACTAGAAACTTTAACTAATTACAATCGTTTGCTTGAGTTGTTGCAAAGTAATTCACGGATAGGATCGAGGCGAGAGCCTCTTTCTAGCTACATCTGGATCAACCCACACTTAGAGTTGTGAAAATGTTTCAAAATAAAATGTTTGTGAAATAAACCCCAGTCTTCCTTGGTGGCCTGCATAACTCACGTTTCTTGTGACTTGCTGAGTACGTATGTACTCAATCCATTTATGTTTCCCCTTCTTCAGGAAGAGTGAAGTTGAATCTGAAGACTTAGGGTTTCTTTCCTAATCCCAAGCCGTTGCTTGTGGATTGGGTTCTTGCTGCGCTGTCGTTCTACTGCTGCCGTTTTGTTTGAAGGTTGCTACTCAGGGCTTGCCTGAAGATACAACTTATAAAGGTATAATTTATTCTAAAGATTGCAATGATACATCTCGAATGACTGTGGGTACCAGCAAGGATTTCTAGGACTGGTACCGGCAGCACGGTTTCGTGGGAGTTGGTTCACGTTGATCTCATGCGGTGCATCCTCTCTGGTAACACCCCCGCCCTGGCACCACCTATGGTGACACCAGAGAGGGAGTGCCGCAGGAGATTGGCGTATACCAACTCCCACGAAACTGCATTGCCGGTACCAATCTTAGGAAACCTTGCTGGTACCCGCGGTCAACCGAGATGTACCATAACAACCAATTAAATATATTTATATATTATACTTTTATAAGTTGCGACTTTGAGAAAGCCCTGAGTAGCAAACTTCAAACAGAACAGTAGCAGTGGAACGACAGTGCAGCGAAAACTCAATCCACAAGTAACGGCTTGGGATTAGGAAAGAAACCCTAATCTTCACTTCAACTTCACTCTTCCTAAAGGGGGAAAAAGATAATGGATTGAGTACATACGTACTCAGCAAGTCACGGGAACTGTGAGTTATGCAGGCCATCAAGGAAGGCTGTGGTTTATTTTGCAAACATTTTCCAAAACCCTAGGTGTGGGTTGATCCAGTGTAACAAGAAAGAGGCTCTCGCCTCAATCCTATCCGCGAATTGCTATGCAACAACTCAAGTGGATGAATCAACTTTTAATTGTTTAAAGTTTAGCCAAGTAGTCTATCCCTTTACCGACTGTCGGATCACGACAATGGTTCAGTGGGTCTGCCTTCAAGCAGCTTTTCACCGTATTTTCATCTATTACTTTATTTTCACTTTCGTCCTCTCCAAGACGTAATCTTATTTTTCCTCTATTATTTTCCTTTCACTTTCATCCTTTCTAGGACATCATTCATCTCAACTTTGGCTCCCAGAGCCATTATATCTCCATCTCAACACATACAGCTTCCACTCTGGAAGCCTAACTATGATGCCATCTGACATCCCGATCCACACAAGACCATTTCAGACCACGTACTGGTCATCCATTAGCCGACCTGGCCGATTCTAGTAACAATTCCCAACCTCAAACATGCTTCATAAATCTTTTATGAAAACAAAGCTACGCTAGAGGAATCACTTCACATCGCCTACAACCGTGGGTACGGCTGTTCGAACAGTTAGAGCTCTGCAGAGGTGTACGCTTTCCCCACATGACGTGAGCTTACTCCCTTATTGGCCAAGTAGGGGAGGTTCGTGACAAGGCCTTTCAGGAGCCATTCCAAGATACCTCATGCTCGATAGATGGGCCAAACTCAGTCAAGCATTCTGCTTGCAAATAATCCCCAAACTCCTAGACCAAGTACTAGGCAAGCTTCCCTTTCTTGCTGTACTCAGGAACTCGGAGATACCCCCAAACACCTTATCCTAGTGTTCCACATCTACTGGCATACAAGGTAACCCTGTTCCGACTGAATACTTAGCCAGGGACGTCTCATACCGCCTGTGTGGTCGCACTGTACTATGATCAGTGCAATTCCCCAAGCAATCGGTTCTTATATGTGAATACAAAGCATCCCTGCCCAAGTGATCACTTTGGATCGCGAGTTTTCGCAACCATTTCTTTATTTCGCAAACATACTGACACCGTGTGTCGGGTTGAAAGGTTTCATAAACCCAGGTTTTCCCACTGCGACAGCACATGTGATTTAAGTGTAACCGTCGATGCCCATGCTCATAGAGCACGGATGCCGAGGTAATACTGAGGTGGAGCAACAAGGAATAGGGTTTTTCAAGCCTATGGGTTATTGCAACTATTAGGTAGGTCCGTCGGTTCGTCACGCGAACCGAGGCTGAAACATATTTAACGTACGCACTAAAATGCAATTTGGCAAACAAAAATATTTTATAAACTGGGAGCAATATCTTTAAGGAGTGACTTGCCTCTGACTTCGTCTTCAAATTCCTCGAATTCCAATGTCCGAAACAATTTCCGCCATCGTCGACTACGCGCAACGAGAGAAAAACACGCAAAAACCCTAGAAATAAAATACTATTATTAATAACTAATGGTGCCATGAGGTAATCTTAATTTTAGAAAAGTTTTGAGACTTGAACGGGGTCAATCGGAGTTACGGTTGAAAAGATATGAATTTTTGAAGTTTAAAGCAATTTTCTGGAAAAGAAAAGAAATTTATTTGAAAAAGAATATTCTAGGAATATTCTGGCAGGTGGGGCCTAGGGTCAGAGAGAGAGAGGGAAGCTGAGGCGTAGGCCCACATACCAGTGACACATAGAAAGAGAGGATGACAAGGGGGCCCACATGCCATAGACTTGATGTTTTGAGAAGGGAATTAATTAAATAGAGGGCCCACATGTCAGTTAAAAGGGAGTGAGGATGATAGGGAGGGTCGACATGTAGGAGAGATAATAGGTTAATATACAATGGGGCTTGCTTGTCTTACAGTGGTGACTATAAACAGAGGGGTCCCACATGTCATAAGGGCCCACTGGACAGTGATAGATTGGAGGGAATAGGGAGATGGGGTCCACATGCAAGTGGGCCCCTATGCAGTGAGAGAGAGGAGAAGGGACCACTTATCATAAAAGAAGAAGCCGAGAGATAGAGAGAAGTCGATGACAGGGCAAGCCCACTAGTCAGAGATAGAGGGATTAGAGGTGTGGGGGCCAATGTCAGAGAGGAGGTAGGGTCCACCGGCAGAGATAAGAAAGGTAGGGACTTCATGTCAGCGGCCTTGACTGGGCGGGCCCGTTTGATAGGGAAAACAGGAGAGCGAGAGAGAGAGGCACAGAGAGAGATCGACGGTGGTCGACACTCCAAGCGGCGCCGGCAAGTGGCGGTGGCTGGAGTACGGCATCGGGGAGCAGGGAAGGAGGGTAGTGTGATGACGGCTCGGATTGAGAGGACGACACGCGACGGCAGCCGGCGGCGAGATGCAGAGAGCGGCGGGGAGAGAGGATGGGGGCGGTGGCAGTGGAATTCCGGCGACGGGCTTGGGCAAAAGAGTTTTAGGGGCTCGGTTGTTGCAATGCGAAAGAAAAGGGAAAGAGCTCACCAGAGAGGAAATCACGGCGGCGACGGGGTCCTGCGAGCTCAGCTCGAGCTCGGGAGAGGCGAGGCGATGTGGCCTGTGGAGGCCATGAGCCCCGGGTACCTCATGAGAAGCTATTGCGCCACTCGGACAGAGAATGGGCCTGACCTTGTAATTAGGGATACAATAGGACTTGGCATACATAACCTTGTACGACAAGGAAAGGATACAATCCTAGTCGGGAACGTTGTATTCCTAGAAGAAAATCCCTTGGTCGGAGTCCGACTGGGATTCCTACTCTGTAACCCTGTCCCCCGGTATATAAGGGAAGGCAGGGCACCCCCTAAGGGCATATCGAAATCTCACCAGAGAAACCTCAAAGGCAATACACCACAACTGGACGTAGGGTATTACCTCATCTCGAAGGCCTAAACCAGTATAAATTGTTCCGTGTTCCTTTGCAATCCATCAAGTTTAGGTCTCATGAGTAGCCCATATTCTTATTGCCGATACAAAACATCGACACCGCCATGGCGAGGGCGAGCTGCGGCGAGGGGAAGGGGTATCCGCGGATTTATAGGAGGGGGGCGGCACTAGGCGACGAGGAACAGAGGCGGTTCTCGAGCTCCGAGCGGCTATGGTAGTGGCACGGGACACGAGGCATGGGGCAGCTGCTGCGGTAGCTTCCTGAGGAGGCGGAGGACATGAAGGGTAGGCAGAGGCGACGCGCTGTGTTGGTGAGGGGCTTGAGACGGTCGGGCGGCAGAGAGCCGTGGTCGGACACGGCGCTTGGTGGCTTGGCCATTTGGCCGAACGACCTGCACGCATGAGAGAGAGAGAGAGCGCGGGAAGAAGACGATGGAGCGGCGCGGGACGCATGTCCGCTGGGTGGGCCCCGTCTATCGAGCGCAGGCGCGGAGCGGGTGTGGCGTGGGCGCAGCGTGCGTCCGAGGCTGACACGTGGGGCCCAGCTTGCAGTGGATGCATGGGGGAGGCTAAGGGAAGTTGGGCCGACCAAGAGAAAAAAAGGAAGGTGGCCCATTTCAATAGTAGGCCTTTTCTTTTTCCCCAGGATTTTTCAGAGAGGTATTTAGGAGTTCAAAAAGGGTATTTAATTTTTAAATTTGATTCTTGAGTTTTCAAAATTCCAGGGATTCATATCAAGGGATCAAGACTTGATCTTATACATACATATATACATATATACATATATATATACATATATACATATATATATATATACATATATATATATATATAGAAATCCTTTATTTTTGCAGGCCAATCGCTCTTTTGACTTTGGAATACAGTCTCTTTATCAATATACTGCTTCTTTTACACATTCAATCCATAACATCCTTTTCAATCCAAAATCAAGAATAATTAGGATTTCTAAAAAAAAGAAAAAAATCAAAGGTCTACTCATAGGAAAACCAACCTTTCCCTACAGGAATCATATGAAGAATATATAGAGCCCATGAAAGGAAGATCAATGACTCATATAAATTACTTAATGGAAAATGTCCCAAGAAGCCCAACGAGAAACTAAGAATCCTGTTATAGAGAAAAAAAGTAGCTATCATTCCTTTTTTTGACTAATCACGTAATCCCCCAAGTTCACGAACTAATAAGGTTATCAAATGAATCGTAATCACAATTGAAATTGTTGAGAAAGAAATATGAGTTAGTATATGTTCTAAAGTTGCAAATAGCATAAGGAGAAGGTCCCATTACAAAATTGGAAATTTCGAATTGAATCCATTTTATAATCTATTGTATTCTTTTTCGAGATTGCCGCCACTCGGACTCGAACCAAGATGCTTGAGCACTGCTTCCTAAGAGCAGCGTGTCTACCAATTTCACCATGGCGGCTAAGTTGAAATAACAGGTAACTTAAAAGAATATTAGTTATTTTCTCGCAAATCATCGAGATTGGAAGAGTCCATAGAATTTAGGACATTAGAATCTTCATTAAAATAGACTTCGTTTGGTAGTATCCTTGCGAATTTTTTAACAAAAAAACTCTTGCTTTGCCCAATAGAAACAAAGTTTGAAAGAGTTGGAACAGTTTTTTCTCAGTTGCAATATAGAACTAATTTTTTTGTGAATTTAGGATAAGATAGGTAGAAGTTGTAAGTCTTATTGTAGGAATACTCTACTTTTCATAATAGAATCCCTTTATTTTATTTATTATACGGATTCTATTACGAAAAGTTCATTGATAGGAAAAGAATATTTAGGCCACAGTATACCAAAAACCTTTGTTCTATATATCAGAGAGGTTAGTTCTAAGAATATTGTACCGAGGAAATCGACACATAAAAGTACATTCATTAATTAATCCTAATTATTCATATTAAATAATTGGAATTTTTTTGGGATAGGTCAATTCATATTATCCCAAAACCTTATTATTTATTTGTTTGTTGCCGAGAAAAACCCTTTGGTTTTGGATGCTCGCTGACACTAGAAAATGAACTTGATTTTGCTAAAGAATAAGCTTGTACTATGGAAAAAAAAGTCTTTTTCTTCCAAAGATTTTTACGAATACGCTTTTTTGACATCAAAGTACGTTTTTTTGGAACTGCCATTCAAAAAGGAGAATACTTTTTTCTAGTTGTATGTGAAAGACATCTATTGCTGCAAATCAATCCATCTTTCTTCTTTTTCTTAGTATTTATATTTAGATACTAAAAGATATTGAAATTCTGAATTCTTTTTTACTTCATTTTGTCTAATGCAGATAAGACAAGAGTTTTTTAGCATATTATATATATTTTTTAGACTTTGTTTTAATAATATAGAATATATACAAAGGTTTTCTATTTAAATCAATTTATATATCAAGTATACTCCATATACAGATATAAGGTATGGGGGCCTATCCCCCATATAAGATGGGAAGATAAAAGGAAGGGAAAATTCAAATAGTTAATTAAGTTCAGAATGGTATTCCATAATTGAATTCCAATCAAAACAAAAAAATACTTAGTCTCTTAAACAAGACATTCAAAAACTTAGGTAATTCGAGTCATTAGGATTTCATTTCTATATGAAGTAAGGAATATTTGAGAATTTCCTATAAACATAGGTTTTAATTGGAATTCAATCAATTTGAGTTACGAAACAGGGGAGCTGCTTCATTTTAATAGAAAAAATATTAAAGTAAAATGATTCAATCTTTTTTTGTATTTTAATAAATGTTCTTCTTTAGGTAATAACTAGGTAACGAAGTTATTTCATTAACTTTTTGAATTTAACCAACTAAACCTATTCTTATTTTTTGATTGTTTCAATGAGAAAATTTTTGAAAAATTAAGAACTCTAATATTTTTTTCCTTAATAAATAGATAAGAATTAGTTTGGTGAATCGGAAACTTTTTTTCAATTTTTCTATAAAATTGAAGTATAAATTTCAAGTAAAAATTGCAATTTCTTTTCTTATGGAACATACATATCAATATGCATGGGTAATCCCTCTTCTCCCACTTCCAGTTATTATGTCAATGGGGTTTGGACTTTTTCTTATTCCGACAGCAACAAAAAATCTTCGTCGCATATGGACTTTTCCTAGTGTTTTACTTTTAAGTATAGCTATGGTATTCTCAGTTCACCTGTCTATTCAACTAATAAATGGAAGTTCTATCTATCAATATCTATGGTCTTGGACCGTCAATAATGATTTTTCCTTAGAATTTGGATACTTAATCGACCCGCTTACTTCTATTATATTAATACTAATTACTACTGTAGGAATCCTGGTTCTTATTTATAGTGACGATTATATGTCTCACGATGAGGGATATTTGAGATTTTTTGTTTATATAAGTTTTTTCAATACTTCCATGTTGGGTTTGGTTACTAGTTCCAATTTGATACAAATTTATTTTTTTTGGGAGCTTGTGGGAATGTGTTCCTATTTATTGATAGGCTTTTGGTTTACACGACCAATTGCAGCGAGTGCTTGTCAAAAAGCTTGTGTAACTAATCGTGTAGGGGATTTTGGTCTGTTATTAGGAATTTAGGGGTTTTTTTGGATAACAGGTAGTTTAGAGTTTCGGGATTTGTTTAAAAATAGCTAATAACTGGATTCCTAATAATGGGATTAACTCCTTGCTTACTATTTTGTGTGCTTTTTTATTTTCCTTGGTGCAGTGCGAAATCGGCACAATTCCCTCTTCATGTATGGTTACCTGATGCTATGGAGGGGCCTACTCCGATTTCGGCTCTTATCCACGCAGCTACTATGGTAGCTGCAGGGATTTTTCTTGTCGCTCGACTTTTTCCTCTTTTCATATCCCTACCTTTGATAATGAGTTTCATTTCTTTAATAGGTACAATAACACTCTTCTTAGGAGCCACTTTAGTTCTTGCTCAGAGAGATATTAAAAGAAGCTTAGCCTATTCTACAATGTCTCAATTGGGTTATATGATGTTAGCTCTAGGTATAGGTTCTTATCAAGCTGCTTTATTCCATTTGATCACTCATGCTTATTCGAAAGCTTTATTGTTCTTGGGATCCGGATCTGTTATTCATTCAATGGAACCTCTTGTTGGATATTCACCAGATAAAAGTCAGAATATGGTTCTTATGGGTGGTTTAAGAAAATACATTCCAATTACAAGAACTTGTTTTTTATGGGGTACCCTTTCTCTTTGTGGTATTCCACCTCTTGCTTGCTTCTAGTCCAAAGATGAAATCCTTAGTAATAGTTGGTTATATTCACCCTTTTTTGGAATAATAGCTTCTTTTACTGCAGGATTAACTGTGTTTTATATGTTTCGGATATATTTACTTACTTTTGATGGGTATTTGTGTGTTCATTTTCAAAATTACAGTAGTACTAAAGAGGATTCGTTGTATTCAATATCGTTATGGGGAAAAAGGATATCTAAAGGAGTCAATAGAGATTTCGTTTTATCAACAACGAAGAGTGAGTTTCTTTTTTTCACAAAATATATCCAAAATTCATATTAATACAGGAAATAGGATAGGATCCTTTAGTACTTCCTTGGGGGCTAAAAACACTTTTGTTTATCCTCATGAACCAGGAAATACTATGCTATTTCCTCTTCTTATATTACTGCTTTGTACTTTGCTCATTGGATCTATAGGAATCCATTTTGATAATGAAATAGGGGAATTAACCATATTATCAAAGTGGCTAACTCCCTCAATAAACTTTTTCCAAGAAAGTTCTAATCCTTCCATAAATTCATATGAATTTATCACTAATGCAATTTCTTTTGTAAGTCTAGCTATTTTTGGTCTATTCATAGCATATATCTTTTATGGATCTGCTTACTCTTTTTTTCAGAATTTGGATTTAATAAATTCCTTTGTAAAAGGGGGTCCGAAAAACTATTTTTTCCATCAACTAAAAAAAAGATATATAGTTGGTCATATAATCATGGTTATATAGTATTTCTATACTAGGACCTTTACCTTGGGTATAAGAGGATTAACCGAAACTAACACAGTTTTTTGACAAGGGGGTCATTGATGGAATTACCAATGGAGTGGGTCTTGCTAGTTTTTGTATAGGAGAAGAAATTAAATATGTAGGGGGAGGGCGAATTTCGTCTTATTTATTCTTTTTTTATATATGTTATGTATCTGTGTTCTTATTTTCTTTTTTCTTTCTTAAGGAATTTTTCCTATCTCCTGCCTAAGTAGCTTTCCTATTCGCCAATTTTTTCCATTCCTCTGTTGTAAATAGCCTAATATGGGTTTCACAATCAATAACATCTTCACCATCGAGGAGTAAACGATCAGGTCGAAAAGAACACCATGCATTGATGGGTGGTGAGGCCATATTGACTATCATGAGATCTTTTCTTGTAAGCGGTAGACTCATATCCTTTCTTCCTTAATTTCATTATTCCATGAAAATGGATTATTCCAATGAAATTCCTCAAAACGAGGCTCATCAAAAATTGAAAAATCTAAGACTACTATAAGACTACTAATAAAATAAGAAAAAAAATATCGAACGATGAAATTACCGCTCCCTAATATCCAACTGACTGATTAATTTCTTATAACGTACTCTATGGTTTTCTTTGCCAAATAAGCCAGCAAACGTTGACGTTTTTACCAAAAGTCTTCGGAGACCTCTTTCCGATGAAAAATCTTTTTTGTGTAATTCCAAATGTGAAGCAACTTCTCCGTATCTTATTGGTGAAACTGAATACTTGAAATTCAACAGAACCCCCTGTTTTCTTCTTTTTTTTCTTTAACCGTAAATCAAAAATTTTTCTGCCTCCTTTCTTTTTCATGTATTTTTTCTGATCAGGAAAAATAAAAAAATGTCAGGTTATTTTGAAGTTATTCTAATCTCGTACACACAAAAAATTTGCAATTATTCATCTACTACTGGAATTTGGATTTATTTTATCGATGCAAATTGGATTTGGATAGAAGGGTACATTCTTTTATTTTAGATAAAGAAACTTTTCTTCTATCTAAAATAAAAGAATTTGCTGATTTATTTATTGCTATATCAAATTTATGAATTGATACACCATTTAATTGATATCATTTAGCAAAATGAAACATAGCATATGAATCCATCTTTCGGCTCGAGAATTTCCCAGGATAGAGATATGGTATAAGAAATAGGCTATTAAGTTAACTCTAAATGAATTGTGGATACATCTATATCCTTAACATACTAAAAACACTGCCATTATTCATATCAAACCAATAGCGAGTCATACAAGTTAAATCTTCTGAATCAATGTGGGCCAATAATGAATTTTTTTGCATATGTATTAAGACGCTTTGGCCTGATTTCAAAAATTATCCAGAGTTTTTTATGTAATTTTCATTGCAAAATGATGGATCTCCTTCCGTAACTTTCAATTACGAGTACGAGAATTGAAAGACATGAAAATTCTCAATTCTCTACGGCGTCTAGGAGATAGATAGAATATTTTCAGGAACAAGAAAAACCAGGTAAGAAGAATCTTTCTCTCTATTCACTACCATTCCCCGTCGTCGACTTCTATTAGTTTCTTTTCTTCTTTAATGCAATAGCCTATAGTTTGGAATAGAATCCATTTCTCAAGTAATGGAAACCTTTCTCTTATAGGAAATGGTTCGAAAATCGCTATTCCACCTTTTTAGGTATCGTTGAAAAGTGATACTGTGAAGATCGTGCATTTCAGTCACATTTCAGATCCGTTTTTTGAGTCCATGAATATAACCAAATTGGATGGATCTTCCATCCGTTTAGCTAAGAAAGAATAGATGCAGAGGTGGATAATAGATCGATATGAAGAATCATGAGCTGCCCCATAATGAAACCATCAGGAGTCACGAATATCTCTCGCTTCTTCTCTAATCCAAGATTGGAGAAAGAAGATCTAAGAGGGACCCATGGAAGAATGTGGTCAGAAACCCATAATAGAGTCCGACCGCAACGACCGAAATTAATTATCCTCATGAGAAACTTAGACTACTAAGTAGAAAAGATTTGAAAATCATGGCATGGGGTCTCCTTTTTTTCTTTCTTTAGAGTTTCTATATGCACAATTTCTCGATTGTTTCGATGAGAATTTCTTGACTTTCCATATATAGAAAGAGATAGACTATAAATGACATCTCTTATGTCAATAAGACCAAAGGGATGGATATTAAATGATAGGAAGTGTTAGCAAGTGAAATAGAATGAAATAGAGCCACTCTAGGCTTACCTATGAAATGAGGCATGGAACGGAGCCACTACGAAGAAATTCTGGGAGTTACGAAAGAAGCTTCGGACTCATATTGTTCATGGGTTGAGAGCGGAGTTGGAACTCTAGGAGGTCGAATCCCCCCATGTTCCTCAGTAGCTCAGTGGTAGAGCAGTCGGCTGTTAACTGACTGGTCGTAGGTTCGAATCCTACTTGGGGAGATTTGATTCATTCTTTAATGTAAGAATAAAGAATTGAATTAAAGGGCTTGCTTTGACCCTTAGGAGTAGGTAACCCGTTCGCTATCCTTGTTTCTATTGCATTTTATCTCATCGTATCACATTCTGTTCTATGATTCCACTTCGACAAAAGGGATATAATATTATATATATATATAATATATATATATATATATATATATATATATATATATATATATAGAGAGAGAGAGAGAGAGAGAGAGAGAGAGATTTGGCTACTATGCTTTATAAAGCATAGCCCCATCCGTGCTGGCATACTCAAACTATCCGTTGGATGGATTGCTATCTGCGTCAGATATGGATGGACGGAGCGCTCTCTTCAGACGTAACGGTGCACTCACCTAACTCGCGACACACTCACCTAACTCGCGACGCTCTCTTCCGCCTGCGCCTCCCCTCAGCCGCGCTGCCGCCTCCTGCTCGCCTAGGGCCATCGTCATCCTCATCGCCGTGCCCGTGGCTGAAGTCCCCAGCCGGCATTGCTTGCCTTCGCCTGCCACCGGTGAGCACCCTACCGCGCCGCCCTCTCCTTTCTTCCGCCCTCTCCTTATCTATATTTTTATTTTATTAAAAAATTCATAACTATCTGTACTTCATGCAAGAAATGAGACCACATACCCTTGCGACTTAAAATCCACTTCCTGTCACACTCTGTGCAAATATTTGTAGCCTGTCGCTTGTATGGGCTTGGAGTAGCGGCTCACAACCACGTCTAGCAAGTGTGAATGTATAGGTTTTTTGCCTGATTGACTGGAAGACTGATTCCGCTCCCATAAAAATCAGACTTTTAACGTTTTCTCAGCGGCTATTCTTTTGTGCCCAAAAAAAAGTCACACTATTCTTGATTCTTTTGCAAAAAACAGAAAATGAGGTCAAACTAGCATATAAGATATATGATCCTGATATCAAGAGAGCAACAAATTCACTAATCATACCATATTTAGTAACGAACAGGCTGCCAGACATACACATTCTGGTTCATTTTCTCGCACATTGCGGCTTCATAAATTTGCGGCCTCAAAAGTTGGGTTCAGCTATCGTTTCTCAATAATGCCCAACTCTCCGAAATGCCTGACCATTCAATCTTCAGACGTAGCTTATAGCAACCTTGGTTAACATCTACAGACGTGTCAGAGTGTCCTAGAGTAATAACAGTGGTGGTTTTTTTATATCTTGAATTGCCCTTGTAAACACAAATTTTAACTATGAGCTCCTCATCCACTCGGAGAACTACTAAATTGCGAGAGAGTGCCAGAGATCCATCATCACCAACAGTAGAATCGGTGCCCGACGCTTCACTATCATACAACACAGCATGATCATCTGGCTTTTCAGTAGTGCAAGCCTTGATGTTTCCAAAGAACTTTTGAGGCCCCTTCAAAACAGTGAGACCAATAATGGCTTCCACGGCGAAGTAAACAGGTGTATATGCTAATTCTAGTTCACTTAGCCAGCTCGAATGGTTGATTCTCATAGTCCTCTCTCTATAAGAAGGGACAGATTGTAGTATACCCTTGCTAAAATGTCTGTCGGTTGCTTCTCCGTCGCACCTAATCTTCAGATTGATCTCAAAATAGAGGCCATCTAACATAGCAGGTCCTCGATATGGTCCAGTCAAAGTTAGCGCTTCACCCTGCAAGTGAACATGGGCATAGAAAATATAGCATAAATATCATAGTACAATATATCTTTACCAAAATTAATAAATGCTCTCTCCATCCAAAAATATAAGTATTTATATATATCAATTTGAACAAGCAGTTATTTAGATTTAATAGTTAGGAATATATATATTGTTGGACGAAGACAATATAGTTTCCCTCTTAATAATAATATATACTTTACTGACCTGGGGCTTTAACAAGCTGGTAGTCGTTTCTTATCACGGCGGAATATGTAGTTGCATTTAAAATCAAATTCATCCCTCACCAAAACAGTTCCATAAATATTAACAGGGAAGCCCACGTCAGATTTAAGTATTTAACAGAAAGGACATTACACCACCATACAAATTGTCCACTCAGATTCCGTCATATCTTCAAGAGGTTGGCCAAGCCCAATAGTTGGCTGGAAAGTACGGGAAAAAACCAAAAGTTTCATTACAAGGACAAATCACTAGCTGAATAAAAGTCTTTTAGCTAAACATGACATAAACATGTGTTTCTAAAGATATGTCATTAGCTACTAGTAATTTGTATTGCAACACACACACATCGCACGCACGCGTTCATTTACTCACATTCTTCGTCGAGGTCGAGGCAGGAAATATCTTCCATGCAGAAGCGGTAAGGTGTGTACCAACCCACCCTGGGTTCATATTCCGTGGCCTGTTCGTATCGAACATGGTGAACCAATCTGGCGATCCTGTCCTCCCGTTCGCTGGTCGCCACCCTCCGCCGCTGCACGGCGCCGGCGTTGATTTTCTCGTCGTCCTCGTCGGGCCGCTTCTCATCCTCGACCAACGCTGCCGCCACCGTGGGACGCTTCCGGTTCTGATCCGCCGAATCGCCCGCCATCTTGCCACTTGCTGCGCTAAAAACACCTAAAGGTTAGGCTAGACAATACACCTGTTAATTAGTGCCTGTGTTATTGGCAGGCCGGGTGGTCACAAACCTGCCGAAGATTAAAAATAGGGAAGCGTTCTCACTTTTCGTAGGAGGCCGCGTACTTGTATTTATATGAGATGAAAAAAACTCCATCGTGGTGTTACACATATATGCATGAAGAGATAAATTCAGCCCATGAAACTAGAGATCAAAACAGAATCACAAACAAACTCCTAGATGAACTTTATCTCTATCTTTTCTAACACGGGTTACATCACAGGCCGTGATAAATCAGGTCAGCTGCTAGGGGAATTATTATTTATACAGCGTGCATACGTGTTAGTCTCTTTTTTGTTCCCGTAAAATAACGTACGTACGTTACGTACGGCGAACCGATAGGACAGCATGTCGCAAATCACCAAGCGAAACCAAATTAGGGCGCCAGCCGATCGGACGTTGCCAGGGCGGAAGAGATTCCGACGCATGGCGCCGCCGCCACCGCGCTCCCTTCCGAGCGACGTCCTCCTCCGGCTGGACCCACGTTCCATCGTCCGCTGCGCCGCCGTCTCCAAGCACTGGCGACGTGCCGTGATCGACAACGCCCCACAGGTGCGCCGCCACCCCAGCCGCCAGGCGGACCGCCTCCTCCTCCTCGGCTTCCACTATCGAGAGATTTATCCAGGAATGCTCCGCTTCTGCGCCCGGTTCGCCGTCCGCCGGTCATCACTGGTCGGATGACCTGCCCGTCCCTTTCTTCGTGCTAGCGGGGTCAGACGACAAACCGGAGGAGCGGTGTGCGCAGCTCGCGTGCAGCGACGGTCTGGTCCTCGTGTGCCGAGGCATCCTGGAGGAGATCTCCGTGTACAACCCCACGATGGGCTTCCACCCATCCATGCCTCGCTTGGATCAGCTCGTCCCAACCAGATACAACTTGCACTCCGTTCATAGCGTCGAGCCAAACCCTACCCCTAACTCCTTCCAGGTGCTCGCCATGGAGGGCGAACCCGATGGTGTACTGGCTCTCCAGAACTACTGCTCGATGACCGGCCTGTGGAGCCCAATCATTCGTCCCATCGCCGACGAGCTCCGCATGCCACATATGTTTAGGCACCGTATCGCACCAGTTGTGTGCCAGGGTGCCATCCATTTTCTATGCATAAAGGAGTCCGAGAATTCATCGGGTATATTCAAAACATAATCGAAATCACGCACACTGTTGCAGTGGACATAGGCACAGGCCGTGCATGGATGACAAGGCTACCGAAAGAGTGCACTATGATTAATTTGGACATATGTACCAAGAAAATGCTCATGCTAGCAACGGCCGGAGGAAGATGGCCGGCTGGCCCTTCTCCGGAGAGAGGATGCGAGCATGAAGGTGTCGATCTGGGCGTACAACGGTTGTGGCAGTGGTGGCAGCGACGACAGCGAGGTGAGTTGGGTTCTATTACGGTCTTTCGATGTCCGGAAGCTCATCGAGGACGCCAGGTTGGCACATTTTCGACTGGAGTGCAAAGATTGGGTAGAGTTGGAGGTTAGGTTGGAGTGGTTTTGCCCGAGAAGCGGGTGCCTGATATCTGGGTTCCATACCTCGGGTTGTTTGTTCTTGACCTGGAGAGCATGCAGATCCAGAGGGCCGCTGGAGATAACCAGACGCACGTCTGGCCATACGAGATCGACTTGACATTGCTTTTCTCCTCGTTAAAGCAGTTCTATTAATTTTTCCGTTTGGCTCATATGTGCGGCTGGTCTAGACCTCACGGCTCCTCGCCACAGCTGTCCAAGCACATGCTTGCACAAGCTCGTACGGTTCTACTGATCTTCCACTTCGGTGGGTTGCAGCTAAGGTTTTCAACACATATAACTCTCTCTATTGCATGTTGCATATGGTAAAACGTTTTAGCATTGTCCTAAGTAAAACTTTATAAGATGTAGAGAGTTCCTTACGTACCTCTAAGATTTTGTTTAATCCTTTCTGTGTCTAGAATTTTGCTTCATCTTTTATATGTCTTGGAGTTTTTATTTGATCTCTTCTATAGCCATTCCGTTAGTTGACCATGAGATTTATTCTAAAATAAGTATATTGCCCCTCTCTCATGCTTATGTGCTAACTTACTGAGAAAAATGCAATTATCAACATAAACAAAAGATTCATTGGTAAAATAGAACAAAGGGGATAGAATTATTTAACCACAAACCTGAAACTAGAATTTACAATTTTAATTATTTAAATCAAATTGATGAAATCTGCAGCATTTTCATCAACATTTAAACCCAAAGAAATTTTCAATTTCAGTTTCTCAGTGAAACATTGTATAGATTTATTCAAAATTTTTAAAAATTGTTTGAAAAATTAAAAAAATTCAAATTTAGCGTCAACTGATTTTGTCCCATTTGATTTGAGTATAAATTAAAAACTTTCACATTTGAGATTTATGTTTCTGAAGAAGAAGTACATACTCTCTCCATCCCCAAAAAAAAGGGATTCCTATAATCCCAATGTAAAATTTAAAGGTGGAAGAAAAGACCAAAATGCCCCTCATCAATAGAAAAGTAGTATTTGTGAGTAGGTAGGTGAGGGATATTGAAGGGATAAAATTTTTGATTTACGACGAGGTAGGTAAGAGGATGGAAGTTAATATATTTTAGGACAAAGTTTGAAGTGTAGAAGTTGGTTTTTTAGGACAGAGGGAGTAAATATGAGAGATGGATAATAGAGTCATTTTAGGAAAAAATCTCATGATCTAATCAAGATCAACTAACGGTGTTTTTATAGAGTGGATCAAAATAAAAATTCGAGGGTATATAGAGAATGGGACAAAATTAAGAGACAAGAGATTGAACAAAATCTCAGGGCACATAAGGTTTTTTTTCTTATAAAAAATATAGCAATATTATCAAACACAAAATAAATATGCTATAAAAATACACTAAATGATGGCTTTAACAAACCTATTTATTAGATGTTACTATATTTTTTTTATAAACTTAGTCACACTTAAAACGTCTTATAATATTATAATACAGAACGGAGGAAGTATGAATGTTGGAATGCTGTTAAGAGAACTAAAATAGATACATATTTAAGTTCAACTTATATACCTTCATTTGTACTATACTAAAGTAAGATATTAAAAGCGTTTCCTCAGTAAACGTTACCGATGATATAAATCGTTTCTATTATCACAAAATTAAATCTTTCCAACTGGGCTTCCTTCATGGTATATTGGTTACTTTTTGGTTACTTCTGTTTGGTTCTAGCTATATTTATGCCGTCATATTTTTTATAAAAAATGTTATGGTTGTTTCTTGACTGCGTCACAGTACTGGACTGCTGCCCGTGCGGCCGGCAAGCCCGAACTCTCTGCTACCCACATGACTCCATCCTCCCAAGCTGACCAATGAAAGCCAAGCATAGCCACCACACACACATAGTCACATCTCGTTCCAGTAGAATTTGAGCCCAGAAGGTCCCCATGTTAAAATTACTAAGTAGGCTAAGACTCATGTAGAGAATAATTTCTATAAAAATCTCAAAGACCCACCTCATAGGGAGTGACATGAAAAATTTAGTACCACCTTGCTAGTTCTAGGAGAGGGAGACCTCCTTATAAGGGCGAGCTCTCTCCTAACCATTTGAGACATGCATAGTGGAGTGAACTGGAGGAACATACATGCGCGCTTGCTCGTCTCGCCACGCCAGGCCAGGCGGCGCCCGTATGCGACATGCGCGTGAATGGTCCGCTAAAATTGGCTTCTCATACTTGCGCAAATATAGTTTCTTTTTGCAGTTCTGTTTTGCTGCAAATCTTAACAACTTATTCGGAGTTTGTTTTAAACTCACAGGATAATTTGATACCTAATAAGATACGCGCGGCTTATTTGGTTCAGTTATGAGATAGAGATCGTGTGGGCGTCCTGATCACGCGTCCTAATATCTCTATAAATACCGAGCTGCTGTCTCCACGCAATATATGCGAAAACAGTCTAGGGCTTGCCATCTCTTCTGTTCTGAGCCATCATTCGTCCTCTACTCCGTCCCGTTCGGTGGGGTGCACCGGCGGATTGGGAGAGCAGGTCTCCGGAACCCTCTCATTCGACATCCTGCACTGGGAGAAGGCGAATAAGGTTTTTTGGGAAGCGCTACACACGACTACTCGCTGTGCGCCCATCACGGCTTGTCTTCCTTCACGTTCGGGCGCTGCGCGTCGTCGTTATCACCCGGTGCCGCGTGTCGTTCGTGCGGTACGTGCTGCACCCGTGTATGCTCCAGAACAGGGTGCGCCGTGTCTGCTCTAGAACGGGGCTGTACATACGCGTACACTATGTCTCCTGTGTTTGATCTATTCATGTTAATTGCTGTCATGTACATGTTTAGGTTAGATTAGATGGTTCTATTTACTTATGTCATGATTTATTTATGGAATAAATTAAATCTACATGTGCTTATATGTTCAACAATCCAAAACCTTATTATAGGCACTGTGGTTTTACGATGGCTGGTTTTGCCGATGCACTGAGGCCGGATAAATTTACCGGTGTGCACTTTAAGAGATGGCAGATCAGGGTCACTCTGTGGCTGACAGCTATGAAGTAATTCTGGGTTAGTACTGGCAAATCTGAATGAGTTCTCTTTGCTGATCAGTAGAAAGAATTTGAGAAAGCCACTACTCTCTTTGTGGGATGCATTCTTAGCATTCTTGGTGATCGTCTGATCGAGTGTACATGCATATGACCGACGTTAAAGAGTTATGGGATACACTGAATATCAAATTCGGTGCTACTGATGCTAGCAACGACTTGTATGTCATGGAGCAGTTTCACGATTTTAGCATGGTTGACAACCGTTCTGTGGTCGAACAGACTCATGAACTATAAACCATTGCTAAGAAACTCAAAATCCTTAAGTGTGCCCTTTCCGACAAATTTATGGCTGCATGTATTATTGCAAAACTACCTTCTTCATGGAGGAGTTTTGGTACTGCACTCAAACACAAGAGACAAGAGTACTCCGTTGAGGGGTTAATTGCGTCTCTTGACGTTGAGGAAAAAGCTCGGACAAAGGACGCTGCGTCAAAAGGCGATGGTGGGCAGTCTAGTGCCAATGTAGTACAAAAGACTGCAAACAAGAACAATAAAGGGAATTTGTAAAAGCCCAACAAAACACCAATTTTAAGAAAAGGAGGAACAACAACATGGAGGAAGATGTCAGAACTTGCTTTGTGTGTGGCTTGCCTAGTCATATTGCCAGGAAGTGTCCACAGCGTAAGGGCATGAAGGCACCTGCAGGACAGACCTCTAAGTCTGTCAATGTGACCATTGGCAATACTAGAGATGGAACCTGGTATGGTAATTTACCTACTGTTCTCTCAGTGAATCAGTCTACTAATTGGTGGGTTGATACGGGGGGCCAATGTTCATGTTTGTTCTGACATATCTTTGTTTTCCTCTTATCAGGTCAGTCAGGATTCCTCCGTCCTAACGGGGAATGGGTCGCATGCTTCTGTTCATGGTGTTGGCACGGTAGATCTAAAGTTTACTTTGGGAAAGATCGTGCAGCTGAAAAACGTGCAGTATGTCCCTATTATCGACAAGAATCTCGTTAGTGGATTCTGTCTATGTAGAGACGGGTTTAAGTTGGTATTTGAGTCTTATAAAGTAGTCGTGTCTAAACATGGATATTTTATTGGTAAAGGCTATGAGTGCGGAGGCTTGTTCCGTTTTTCCCTTTCTGACTTTCTGCAATAAGTCTGGAACCATATTATGGTAGTGTGGATAATGAGGCCAATATCTGGCATTTACGTTTATGCCATGTTAATTTTGGTTTGATGTCTCGGCTTTCCAATTTGAATTTAATTCCAAGCTTTTTCATTGTTAAAGGTTCTAAGTGCCATAGTTGTGTGCAATCAAAGCAACCTCACAAGCCCTATAAAGCTGCCGGGGAGAGAAACTTGGCACCACTAGAACTCCTATATTTAGATCTTTGTAAAATGAATGGGGTGTTGACGAAGGATGGAAAACGATATTTCATGACTTTGATTGATGATGCAACTAGATTCTGTTACGTGTATTTATTGCAAACAAAAGATGAGGTTCTAGACTATTTTAAAATTTATAAGGCAGAAGTTGAAAACCAACTTGACAGAAGATAAAAAGACTAAGATCAGATCATGGGGAGAGTTTTTCTCTAATGTTTTTGATTTATTCTGTGAGGAACATGACATTATACATGAGCGAACGCCTCCCTATTCTCCTGAATCTAATGGTATTGTTGAAAGAAAGAACCGTACGCTGACTGACTTGGTGAATGCCATGTTAGACATTGCAGGATTACCTAAGGCATGGTGAGGGGAGGCTTTGTTGATCTTGAATCATGTATTGAATAGAATTCCTAACAGAAATAAGGATAAAACACCATACGAGGTATGGATTGAAAGAAAACCATCACTTTTTTACTTGCGTACATAGGGATGCTTAGCGAAAGTCAATATACCAATAACAAAAAAGCGTAAGCTAGGATCTAAGACTGTGGACTGTGTCTTTCTGGGATATTCTCATCATAGCTTTGCTTATAGATTTTTAATAGTTAAATCTGAGGTACCTGACATGAACATGGGTACAATTTTAAAGTCTCGTGATACTATGTTTTTTAGGGAACTTTCCCAATGAAGGATACACATAGCACATCTAGTCAATCTTCTGATTTAATTTCTAATTTAATGACACCACCAGAACAAACTGAACATACATTTGAACATCTCGCTGAGGAGGATAACAGTGAAGCTCCTAGAAGGATCAAGAGACAAAGAATAGCTAAGTCCTTTGGTGATGACTTCACTGTGTACCTTGTGGATGACACTCCCAAGTCAATTTCAGAAGCTTATGCATTCTCTGATGCTGACTACTAGAAGGAGACCGTTCGTAGCGAAATGGACTCCATTATCGCTAACGGGACTTAGGAGGTGACAGAGCGACCCTATGGGTGCAAACCCGTAGGTTATAAGTGGATGTTCAAGAAGAAGCTAAGGCCTGACGGTACTATTGAAAAGTACAAGGCTCGGCTTGTGGCCAAGGGCTATACTCAAAAAGAAGGCGAAGATTTCTTTGACACTTACTCACCTGTTGCTAGATTGACCACAATTCACGTACTTCTCTCCTTGGCTGTCTCACATGATCTTCTCGTTCATCAGATGGACGTTAAGACAACTTTTCTTAATGGAAAGCTGGATGAGGAAAATTATATGGAGCAGCCTGATGGATTTATAGTAGAAGGTCAAGAAGGCAAGGTGCTAAAGTTGTTAAAATCTTTGTATGGTGTGAAACAAGCTCCTAAGCAGTGGCATGAGAAATTCGATAGAACACTAACTTCTATGGGCTATGCAGTCAATGAGGCAGATAAGTATGTATACTATCGCTATGCTAGGGGTGAGGGAGTTATTCTGTGCTTGTATGTTGATGACATACTAATCTTTGGGATAAACCTTGAGGTGATTAATGAGGTTAAATCATTCTTGTCTCAAAACATTGATATGAAAGATCTGGAAGTAGCTGATGTTATCTTAAACATTAAGCTAATCAAAGGTGATGATGGGATTATACTCTTGCAATCTCATTATGTGGAAAAAGTCTTGAGCCGTTTTGGCTATATTGATAGCAATCCTTCTCCAACTCCTTATGATCCTAGTCTTTTGCTTCGCAAAAATAGAAGAATTACTAGGAATCAGCTGGAGTATTCCTAAATAATTGGCTCATTTATATATCTAGCTAGTGCAACTAGGCCAGACATCTCCTTTACTGTGAGCAAATTGAGCCGGTTTACCTCTAATCCGGGAGATGATCATTGGTGCGCGCTTGAGCGAGTTATGCGCTATCTGAAGGGTACTATGAATCTTGGACTTCACTATACTGGGTACCTGTCGGTACTGGAGGGATATAGTAATTCCAGCTGGATCTCTGATATTGATGAGATCAAAGCCACTAGTGGATATATTTTTACACTAGGTGGTGGTGCTGTTTCATGGAGGTCATGCAAACAGACTATTTTGACAAGATCAACCATGGAAGCAGAGCTTACGGCATTAGATACTGGTAATGTTGAGGCAGAATGGCTACGTGATCTGTTAATGGATTTGCCTGTGGTTGAAAAATCAGTGCCAGCTATCCTTATGAACTGTGACAATCAAACTGTCATTGCTAAGGTGAATAGTTCTAAGGATAACATGAAATCGTCTAGGCATGTGAAGAGACGATTAAAGTCTGTCAGGCAATTAAGAAATTCCGGAATTATAAGTTTGGATTATGTTCAAACAGCTAGCAACCTGGCAGATTCCTTTACGAAGGGACTATCACGAAATGTGATAGATAATGCATCGAGGGAGATGGGAATGAGACCCATGTGAGTTACACTATGGTGGTAACCCAACCTATGTGATCGACGATCCCGTGAATTAGGACCTGGGAAGAACAAGCTATTAGTTAACGGAAGGAGAGTACCTTTAACTGTCTCTAAGTGAAGATGCATATACTCTCACAAACTGTAAGGCAGGTTGGCCTTTGCCTTAATGTGTTTTGTTGGTTTTAAATAGCGAAGATGCTGTTCTACAAAGCATTCTTGAAAGAACACACTTATATGAGCTCGACCGTTGGTCACGGTCTATGGAGATTTTAGGTGAATATCCTAGGAAGCTCATAAAAGACCAAGGAGTACGACCTATAAGCTCCAACCAAGGGGTAGGCTACTAGCGGCCTAGTATCAGTCAAAGCTTTGAGTGAAACTTGCTTGCACAAAACTTGCAATTCAAAGCGTAGTCCATTGTTCAAGTTGTAAGTAAGTGTAGCTTGAAGTTCTAGATGGATGTTCAACCTTAACTAGTCTCTATCGAAACACTGGTATATAAACACTACTTTGGAGAATGGCAAATCTCTTTGGAACTTTGAGATTTGGTGGGGGATTGTTGGAATTACTTAGTGGGCTAAGGCCCATGTGGAGAATAATTCCTAGAAAAATTTCAAAGGCCCATCTCATGGGGAGTGGCATGGGAAGTTTAGTATCACCTTGCTAGTTCTAGGAGAGGGAGACCTCCTTATAAGGGTGAGCTCTCTCCTAGCCACTTGAGACTGTATAGTGGAGAGAACTAGAGGAACACATGCACGCGCTCGCTTGCCTCGCCTCGCCATGCCACGCTAGGCGAGACGGCGCGCGTAAGCGACATGCGCGTGAATGGTCCGTTAAAATTGGCTTCTCATGCTTGCGTAGATGCAGTTTCTTTTTGCAATTCTGTTTTGCTACAAATCTTAACAACTTATCTGGAGTTTGTTTTGAACTCACGGGATAATTTGATATTGGATAAGATACGCGCGGCTTATCTGGTTCGGTTACGAGATAGAGATCGTGTGGGCGTCCTGATCATGCGTCCTAATATCTCTATAAATACCGAGCTGCTGTCTCCGCGCAACATATGCGAAAACAGTCTAGGGCAAGGCCAATCCTACAATGCTATATGCAAGCTATAAATCAAGGAAGGCTATTTGTAAGTTTTATTTTTGCATAAAGCCAATTTTAGTTCACAATCTTTTGCAACGGTCTTTAATAAAACAATAGAAATATGTATATTAAGTAAATAAAGTGATCAATATAATATCGTCATTTTACTTGCTGCCGACAACAAGTCATCAAAAGCATCATAATTATCAAAAAATCACCAATCCATATCCTAATTTCATAAACACATTTATAAACCATAAATCTATATTGATGACATGTCACTATGTCGCTCATGACCACGAACACGGCTAACCGATTAGTTTTGACTCTGTAGAGTTTGTACAACTTTACCGACATGATGTGAATTCTAGTTTGTCCAGTACCCGTCAGTACCACCACACTCTACACATTGAATGTGGTCTAGAGGTCACAACGAAGCCGTTACATTGTTTATTTGTCTAACCTTGCATGAGCACGATGAGTGGGAATCCACACTAAGTCGAAGTCCTTAATGTCGTCACGGTGGTTAGCCAAACACCGAGATGCCGTGGAGAAACAACCCACATGGCACTCATCGTTGTATTGGACATGCTTAGACCCCCATGCTGTAAGTGGAGAAGTAACCTACTCATAGAACACACACACTGGGACGATTCCGGTCCCGTAAAATAAACACACATACACATGAGTAGCTCCTATAAACCATCGGCAAGAGTTCATACTACAACCGCCTCCCGAATGCAAGGTTAGACATATATACAACTTAATAGGCTAAGGCAATCCCATACTAGCACATGTGGCTGTAGTGTAAACAATAGAGGGTGACATAGAATTCGGTACTTAATCGATCTAGGTGAACACTCCCCCTATCGGTGTGCAACTACTCCATACGCACACCACTTGCCACCCAACTCTAAAATCATATTTTCCATCATTTTAGTTCACAAATAACCAGAGGCTTCACCTCTGTCTAGAAGTTTTAAAATGCCCATTTTCAATTGTATAAAGTGATCACATTGTTATTTAGCATATTACTAAGCATGGCTAAGCATATAAAAGCATAATAAGCAAGTATATGCCCATTTGAGAACATGGGGAGTACTCTAATTCATTCTAACTTTACAATCAGCAAGGAATTCAAAATTATCAAGGTGGATCATGCAATAAGTTGGGTATAACTACCATTTTCCACATTCTAAATACCAATAGTTAAAAATACGCATGCAATTTTGTAAACAACACATTTCATTCCCAAAACATAGGATTCAAATTGTTTAAAGGAGGAGGGGAGAATAGTTGCCTTACTCATGAATTCCTTGGGCACAAACTATTCCACTCCACCAATTTCGAATTCGTTTTCTAGAAAGAATTTAACATACGATCGAATAAATAGCAAATAATGACAAAAAATCTAAAATGCTCTAATATGCATGATGTTTATGCAGTAGGTTGGTTCTGACCTAAGATGAGTTTATGTGAAAAAATTCCATTTTATCCCTTTTTACTTGTGAGTTATGAATTTTACAAGTTCTATACATTAATACATCTAAATACAATACAAGGTCAAAATTTAAGTTATTTTAATATATGTGAGACCTAAACAGTGGGTTGGTAATGACTTTGTATGGTTTTTGGTGAAGTAATTTCTATTTTTATCTTCTTTCACTTTTGAGATATAAATTTTTAGAAGTTATATACGCAAGTTCGGCATTTATACATGTACTTTCATTATACCTATGATTTGGAAGGTAGTTTTGTAAATCTGAACTTTACAGTGATATTTAGTATAGCTTAGGATGAATTTTGGTGAAAGAATTTCAATTTTATAATCTAGTATAAGCAAGTTATAAGGGTTTGAAGTCTAAATACAGTAGAATAGGTTATTTATGCATCATGTGTATTTGGAGGTATTCTCTATGGTGATTTTGACCAAGTTTACATCGCCGTGGTAAAGAGTGCAATTTCATGAGTTCAAAAATCTTAGTTCACTTTATTTGGAGTTAGCATGAATTTTCTATAATTTTTAGAAGCTATTATACCCCTTATATATATATTTATCTATTACACAAATTTTGGAGTCATCCTCTGTACTTGGTTGGCCAATTTTTTAAATATACAGAAAAGAGATCATACCTTTCTAAGTCCAACAAAGCTGAGCTCATAATAATTTTTTAAGCTAATATGAATTTCCTATGAGTTTTATATGTTCTAGGTATAAATTAGTGTATTTTTATACTGCCTTCGTCCCAAAATATAGCAACTTCTAGCTATGTATTTGGACATGGCTAGAAGTTGCTATATTTTGGGATGGAGGAAGTATTACACAAAAGTTAAAAGTATTTCCTATTATAACTGTGCAATACTTTTGTTTACAGTAAATAAGAGCATGATTTTCTGAGTTCAACAAGTCTTGTTTCATAAATTTTAGAGCTAGCATGAATTTATTATAAATTTTGGTAAGTTCTAGGTGCAATATATGTATTTATGTGCCACATAAAACTTAGAGGATTTTATGCACAGAATCTATCAAGTTTAAGTTTACAAAATTAAAGAGAATAATTTTGTGAATCTAAGGAAATTTGGTTCATATTATTTTGGGCTAGGATGGATTTTCTATGGATTTTACAAGTTTTCTAATTTTTAGTTCAACAAATAATGCTTTAAACATTTCTTTATATTTTCCAGATTTTAAATATAAGGGGGTCCACATGTAAGTGATGGATATCTTGCATTTAAGCCCCTCGGGTTCTAGGGAATGGAACCCGCACTCCCCACATGTTGAAAACAATTTTATCAAGAGTGCTTCAAGGTTTTAATTATTACTATTAGGTCCTAGGGCCCATATGCTAGTCATAGGTACTTTTGCAAATAGCTACTCGAAGTTTCAATTCTTGTCCGATTTGGGCCCTCCGCGCGATGGACAGAACAGGCCATGGCCGATGGCCCTATTTGCCGGCGCTGACGGCGAACAGTGGCTCACACGGGGGGGTGCCCAAGTGGAAAAGTGTAGATCTCGTCCTTCCTCATCTATTGGTGGTCATGTGACACTCAGAGATGGCCAGAGCTGTGCCGAAAGCGAGCAGAAGTGGCGGAGGCAGTCAGGCTTGGCATGCTTGTGCATGCTTATTGGTCTACGGGCAAGGATCGACCACAAGTGTATGCCTGCGAGTCTATGCAGTACTAGGGAGCTCACCAAGCATTTTCCGGAAGATGAGGAGACCCGAGGAGCTTCGGCAACGGCAGGTGGTCAGTGATGCCGTCTCGATCTGCAAGGGGAATCACTGAACCAAGGCACGCATAGAGTTAGCAGGCTTCTAGAGAAGGTGAGGGAGCGAGGAATCGAGCTAGGACTTACCAGAGAGAACGGATTTCACAGCGGCACCTCGAAAAAGCTCCGGGCCGGAGTTGAGGATGAAGATCGTTGATCTCGCTCCTCAGTGCCTGCCATTTGGGGTTTCTTAGGGCGGCGTGGAGAGGATTCCGAGGTAGTGCTGGTGGTGAAGCGGCTCGTCCCGTGGTGGTCTACGGTGGTCGGATTGCCGGTGATGTCATGGTGGCGGCATAGTTATTAGGACAAGATCGATCATTGAACCACCTACTATCTCGGTTCACGGTTTGTTTGGTCTAACCGGTTGGACTACAGGTTCAACATGGTCTAAATAGAATAAATTCTACTTCTAAATCACAAACATAGTCATAGCTTGGTGGTGGGATTCCTTCACTCATTATTTTGGTGATTTTCCCACCGCTCCACTCCCCTCTTCTCCCACGCCCTCTCTCTCCTCCAACCTACACCGGTTTATTGTCCAGTTTTATATCGGTTTCTACAAAAAACCGGTGGTTCAAACGGTTTTTCCCAGTTCGATTTGCAGATCCGTTTTGGTTTTTTCCGGTTGGACCACCGGTCCGGTCTGGTCCTAATAACTATGGGTGGCGGTGCCATGGTCGCACTCCAGAGTGCGCACAGTGGCTAGGCCACTTTCTAGACCTACATGACATGGGATATAAGGTGCTGGAATGGATTAGGCATGGATGGGGGATCACGTTCCTATGGTCAGAGTGCGGTGAAGCTCACCAGAAGGAGGATGGGGACGATCGAACAGTCGACGGCGTCAAGGAAGACGACGTGATTCTCAATGTCTCCGAGGTGAGATTTTCTTGGGTTTGGCGTGGAACACACAGAGGGAGAGAGGGAGAGAGTGTTGGCGAGGGAAATGGCTAAATGGTGAAGCTCTTGTCGGCAGTGTCGGTAGGGAGGTGTAGGCCGACGAAGCTGACATGTGGAGGAGATCGTGTCGCGTTCTCCTGGCTGTGGGAGCGAGCTGGCAAGTGTTTTGTGACTTACAGGTAGGTCCAGGGTATTGCAGGGCTCACATGGCTGTGTAAGAATGGGAGGAAACTCCTAGAGACTAAGTGTGGGAAACTGTGATAACTAGCTGTTATGCATCAACGCTTTTACCGTTCTACAGGAGGTTTCTGGGGTTGGAAAAATTCATGTGTGAAGATGAATATGTGTTCTACCAACCTGCCAAGTTCCACGGCTAGGGGCCTTATACTTTTAATGTGGCAAAAAGATGAAATAGGTTTGGTGACAGTTTTCTGCAGTCTCTTTTTATTCCCTAGGGCTTTGCTCTTATCATTTTATGTGGCTTCCTTGAGAATTAAATTTGGCCAAATTTTCTGGTTGTGAGGTACATCATGGCACACATTTTGGTAAAAGGGCACAGCCTGAATATTCTTGAATTTTAGTTGGTGAATTTAAGAATTAAAACAATTTATTTAGGTTGCTTCCTAGTTTTGCCAATTTGAAAGATTTTATTGAAGTACTTATTCAAGTGATAAAATCATGTAAAATATACAGTAGACTAAATGGGTTGTATAGTGCTTATAGGAATTTTTACATGATTTTATGTTGTGGGCACCCGGTTTTCTACACTATAAGAGGTAATTAGTACGACAACGCGAAATATCTAGTTGGATGGGATCTCGAATAAAAAGCCAAATAAAACTGTAACCATCCAACCTCATCGTAGCCTTATCACACAAACCACCAATTATAATGCAAAACAACCGAACACCAGACTAAGAACACGAGACATATTTAGAAGAATAGTTACACCAATCCGCACGGCGAGATATGCCCGTCAAACCACACGAAGGTGGTGACCAAGCACGATACATATCTCTGAGGACATGGTCTATGGTTGAACTACTCTCCATGTATCTCAACTGTTCTAAACCTATACTCATGCAGACTAGCCCTAGAAAAATTGCTAGTCCACACTTTCATCTCTAGCAATGATATACAATAAATGGTTGTACAAGTAAGTAAACCAAATTTACTACATCAAAGTTACATAGGTCGAATGACCGAATAATATGATTCAGCAGAAGCTTGTCTACCCATACCACAGGCAATCCGACTAGGGGTACACCCCTTAAAGAATCAATCCTGAAGAAGCAACGGATTCCCGTAGCACTCAACCTATAGCAAAGATTATAATCATACAAGCAAGAGTCAGTACATTACCGAAATAATATACTAGCAATGTTAATCCTACAATACATGCAAGTTCTAAATCAAGGAAAGGCTATTTGTAGGTTCAGTTTTGCATAAAGCTAATTTTAGTTCACAATCATTTGCAACGGTATTTAATAAAACATTAGAAACATGTATAACAAATAGGGAAGTGATCAACATAATAATTTTCCTGCTTGCTGCCCTCCTCGGCAACAAGCCATCATAAGCATTTTAATGAGCATAATAATTCTCATAAGTCACCAATCCTCATCCCAATTTCATAAACACATTTAAAAGCATAAATCTATACTCAATGGACACAACCATGCTACAACCATGCTGCTCATGACCGTGAGCACGGCTAACCGATTAGTTTTGACTCTGCAGAGTTTGTACAACGTTACCCACATGATGTGATAGAAGCCATAACGGCTACACCCTAGGTTGGTCGATACCCGTCGGTATCTCACACTCTACACGTTGAGTGCGGCCTAGGGGTCACAGCATAACTTTTACATTACCTAACATTTAGCCTTAACCTAGTGCCGTGGCGGCAGCCTTCCTGGCTCCCCACGAGGCACACAACGTTGTATTGGACACGCTTAGACTCCTATTCCATTATGGGACATAGGTAGCTCCTCTGAACAACCCTACAATACATTCATAGGCACTGCCCATACTACTCAGCCTACCAAAATGCAAGGCTAAACATTAAGTAACTTAATCCACTATGGCCATCCCATACTAGCACATGTGGTTGTACTGTTTAACATGAGAAATGACACTGAGTTCGGTCCTTAATCGACTCAGGCAAACACTTCCCCTATCGGTAGGGGTGCAATCGGATCGGATACGAACGGATACGGATACTGTTAATATCATATTTGTTTCCACATTTTTTTTTGGATTCGAATTCGGATATGAATAGTGTCAGATACAAATACGAATATGGATTATCTCGGTTACGAATACGAATAAATACGCATCGAATATGAAATAAGTCGGATGCGGACAATGTCGGTTACGAATATTTATTCGGATATCGAGTAAAAGTAACATCTATACAAATCTCACATGTTCTAATCATCTAACCCCTCCACAAGTGTAAATTCCAACTAAATTATGTTTAAAGAAACAAATTAATGATACGTGATACATAACCCCATCTATCCTAATCATCCGACCTGTAAAGAAGTTCAAATTCCAACTAAATTATGCTTAAAGAGATAAATTGACAATACGTTATACACGAATATATGACAAACTAATACAATTAACAAGTCACATTGACATAGAATACAACATAAACATACGGCATAGGGCATACCCATGACCATGACTCCATGAGTCCATCATTAGTTCATTAGTTATTACCCAAGCGGCCAAGCCATCCCTTGGAATCGGAGTATGGTATGGCCGTATGGGTCTACGACTCTATGGGACACCCAGCTACTGGCTAGCTACTGCATACTGATGACAACTAAACTAGATTACATTACATTCTAATTTACTAGGTACTGGCGTACTGCATACTGATAGACAACTAAACTAGACTACATTACATTCTAATTTACTAGATGGATAAAACACTATGCTCACGAAGAAATAGCTTAGTAGTTTTAGCAAATTAGCATGTGCCAAGTGCCCAAGTAGATCTAGCATAGGCAATTAGGCATAGCGAATAAGAATTTGCACTAGCAGCCCAACTCAAGGTCCATCTGCATCAACAACTTCACCCCCGTCATCAGCATCTGCATTTCCACCCATCTGAGCATTTGGATTGCCACCTTCACCCATCTGAGCATTTAGATTGGCACCTTCACCCATCTGAGGACCTTGGAACAGGCGGAGCTCATGGTTGTAGTGGCCGTGGAAGTTAGGATGTTAGATCGGATACTATTGCGGATACTATCCGGATACTATCCGATAAATATGTCGGATATCCGGTATCCGACGGATACTACCTAAACTATATTCATATCCGGTATCCGAAAAAAATATCCGTATTCGTATCCGATATCCGAAAAAAAAATCTGGATATCCGAAAAGTATATCCGAATTAGTATCCAACCCTTCTCGGACGGTCGGTGGAACGGATATTATTTGTTCAGATTGCACCCCTACCTATCGGTGTGCAACTACTCCATATGCACACCACTTGCCGCCTAAGTCTAAAATCAGGTTTTCACCATTTTAGTTCACAAATAACCAGAGGCTTCACCTCTGTCCAGAAGTTATAAAATTCCCAAAATCTCATTTATAAAGTGATCACAATCTATTCTAGCATATCTCTAAGCATGGCTAAGCAATTTACATATGTATAAGCATGTATAGTCCCAAATAAGCACAATTAAAGTGCTCTAACAATTTTTAAGGTTACAATCAGCAAGGATACAAGTTCTCAAGGTTGATCATGCAACAATTTGGTCATAACTACCAATTTCCGCAATTTAAATACCGATAGTTACAAATACGCATGCAATTTTACAAACAACACCTTTCATTCCCCAGACATAGGATTCAATTTATTCAAGGAGGAGGGGAGAATACTTGCCTTACTCTTGAATACCCGGATATCAACTATCTCACTTCTTCACCGATATAGAATTCGTTCTCTAGAAAGAAAATAATGTACGACCGAATAAATAGCAAATAATGCGAGAAATCCAAAATGCCCTAATATTCATGAGATTTATACCTTAGGTTTCTACTAGTCTAAAGTGAATTTAGGTGAAAGAATCTCTATTTTATCACGTTCTGTTTGAGAGTTATGAATTTTACGAGTTCTAGGCGAAAATACGTCCGAATACGATATGAGGTCATAATTGAAGTTATTTTAATATGTGTGAAACTTACATAGTGGTTTGGTATTGGTCCTTGATGAGTTTTGTTGAAGAAGTTTTATTTTATCAACTTCCAATTTGGAGATATTAATTTTATAAGTTTTAAGCTTCTATATGGTATCTATACGTGTATTTTAGTATATGTATAAGTTTTAGGATTCAGTTTTTATGAAATATAACTTTATATATTTGGAGAAGGATGTGCTGTGAATTTATTGTCATTTGGGTGTAACTTATTTAGAGTTAAAATAGAGTTTCTATGATTTTTAGAAATTATTTTACTTTTTATATTCTATACGAAACATTTTTCTTTTGCATAAATCAAAAGGTGTTATATGCACTAATCTCAATTAATACTATGCTTCCAAAATAATAGAGAAAGATGTTTTGAAGCTAACAAAATTGGTTTCATCATTTTTGAAGTTCATATGAATTAGCTATAGATTTTAGAAGTTAATGCATTTTTATATGCCAATTAATGTATTTATCTGTGTTCCAATTTATAAAAATGTCTTTTGTACAAGATCTAAAAAATTGTGATTTACATCAGAAAAATGCATCACTTTGTGAATTTAACACATCTTGATTTACTAAATTTAAATTTAATGTGAAATGGCTAATGTTTATGCACTTTTTATATTATATATTATTTTTGAGGCATTTCAAGTACTAGTCTTTCCATATTTTAATTTACCGAAATAAATTTTGTAATTTTGTGATTCCAAAAAATTTTGTTTCATCCAATTTGGAGTTAAAATGAATTAGTTATAGCTTTTACAAATTTATCTATTTCTCAGTTGAACAAATAATACTTTTACTCTTTTCTGATAATTTCTCAGATTTTAAATTGGCTGGATCCACCGGTCAGTGAGTGTAATTATGCAGAAAGGTCCCTGGAGGTCCTGGGAATCCACCCGCACTCCTTGTCTATTACTCCTGCTGACGAGTGGGTCCCGTGCGTCGGCGATACAGAGCAGAGGATAGCAAGGCAGAGCAAAGGCGTGCACGGCCGGCGAGCTTCACAGCGGCGTCGGCGGTGAACGGCGACGCATCTCGCCGAGTGGCCAAAATAGAAAGTGAAGAGGAGATCGTGGCGAAGCTATCGGTGGTCTTCTTATCACCGGCGGTGACGGGAGCTAGGCGCAGTGGCGACGCAAGCGGTGGAGTGTCTCGGGATGGCATGACAAATAGAACTACGTCTCAATTCTTTCCAAATCCATGCATGCATGAGTTACTACTAGGTGTAAGGATGCTCACCATGCGATGGCCCGAGGCAGAGGAGGGCTGGACAATGGCGGCGACGGAGAGAACGGCTCGGCGGCGGCGGATCCTCACGGTTTCACGGCGCTGGGCAGCTCCGGCTGAGCTGCAACCAAGGCAGAGTGTCTACCGTGTTAGAGGCTCCCTAGAGATTGCAGGAATGCAAGGAATCGGAGCGGGGCTCACTGGAGAAGAAGAAATCGACGGCGGCGGCCGTTGGCCGGAGAGGAGGAAGACGAATGAGATCCCGTAGCTCGCGGCTTCTCAGCTCGATTCCTTTGGGCTTCGGGGTCCTGAGATTGAGGCGACGCTGGAGGCGCGGTAGCTCGGCTTGCAGTGTCCTGGTTCAGCCAGAACAGTGACGACATCGCGGCGATGCTCTCTAGACCAAAAGCGAGGACGGCTGTGACTTCAGCCGGCGGTTTCTAGGGCAAGGCAATACAAAAATGGATCGGTTAGGAGATGGTGATCACGTTCCTGTGGATAGCGAAGGGTAGCTCTCACCGGAGTTGAATCGGGTTGGATCGAACAGCTACCGGCGTCGGGGAAGACGATTCTGTTGTCGACTATTCCGAGGTGGTTTCCTGGTTTTTCCCATGGAACAGACAGAGGGAGAGATGAGAAAGATGATGGCGAAGCGGCCGGTCAAATGGTGGAACTTGACATAGAGGGGGTCGGCCATGGTGTCTCTGGTTGGTGCCGACGCGTGGGGGAGTGGCGTGGCATGTTCCTGGCGTGGAGAGCGAGCTTAGGCGGTGTCTGTGACTGACCAGCGGGTCCAGGATGTCTATGGGGCCCACATGGCAGTGAAGAATGTGAGAGGAGCTCTCTAGAAGCTAAGTATGGGAGACTGTGTGTACAGCTGTTTTGCACTGGAGATTTCACTGAGTTACAGTGAGTGTCTGGGGTTGGAGAAATTCATGTGTATAGGTGAATATATGTTCTACCAACCTGCCAAAATTCAAAGCTAGAGGTCTTATATTTTTAATGTAGCAAAATTATGAAATAGGCTTAGTGACACAGTTTCTGCTGCGCACTAGTCTGAGTCAGTGAGCTTGGAACTATTATTTTATGTACACACTTTGTGTATATTGTACTGAAATTTTTACTGTAATTATTTCACAATCTAATACAGGTGCTGGTAAATTTTGGTGAGAATTTGATTGATGGATTAATTCTGGAAAAAGTGTCAAGTAGGCTGTCTGCAGGTGAAAGTTTTTCTGTATTGCTGAATTAAGAGTATTTATTTGAGACACTTATTGGATTGATAAAATTTGGTAAAAATTACTGGAGATATATAGGAATGTGATTAACCTTCTGACCAAATTTTGTTGCTAGAAGTGATCTGGTTTATTTGTGGTGAATTTGCAAATTAGGGTTGTTGATCCAGTTTTTCTGCAGTTTCATTTATTTCTCCAGTGCCTTGATCTTATCATTTTATGTGTTTTCTTTGGGAGATAGATTAAACAAAAAATCCTGGTAGTAGGGTTCATGTTAGCACACACTTTGGAAAAAGGGCTCTGTCTAATTAGTCTTCATTTTTATTTGGTGAATTTTAGAAGTATACCCATTCAGTTTTTGATAGCTCCCTAGTCTAGATGATTTGAGGGATTTTATTGAAGCATTTATTGTAGTGATAAAATCATGTAAAACTTACAGGGGTCAATTTATGTTGTATAGTGCTCTTAGGAAATTTTTTCATAATTTTATGTTAGACCTATTCTCCTTAGAAATTATTTAGGCTATACAAATGTATATGCCTCCTATTATGAAAATGCACTATAAGATCCAAAAACAATCCAGAAAAAGGTATGCACATGAAATGGTAATAATTTATTTATCTCCATGTTTTATGTCAAACTTTTATCTATACATAGTTGGTCATATTACATTTTTTGTTTCTTGTGAGTTAACTCCTAAAATCTTTATACACTCCTAAGGCATTTTAACTTGGTCAAAACCTCTTATCGTTGCTCCCTAGTTTGGAAACTATAGGATTTTACTTTCGAGATCTTTTTGTTAATTTGTTTTGGTTAGAATTTCGAAAGTCGAAATTCTGGTATGTTACATATGTTGAACCAATTATTTTTAGAAATCTCTGAGTCTATTCAAATGCACATGCAACCTATTATGGAAATGCACTTTAAGAGCCAAAAATATTGAAAACAAAGCTATGCCCATGAAATGATAATGAATTTATTTATCTCCACATTTTTATGTCAAACTTTTATTTATACACTTTTAGGCCTTTTACATTTTCTATTTTTTGTAAATTAAATCTTAATATTTTTATGCACCAAACCCTCAAGTATTTTAACTTAATCAAAATTTCTTATACATACTTGAGTATGTAATATATCCTTTTTATTTGACCCAAGGAAGACTTTAGTGTTTTGTAGTACGGATTCATGTGCCGTGTTTTATTTTCTTTTATATTTTCACATCTCGACCTAGGGTAAGTTCTTGAGTAAATTGAAAATTTAACTATAAAAGTTTTAGCATTTTCCCCCTTTTAGAATGTACTCTAGTCAATCTACCTCTTATTTTACTTTCCTATAGAGAAACTATAGGATTTTACCTTAGAGGGCATTTTTTATTAATTTATTTCAGTTTTCGAAATTTGGGTATGTTACAAGCCCCCCTCCCTGCGACTGACATGTGGGTCCTAGCTGTCAGCCCAAGGAATATTTTCGAGAATATACCTTTTCCAATTTAAATAAATCCTTCTATTTCCCAAAAATTCTATAAACTTTAAAAATCCATATCTTTTTAACCATAACTCCGATCGACCCTGTTAAAGTCTCCAAATTTTTCTAAAATTGAGATCTATCTATTGGCACTATTAGTTAGTAATAATAGTACTTTATTTCTAGGGTTTTGTGTGGTTTTCTCTCGTGTGTGTAGTCGACACTTCGGAAATTTCTTTTGTAGGCGGATTTTCAAAGATTTTGAAGACAAAGGCTAAGGCAAGTCACTTCTTGACCATATTGTCCCTAGTTTACAAAATATTTTAATTTCTAAAATTGTATGGTTAAGTGTGCACATTAATGTGACTGGCCTCGGTTTGCGTGGCAACCCAACGGACCCACCTAGTAGCTACATTATTCCGTAGGTCTTGAAAACCCTATTCCTTATCGCTCCACCTCAGTATTACATCGGCATCCGTGCTCTATGAGCATGGGTATCGACGTCCCACTCCAATCACACTTGTTGTCGATACGGGAAAACCTGGGTTTATGCAACCTTTTTAAACCCGACACGCAGTGTCGGTGTCGATGCTTTGCACCGGCAATAAAACTATAGGGCTACTCGGCGAAGGTGAATTCGGTGGATTGTAGAGGAACATAGAAGATTTATACTGGTTCAGGCCCTCGATGTGAGGTAATACCCTACATCCAGTTGAGGTGTTATTCCTCTGAGGTGTTTGATGATCGATGATCTTGTCTCTTTTGCCCTGAGGGGCGCCCTGCCTCCCTTTATATACTAGGGGACAGGGGTACATGATAAGGATCCCAGCCGGATACGGCCAAGGGATTTCCTTCTTAGAGATAGAGACCTATCCGACTAAGACTATGTTTCCTTGTTATACAAGGCAAAGCCTGCCGGGTACTATCTTATCTCTAATTATATGGTTCGGCCCATCCTCTATCCGAGTGGCCCATATACTGATAATGAGGTACCCGGGGCCCATGGCCTTCACAGTAGCCCCTGAGACCTTCATAATTGAGTCACAGCTGGTGCCGAGTGCTCGTCCTCCACGGTGAAGATTGCCCGAGTGCGATGCTCCCAAGTACTCTTTGTCCGAGTAAGTCTTCCCGAGTCCTACTTCATGTCAGCTGGCAACGAGGCTATGAAGGGCTTCATGTAGATATATGAATAGTATGCACCGAATAGGTGCACCTATTAGGTGTAGCCCCCGACTTTGTGCTTAATTGTGAAGACAATTAAACATAAAGTCAAAGATCTTTAACCTGGAAGTCTTTCCCGAGTAGATTACTACTGGTATATGAGACTCTTTGGTATCATGTCAACCGGAATAAACTTTATAGTCTTGCCGAGTAGGGAACTACTCGTATGTAGGACTCCTCGACTTCATGTCAGTCGGAATATGCGTTTATAGTCTTGCCGAGTAGGATGCTACTCGTATATGGGACTCTTCAGCATCATGTCAGCTAGAAAAAGGGGTTTATAGTCTTTTCCGAGTGGCGTCCCACTCAAAAGTTAGACTCCTCCGCATCATGTCAGCGGGAAAAGATATTTATAGTCTCTCCCGAGTAGTGCACTACTCGAGAGTTAGACTCTTCAGCGTCATATCAGCTGGAATAATGTTGCTCATGGCGACTGATGGCCACGCATGTAGGCCGAGTACCACTGCATGAAAATAAATCTACGGCGTGGTTAGGTGTACTCGAGAAAGATACCTGCATCCCTAATTTTAATGAAGACCAGCTTCTGATCCTTGTAAGGATATATCCTCGAGACCTGGTGGATAAAACAGATACCCAAACATATATGTTTAGCAATAAGGCTCTCATGAAGCATATCTGTTTACCTCATCGGCTTCTGTTGGTAGCACCAACGCTATAATTTCAACTCAGCCCGCGGGCGGCCCATATGGAGCATGCTACTGTAGGAACTCATATCTTGGTGGCCCAGTGCTGACTGTGTAGGCCCAAGCCCATCTAGTCGGCAACGGCTCTATAAAAGCAGGGAGAGAGAAAAAGATTCCTTCATCTTCCCCAAATCAGCCAATCGCTTCGTCTTCCACTTTCGCGCCTAACTTTTCTCTTCCCGCCCGGCTAGGGTTAGCTGCTGCTATTCCCCATCCGAACTCGGGTGATTTCAATCCTCTTCGTTTGTTCCAAGCCCCCGATTCGTTTTTCCCCAAATCTCACCGCCTCCAGCCATGCCGAAAGCTTCGGATCTCGCGGGTATGCCGGGAAGTGCTTGGCCGGTTTCAAATTGCGGCTCGGTGAAGCTGAAACGGCTGGAGAGCAAACTGAAGTTGCCCAGCCAAGAGGTGATTCACTGGCGGTCGGCTAAGGGTGAGTTGGTCCCAAATCCCCAACCTAGTGAAACGGTAGTTTTCGCCTCTTTTTTCGATCGAGGCTTGTGCCTTCCGTCTTCTGATTTTTTCTGCTGCATCCTTGACTTCTACGGGCTGGAGTTGGTGCATTTGAACCCCAACTCGATTCTTCAGATCTTCATCTTTGTTACTCTTTGTGAGTGCTTCTTGGGTGTTGAACCCCATTTTATCCTCTTCTGACACCTGTTCCACATCGAACCCTAGCCCTCCAAGAGTAATATTATTGTGATTGGGGGGGCTGGTCTCCAGCTGAGGACCGATGGGAAGAAGATATATCTTGATCTGCCCTTGAAATCTTCTCTGAAAGGCTGGCACAAGGAATGGTTCTATTGCGCAGATCTGGCTCCCTCCTTGCGCCCATTTATCGGCTTGCCGCCCATGGTTTCGCCAAACTGGTCAGCAGAGCCATCCTTTGAAGAAATGGGCCGAGCACATCAATTGCTAGTGAAGATCGATGACTTTAAGAAGGCCGGCCTGACAGGACCTTGGGTGGCTCATCGCTTCTTGACTCGGCCCATCCAGCCGCTGAAGCTGAGGAGTGCATTTGGCTAGGCCTTTAAAGGCAAAAACGATCCTGACCGAGTAAGCAACGAGTCGGCGAACAAGGGGGAAGTGACCGCGACCTTGTTCGGCTACTTCTCTGAAGGGGTGATCGCGACCGAGGGTGATAACCGCCGGGTTGCGGCCTACAGCTTCATTCGGCCTCGGACCAAGGTAACCTTTAATCTTCTTCTGTGATGAATGCCTGTGGAACTGTGATTGTTCAGCATTGCATGATGTAGTTTGTTGGCTCACTTATAGTGGCATGAAGAGTTTGATGAGGACTCCCGCCAGTTGTCGGCCGTCGCGCCAAAGAAGAGGCCGAGGAGCCCCTCTGTTACTCAACCCGACTCCAAGAGAGCGGGGAAGAAGCCCATTTTGTATCGGGGCCAGGGGGCCATGACGCCGCGCGCCGTGGCTGGAAGCCTGAAGATAAAGGATGCCGTCGCCGCGGCGCCCAGGCGACCAAGCCCTAGGTTGAGACCTGTGGGTTTGAGCCCAACATTGTCGAGCCCGGCGTCAGCGCTGTTAAGGGGCTGGCCGGAGCAGACGCCGCCGAGGACGGAGGCACCCAAGCCAACCACACCGGAATCAGGGCCGACTCGGGCTGATGTGCTGCCGCCGTCTATAACGTCGACTGGGCCGACCACCGGAGCTATCGCTCCGTCGGGACCCGGGTCGCTTGGGAGGAAGCTGAAGTTCTCCAAGAGGTGCGTTGCTCTGGATCTTCTGAAGTTCTTGCATGTTGTTGCAGTGCTCTGATGTCTTGTTTCGTCGTGCAGGAAGCGGGCCGATATCGATCTCAAGGAGACCGATCTGACCGCTCCCCTTGAAGAGCCTGCTCCAGCCGAGCCGGAGGACGCGCACAGACCTGCTGAGCCGGTGGCCAGCCCGGTCACGGAGACCGAGGTGGTCTCGACTGCAGGGTTACCGCCGCCACCCGACTAAGAGGCAATCGCCGAGGTTGAAGCCCCAGCCCCTAAAGCGTCGCCCGTTTACGGAGGCCGCGTCAGAGCCCCTGAGCCGGTCCCCGAGGCCGCGGGGGACGGCGGTGTGGAGGCTGGGACCCCATCGCCGTCGTGGTCATCGTCGTCATCGTCGTTGCCGCCGGAGATCCTAAACTTGCCTCGGATTGAAGCTCCTCCGCGTGTGATGCCCCGAACATTCACTTGGACGTCACCTGACGGGACCATGAAGAGCTTCAGGCTTGATGAAGTCGTCGCGAGGAGGGAACGCGAAAGCTTGCTTCGCGCCGCTATCAACGGGTCCAAAGGAGTCGAGGTGTGATTCTTGTGGCAGAGTCTCGGCGATCCTCTTGTTTTGACGTCTGACTCCGTTATTGATTTGTCCTCCACCCTGAGTAGAAACTCGTCGACCGTAACGAGGCGATGACGGAGATCCTGGTCGAGATGGCTCCCCACCTCGCGGAATTGGAGCAGCTCCGGGCATTGAGGGCCGAGATGGAGGAGCGTCATGCGGGGAGGGAAGCCTGGCTGAAGAGTGGCGCCGACCAGCTCAGGGAGAAGACTTGGGCCCAAGCCGGACAGATCAGAGGTAAACTCTCCAAATGTTTTACACAGAGGAGATAAGAGTGATCTGGGAGTCACGGGAGGCCCTCATCGGGTCCGTGAAAGGGCTCCTTGACCTCATAGATCCCCGTCCTGTGGGAACCAGTTGCAGCAGGATCCCCCAGATAGAGGCGCCTCTTGAGGATGCACCAAGTGCCTTGAAAAAGTACTCGGATGAGCATGTTGTTGCCGGCGGGGCCCAGACCCTAGCGATGACCAAGTCCATCTTACCCAAGGGGCAGATATTGAAGCCATCGGGGAGGGGTTTGCCGAAGAGACGACGCCCAAGGAGGCGCTGGAGCTGATTGCCCGGGCGAAGCCGACTACTGAAATAATTACCCGAGACCTGGGTCTGTAAGGGCAACATGTTATGTAGTCGGTATGTATATACTTTTGTGAAAAAACATGTGTAAATATATGTGCGACGCCACCAAGCTTATATACTCAGTCGTCATTAGCTTTACTCGACCGTGCGGTCCGTGCCGAGTTATTCTGTTAGAACTTAATAAAATCGTTCAAAGTAAGAAGCTGGACTCGGGCGAACGAGACAGTTGTAGTAAAGCTTCATGACTGAGTAGGACGAGTTCGTATATTATTGACAGCACATATATACATGCAGCCCCCGACTCACTACTCGGTTGATGCAAGCGGCGTAGTGAGTCAGAGAAACTGTACACATGAAAAAGTATAAAATTCAGGTATAGAAAGGACGTAGCTGTTCTATGTTCCATGAGTTGTTGATGAGGACACCGTCTTCGGTCCCCAGTCGGTAGGTGCCTGGCCGCGTGACCTCGGCTATAATGAACGGCCCTTCCCAGATTGGGGATAATTTATGCCTGTCTTTGGTGGTTTGTATTTTCCTCAGAACGAGATCCCCGACCAAAAAGGCGCGGCCACGGACATTGCGATTGTAGTAGCGACGTAGGCCTTGAAGATACCTTGCCGACTGGATTGTTGCGGTGTCTCTTGCTTCTTCCAACTGATCTAACTCGACTAGTCGGGTTTTGTTTGAGTCATCTTCTGAGTAAGCCCAGGCTCGCGGAGATCCGAATTGTATCTCTGTTGGTAGCATAGCCTCGGCGCCGTAGACCAGGAAGAAAGGGGATTGCCCTGTTGCTCGACTAACCGTGGTTCTGAGAGACCAGAGGACGGATGGGAGTTCTTGTACCTATCGGCCCGCATATGGTTGTAGTCGGTCGAATATTCTGGCCTTGATGCCTTGTAAGACCATGCCGTTGGCTCGTTCGACCTGCCCATTGCTCCACGGGTGTGCCACAGATGCGTAGCAGATCTTGATGCCGAAGTCTTCGCAGAAGTCTTGGAATACACTGCCCGTGAACTGAGTACCGTTGTCGGTGATGATGTGGTTAGGGACCTCGAACCGGTATAGTATACACATGATGAAGTCCTTTGCTAGTGCCGCTATAATTGTTGCAACGGGTTTGGCCTCAATCCACTTGGTGAATTTATCCACCGTGACGAATAAATGTGTAAACCCTCCTGGCGCTTTTTTGAAAGGCCCGACCATGTCGAGCCCCCATACTGCGAATGGCCAGGAAATAGGGATAGTTTGGAGTTCCTAGGCTGGGAGATTTGTTTGTCTTGCGTAGAACTGGCAACCCTCGCACTTGCGAACAATGTCCTTGGCGTCTGTTACTGCTGTGGGCCAGAAAAATCCCTGCCGGTAAGCTTTTGCGACTAATGTCCTAGATGCGGCATGGTTGCCACATATGCCCGAGTGAATTGAGTGCAGAATCTGCTTGCCCTCCTCGGTGGTGACGCAGCGCATGAGGACACCAGATGCACTCCTTCGGTACAGGTCTTCTCCGACTAGTAGGAAGCTTTTTCTTCGATGCTTGATCTGCTCGGCTTGACCGCGATCTTCTGGGAGTTCATCGTTCAGGAGAAATTTGACAACAGGAGTCCTCCAGTCGTGACATATGTGCAGCACCTCGTCTGTAGCCGGGGTAGGTTCGCGCCTCCTGACTGCTCCGGCGCCGGTTTTCTTCTTGACTGATGGCTCCATAAGTTGCTCGACAAAGATTCTAGTCGGAACTGCTTCTCGCTTGGATCCCATGTTTGCCAGCTCGTCTGCCGCGTCGTTGTATTGACGCAGGACATGTGTGATTTCCAGCCCGTCAAACTTCTTTTGCAGCTTGCCGACCTCCTGACAGTATGCCGCCATGGTATTGTCGAGACAGGTCCAGTCTTTCATGACTTGGTTTACCACGAGTTGAGAATCCCCACGCACAACTAATCAACGTATGCCGAGTGATATAGCGATGCGGAGCCCGTGAACAAGTGCCTCATACTCGACGACGTTGTGGGAAGTCGGGAAGTGGATTTGTAGAACGTACTTCAGTTTTTCGCCGGTGGGGGACGTCAATATGACTCCGGCCCCGACACCGCCGATCCGTAGAGAACCGTCGAAGTACATTGTCCAGTACTCTAGCTTGGCTGTTGGTGTTGGCAGTTGAACTTCTGTCCACTCGGCCACGAAGTCGGCTAGAGCCTATGATTTAATTGCTGTCCGTGGCTGAAAGGTGATGTCGAACGCCATCAACTCGAGTGCCCATTTAGCGATTCGGCCGGTGGCCTTGCGGTTATGAAGGACATCCCCGAGTGGAAACGCTGTGACCAACGTGACTTGATGTGCTTGAAAATAATGCACCAGCTTCCGGACTGTGATGAGTAGGCCATATAGCAGCTTCTGGACATGCGGATATCTCGTTTTCGAGTCGGCAAGGACTTCGCTGACAAAGTAGACTGGCCGTTGTATTTTCTGAATATGACCCTGTTTGGATCGCTCGACCACCAATACCGTGTAGACTACCTGAGTGGTTGCCGCCAGATATAGCATTAGCGGTTCTTGGGGCATGGGTGACGCCAGCACGGGAGGTGATGTGAGGAATTGTTTGAAGTCTTCGTAGGCTTGCTGGGCTTCTGGAGTCCATTGGAAATTATCCGCCTTTTTGAGTAGCTTGAAGAAGGGCATACCCCGTTCGCCCAGTCGGAAAATAAACCGGCTGAGTGCCGCCATGCAGCCTGTCAGCTTCTGGACGTCTTTGAGGTTAGTCGGGGATGCCATGTTCCTGATGGCGTTGACTTTCTCTGGGTTGTCCTCGATGCCGCGATGCGAAACGATGAAGCCGAGTAACTTTTCCGGATGGCACTCCGAAGGCGCAGTTTTTTCCGGTGTTCACTTCACTTCATCTTGATCTTCGAAGGTTTTGGAAGGTTTCTTCCAAGTCACGGGCGACTGAGGTCTTTCTTTGGACTTTGTCTTGATCACCACGTGCGTCGACGGGCCTCATTCACGTTGCGCCCGGATCTGAGTGTGCAGGCACGGGCACTGAATCGCCCATGATAGGTATTGCTTCAGCGTTCTTCAAACCCGAACGTCAATGTGATGTAGCAGTACGCTTCAAACGGCGTGATGAAAGATGTTTTTTAGGTAGTCTTTCCTCCCTCAGGCTGATTTGATGGTATCCGAGTAGCAGTCGAGAAAGCTGAGTAGGGGTATCGGGGCACCCTGCGTGGAATCAACCAAGCCTGATCTATTCTAGGAAAGCAGAACCAAATGGGTCCCCTTTGGGCACGCCTTGTTGAGCTTGATAGTGTTAGTCGGACGCACATGCCGCCATTTACCGTTTTTCTTCGGCGGACCAGGACTGGGTTTTGCCAGCCAATCCGGGTGATAGACCTCCTTGATGAACCGGCCTCTGTGAGGGAGCGCTTATGGTGGCTGCTCCTCCCAAATAGCATCCTTGCCGGGTCTTTGAGCGAAGCGCCGCAGCCGTTGTTTGACTGGCTTGGCGTCTGTCCTTATTCACGTTTAGGGCGTGCTCGATCACTCCTCCCTTGGTACGCCGCCGGCATGTGTCCGGACGGTTTCCGCTCCAGGCCACGCGAAAGATATCGGTTGTTTGCAGGGCTTTGGAGGAAGGTGACGAGCGGGTCTTCCTATTTGGGGTGCAAGTCTGGTCCCGACTAGAGCAGTTTTAAGAGGGGCTCGGAAGGGTCCCAGGGATCTTCCTCGTGTGCAATAAGTCGCGCTGAATTCCCGACTTGTCGTTGCTTTTTTCAACCTGAACTTGACCTGCTCGACTTCAAGTTTTATGTGACGGCTTGCCGAATGCTATCGGCGCCCGACTGCCGCTCTTGTGGATTGAGCCAATTCGCTCTCGCTCTTGTCGCAGGTGAAGGCTTGCATGATGTCGCTGGCGGAGGGAGAGGACTTTCCTGCTGGCTACCAGGCATCTTCAGCACCTAGCAATGTATGTATAGTGCGGGTATCGCCATTAATTTAGTGAGTGGCCCGGTCCGTCGAGTATTGTGCGTGGTACGTCGGTCTCCGAAGTCAGCCCACCTTCGATACCAGATGTTTTCCGTGCGTGAAGTTATCCCGTTGTGCCGAAGTTACCTCCCGGCAAGGTTATCTACCCGAGTGGAGTTTGATGACAGGCCTGGGAATTCGTGCATCCCCGTCGGGATAAGGGCGCAGTGCCGGCTCGCGTGTCTGATGGCGGGCGTAAGTTCTGAATAAATGAGGGGGATTGTTTGCATCAGTCTCTCGTCCAAAGTCCTCTTGGCGAACAGGAATATTGAGCGCGCTATCGACCCGTTCCGTCGATGAGGGTTGTCTGTCAGCCTGATGTTTCTGATGACGCGGGTGTTCAGGACGAGTGGGATAAGCGTGCTCCCGGGTGGGAAACCGATCTGGGGTGATCTGCACGGATTGAAGGTAATGGCCATCCTATCTCTTGACGCCAGGTCGCAGGTAATACTGGGGGTGTCCGCGTGGAGAGCATGTTTGATGTTCGCGCGCTTGAAGCTTGTCTTTATTTTGCGCTTGGACCGTCATATGGCAAGGTGGCTCTCCCCGAAAAAAAGATGTGGTTGAGCTTGGTTTTGAGGACATTTT
>RYFJ01001975.1:0-215173 GCA_003991445.1 Oryza meyeriana var. granulata | reverse complement strand
AAAAGAGAGAGATGAATGCTTCGCTTGCAGCTTCCATGAGAAGCCACATACCACGAAAGTTATCTAACACAACAGGAATATTCTGAAGATATGCTTATATAAGCATTCTATAAGACAAAAATTTGCAAAGAAACCAGGCGGACTGATCCTTATGTTGCAATCACACCAAATACTGTGGCTGGCACACGACAAAATTACAGTCTATAAAGGCGTCCCACAGCCAGAACTAGCAGACACACAGGCATTTTGTCGAGCAGGTTGCCAGCAGACCAGACAAGGGACGGATGAGAGAGTAACTGGAAGAAGCATACCTTCTTGGGCTGCGAGGACGAGCGACGGAGCCGACGGCGGGATGTACAAATCCTGCAGGGGGCTGGCAACGGCTGCAAAGGACCGGAGGCAGCGGGGTGGGAACGGTAGGGACGAGCGGAGGCAGCGACGGCGGGGATTAATGGCGGCAGCGATGTTGGGCGCACTTGGTCTCGTGACTTTTGCCAGCGTAGTTGCAGTGGGCGGTGACGGCAGGACAGGAGCGGCGATGGCAGGGATGATCGGGGTTGCCGACGGTGGGATCGAACGGGGAAGGACACAGGGACGAACGGAACGACAGAGGCGCGTGACAGGGATGAATGCTGGCTAAGAGCGGCCGGAGTAGGGCGCCACCGCCGGAAGGGACGGCGACGTCGGGACCTGACTGCAATGGCGACGCGATCACATTCTAGCATTAAGGTTTAAATTGGCTCATTATCCTAGCTTATAAACCACACATAAAACGAAAACATCATTAGCACGTAATTAAATAATATTAACTATTAAAAACTTAAAAAATAGATCTATCTTTGATTTTTTTAAAGATACTTTTATATAAATTTTTTTAAAAAAAACACACCGTTTAGCAGTTTGGAAAACGTGCTCACGAAAAACAAGAAAATAAGCTAACTTGATAAGTGCTGCCGAACCCCCGTAAGACAAAGAAAATAGGATTACCAATATCACTTCCCGAGCCCATTCAGGTATGAAGTATTAAATATACCCTTATAAACCAACGGCTCAAATTATTTATATGATTAGTACAATACTACCATTAGAGAGCACTGTAGAGATATTATATATCATAATGCCTGCAATCTTCGTTTTATTCCTTGGTTAATTGATTAATTTCTTTCCAATAATTCATCGAACAACAATGAATCATGTACGCAGGATTTTGTATCTCACGCTCAAACTAGCTATCAACTATATGCGTGAGTTCGATACAACACTTACAATATACATATAAACGACTAACACAAAGCAATTATACAAATTCACCGGTATGACATGAACAGTTAGTTAAATATATCTTCCCTGCAGCTTCTACCTCCGGCCAGACAGATGCAGAATTGTAGATGACCAGCTTTCACAAGAAGTTTTAGCCCTTGCACTGGTAGATGTTCAGGCAGCTGCGGCCGCTGTAGGGCTGCCCCCTGCCGGGGCAGGAGCCGTAGCACGCGGCCTTGCTCTCCGTGAGCCCGTTGTAGCTGGCGTACTGGTTGTCGTAGAGCACCCTCCTCCGCGGGTACGCCGCCTCCTCCTCCAAGAAGCTCGCCACGTCCTCGACGTCGGCCACCCGGCGCAGCGCGTGCGTCGGCACCGTCGCCTCTGCTCCCTTGAAGGCACCACCGCCACCGCCGACGACATCCACCGCCATCACCAGCAGCGCCGCCGCAGCGACCATGGCAGCGAAGAGGAGAAGCTTCATTGTATACTGTGCAGTGCTAGCTAGCTAGGTAAGAAAGGATCAGCTGATGAATAAAAATGGATGGTTTTTTTTTTTGTGTTGTTTGCTATGTATTTAACAGGAGATAGGATCATAGGATTGGTTTGGAGGACTGGAACGAGGTGGTGGTTGAGAGCGAGAGCAATTGCAGCGACAGCACGCCTAACATCGCATGTGAAGCTAGAGGACGAGAGAGTCCAGCGGAGCGTGTCTCTCATGATGGATTTGATTAATAAGAGAGCGTATCTCTTTGGAAGTGTATGGTATGGGGTTCGATCGTACTGTGCCTTCCGGCATAGGACACGCATCCAGGAATTAAGTTGGATGGTGAGGAAGGCTTAATTGGAAGCCATGCCTAGTTAGGTACGTATACTTAATCCAATCGCTAATAATCGCTGAGCAGAACAGTGCCGTCTCCATAACGGCGCTTGGGTGTGTGTACAGTTGTTTGGAAAACATATTTTGTTTCAGATTCCCTGTTCAGCATAGGGTTGTATCCTGCCCTTCTTGTTTCGCTACATGTAGTTATTGTCACGCTATGCTCCGTTGTACGCATGTTACTCCTATAAAGACCCAGCACTGCCGGTTCTGAACCGGCATTGCACTACCGACTGTGCTGTAGGGGGCCAACACTACCAGTTCGCCACGCTCACAAATTCCCCAAATTCAGATTGACATTCAGATTCAACAGATGAGATCAACAATAAATCAACGTGTTGATACTTTGTATTCAGGGAAAAGAGATCGACAACAGAGCAATAGGTCAACAACGTACGTCACCACATGCAGCTTAATTTGATTCAACACACTTAGCCAGTATCCAATACCATGCAGATCAACAAGATCCAATAGATTTACAGATGAACGCACGCAGACAATACCCAGTAGCCCGGAGAGGCGGAGACCTCTGTTGCGTGGACGTCGTGGCCGTCGTCCTCACCACCAAGGCATATTCCCTCTGAGGTTACCCTAAATAGCTTAAAATTTTAAGTTTAAGTGATCCGTAATGTTAATTGCATAATCTCTAAGCAAGGCCAAGCATAGGACGTTGTTATATGCATATTTAAACCCATCTGAGCACATGACACTAATATAAAACATCACATCTGTGTCGGTTGTGAAGCCCCATCTATGTCAGGTTTCCAAACGGCACAAAACTTGGGGCACTAATGAGCCCTGGGGAGGGCCTTGAGCAGCCTCCAGATGGGCCCATCAATGCCGATACTCTAACGAACGATATTGATGGGCTTTTCCAAGATATAAAATATTTATAATTGAATCAATTTTTTTTGCTGAGCAATTTGTTTTTGGCTGAACAAATTATAATAGCGTTTAATTTGTTTCAATAATTATTAATTATTGTGTAGTCAGTAATTAAACATTAAATACACTCATAGTGCAAATATCGGGCATATGAGCTCATTGATTCGAGTACAAGTTCAACAAATAGTACTTATTTATAAATCTGTAGTTGCTTTGTAGGTGTTGAACGACCAGACAAATCAACGTCTTGGAGAGTGCTTTTTTAAACACTTGTTGTATGATTTTTGGTCCCTTGACAAATGGTACGTGCCTTTCAGAGAGAGAATGTCTCTAACAACGAAGCTGGTGAATTCGTCTTGAAGTGCCCATATTATATGATCTAGTAATTTATCTGTGCCTATTCTCTGCATTCGATGCACTTAATTAGCATGTCATGAAAAATATCGAACAAAATACAGTTCAAATATATATGCGTCACAAGGAGATTTATACCTTTTCATCTTTGATATGTAAGTAGTCGTCTGTAAAGAACATCATGTATCGCATGACATAAAAGCCACATCCATTGTTTCCTTCTGGTTATTTGAGGCATCGAAAACCAACCCTCACACTAAATTCAGATTTTGTAGTTGATTTTTTGTAATGTGCGAACGCCCTGTTGAAGACGTCGAGGACCTCTTGGAATTCGGACTGGCCTTTATGACGAGAATCCATTACAACAATGTGGTCCCTACTTGTGTCGAGGACAAGGAGAATCCAATGATTTCTATGCATGTGTGAACGAAGAGAAGTATTAGGAGAGTAGAGATTAAATAGTACATGCAATAAAAGGAGTGAGAGACACGTACTTCATTGGATATGGCACGAGAATTGTTTCCTTGTCTCTATGCCTATTCAACACACGGGATATGTAGTCCACCACATCCTCTGGCTTACTTAACACCATGGTTTTGTTCATGATCTAAGGGTTGAGAAATCTGACCATCAATTTGTTACTCCTGCATCTCATCGCGCACCTTCTGCAAAACTATAGAGGTTAGACATGCAGCCGGTACCTTTTATATTTAATCGTGTTACTCTGTAATCTATGTGGTTACAATAGTACTTACAAAATCCAGATTTGCATAATACATATGTTGAGGGAATCCAGCTGGTAGAGATGGAACAGTTGTTTAAATCCCAACCATATTGTTCCATCACCGTGGCAGAAATCATCGTCAGTATTATACGCACAGTCATGGTACGTGTCCTTTTGTGACTCCGCCATATACCAATCATACAATCTCCTCATCTGGCACCGTAGACTGCCAATCTGTGCTGGCTTCACCAAAGGCGATCCCAATTTGTATTTAAGAGCAAGTCCATCGTCAGGCTAAGGTATTTGAATATGTGGATGTTCGTTTTCTAACCCATAAACTGCTAGGTAATTGTGAGAGGCTTCTCTCTGCAAGTGCAGCTTGGACACGATTCGTTTAAAATCTTACTTCAATGGTTGTGGAGCGCCATGTCTTTTTGCCATGCCAATAAAAAATTTCTGGACCTTAGGATCCACTGGTTCCTCCTTTTTCTCTTTTGGATTGACAAGTGAGGTGATACTACCGCTCACCTCAGTACGACTATTATGAGTTGTATCACGCTTCTATGATTGTGTTGATTTCCTTGATCGTGCTGACTTCTTAGAAGTACTATCATGTGACCTTTTTTTGTTGGTTGGTGGCGGTGGAGATGGAGGTAGGGTCAGACTCTTCTGGCACAGTTCAGGCAGTTCATCTTCTGGCGCCCTTATGCCGGGATGTGGTGGAGACGATACCTCCTCATCCTCTATGATGATGTAGCACTTCGACCATGCCACCGGATAATGTAGCACTTGCTTTAGAGTTGTGACATCATCCTCATGTGGGATATCTAACTTCTCATTCTTATACTTGGGCTTCACAAACTCTATGTCAATCCTCGCTAACCATCCAGAAGCGGACTACCATGTAGCACCATTCCTGGCTCGCATGGGTGAAATGTGCCCGTGGCGACCTATTTGTTAAGACGCTGTAGTACTGGTACATGGAGCTTGCATTAAGCTGGTCTTGTGATATTGTCCACAAGATAACATGTGAAATCTCTTGGATGTTCAGTGGATGCACAACTGCTCTTCCTAAGACCAACTAGGCTCTCTTCCGCTAGGGTTGGCATTACCGTCCCACCGGCTCGCATTTGAGAATGTGCTTGTTCCAGTTGTACATTAAACTGTGCTGATAACCTAGCCTCAACCTGTGATATGTGTTCCTGCAGCCTAGCCTCAACATGTGCATCCACCTTCTCTGATACACTTCAGCAGTGATATTTTCTCACAAATGTGCCATCTCATTAGCGTTGCCCATACTATAGGATCTGTAGCTATCAGCTAAATTCAGAAACCCTTACTTCCATGGTATGACTCACACTTTCCTCATGCGTCCAGGGTGCTCTTTATTCCCAAGTGCAAGAGTTAGTTCATCATTTTTACGGTCTGGTGTGAACTCTCCCTACAAGGATTTAACGTGAGCATCGGCTATCTTTTGGTTCACCTCCACGTCTCGAGGATCTCTTGATTCCAAGCTACCATCCTATAACACCCTGGTTTTTGGGCCGTTAAAAACTATTTTAATAAAACCCTAGTTTCGAAAATTTGGTTCTTTGTGTGTGATTAAGGACCTGTGTGCCAGGTCTCAGTTAAATCCTTCTCTTGAACCCCAAAATCTCGGTTCCAAAATCCCTCCGAAGCATTCCAATAAAATTCCCCTCATATTGATCCACCCAAAAGTTCAAGAATTCTCTCCTAAAAATCCCCAACAAAAATTCTTGTAAAAATAAAAAAATACCGGAGTTTGATTTTTTAATTTGAATTTCTTCTGAAGCTCTCCATCAGAAATTCTCTATATTTTGATTCCCCCAAAATTGAAATTTTCATCAAAAATTCCCTCCCAAAATCCCTGCTCCAAACTTCAAAAATTGAATTCAAATCCCCTTGAAAATCCTTTCCCTTTCCTCCCCCAAAAATTATTTCAATAAATTCAAAATACTTTTCAAAAGTATCAAAGTTCTAGTATGAAAGCACAGGTTTTGAAATCTTGACATTTTTGTGAACTCAAAAATCAATTGAGTTCAAATACCTTTTCAAATTTTCAAATAACTCTCAAAACAAATCCCTGGAAATTTTTCAAAGGTCACTATTCACTTCGGGCCATCCTTTCCCTTTTCTCCTCCCTCGGCCTACTCCCTTCCACTCTCTTCCAGTGCATGATCTGCATCGGCCATTCCCCTTCCCCGCTCGTCTGCGGCCTAGAGCCACTCGGCCCACGGCCGGCCTACCTAGCGCCGCCGGTCCGCGTGCGTGCCCGCTACCTAGCTCCATCCCACTAACGACCTGGCCCCACCTGGCAGTAGCATCACGAGCATCATCGTCCTCCATCTCCCTCCACACGCGCTCGATGTGCTTGAGGGAATGGCGCTGAGAAAATATCCCCCACCCGCAAAATATCTCCTCTTCGCGTCCAACACCGAGGTCAACTGCCAACGCTGTCCTGTCCGATCCCTCACCGCGCCCATTCCTCTCTGCTTCCTCCTTTTTCTTTCTCTGCATCGATGTGTGACGATGACCACAGTACGTGCAATGGCCACCCCAAGCTCCCGTCGTGTCGCGTCTTCTCTGCCATGGCCATGCCTCGATGTCACCACCGCCTTTGTTCGTCGTCTCGTTGCGTCGTGTGTCATAGCCCCAAATCTAATTCCAGGTAATTAGTGCCGTGACCTACTGTCATTAGAGTGCACAAATTAAATTCTTGCATTATCACTTCTTACAAAATAAAGTTTGTAATATTTAAAACCATCAATACAATAAAACCCTAATCGGCAAAATTAGACCAACTCCAAATAGTACAGCAAGTTGAACAGAAACATATATGGGAAATATTTTATTCAAATACTAGCTAATTCATCATGAAACAATATAATTTTTCCAGAATTTATTTCATTGGTTTAGACCTCTTGAAAATTCAAACAAGTTTCAGCCTGGATTCTTTTCCTTGACCTATGCATTTGTATAGTCTAAGGATTTTTCTAAAAATGTTTGGCTGCACATAAAATCATGGAAAAATTCCTGTAAGCACTTTCCCACATAATTAATCCACTGTAAATTTTACATGATTTTATCACTTCAATTAGTACTTCAACCAAGTCCCTCAAATCAGCAAAGCTAGGAAACTAGCTGAAATAAATTGGTTCACTTCTGAAATTCACCAAATGAAAATGAAGACTAATGAGACAGAGCCCTTTTTCCAAAGTGTGTGCCAACATGAACCCTACCACAAGTATTTTTGGCTCATTTTATTTCCTAAAGAAGTCACATGAAATAATAGGAGCAAAGCCCTAGGACATATATTAAACTGCAGAAAAACTGGATCAATCCCCCTACTTTGCAATTTCACCAAAGATGAACCAGACCACTTCTAACCACGAAATTTGGTCAGCAGTTTAAACCCATCTTCCTCTACCTCCAATAATTTTCCTATAATTTATATCCCTTATTAACCTGCTGAAATCACAGATGCAAGACAGCTGTCCATACAGCTCACAACACTTAGTCTCTAGAGTATTCTACTCCCATTTCTCACTTACAAGTGGGACCCACAAGACCTGGCCCTCCTGTAAGCCTCATACTTTCTTTGGACAGTGTGCTTCACCAAGAAATCTACCCACACCCCTCCACTCTTCCTAGGTTTTCACTACAAGGACCCACAAGACATAGACTAGACTTAACCAAGATTGTGTAGAAAAATGTAGTCTTACATGTGGGACCCACTCAGGGACACTGTGCAATGGGAGCAACTCAGCACTGCATGGTGAACATGTCACTGCCTCCTTCTTGTCCTCCCTCACAGCACACACAGAGAGACCTAGATGAGCTCAAACCTTGGAGACCTCGACCATTTCGCCTCTAATCTCGCCAGCAGAACCTCCTCCTCATCCTCTTCACGTTCCCACCGAGAAAACCGACGGAGACACCAAGGATCGCCGCCGGCAAGCTCATCTGCTCCTCTGCCAGCAGTGCTCGATCGGTCCCGAGCCAACGCCGGTGAGATCCATCCTTTCTAAACCTCCAGAACATGATCTGCAACTCCTAATTGTTCCATTTTCGCGTTACCTTGCCCTAGGAACCGTCGGCCGAAGCAGCCGCGTCGCCGTCGTGTTTTGTCTCTGTGCTCCAGCGCCGCCGCCAGCGTCGCCTCGCCGTTCTGGCCGGCACAGTAGGTCATCGATCGAGCCAGTTCACCAGCAACGTCGCCTCGCCACCAGGAGACCACCAGCCGAAGGAATCGGGATATAGCCCAGTGAAGCTCGAGATCGGCCTCCGTCTTCCTCGGCGCCAATCTGTGTCGCCGCCGTCAAGTTCCCTCTCTCTGGTAGGCCTCAGTCCGATTCATGGCTCACAAACCATCCCTGTGTAGTCTCTAACCTGTTAGACACCATACCCCGACTGCAGGCCAACGGGAGCGAGTTGCCGCCGTGGACCCATGGATTTTCCATCGCCGCCACGCCGTTTTCTCCATCGCCACCACCCCGCCGGAGCTCCCAGCCTCGGCATGTTGCTTGGTGAGCCTCCTGGAGCCCTGAGGATGCCCGCGCATGTTCTAAACCTCAATAAAATAGGCCGTATCTTCTTTTCGCCGAACTACCCAGAAACCGCCGCCGCTTATCATCGTCGACGGCAAGCTACAGCTCACCGCCGACCACCACGCTTGCACCGATGTGTTCGCCTCGTCTTCCTCTGTCTTTCTTCTGTTGGCCGTCACCCGAGCTGAGCCACCGTTCGCCACCGGCGCCGACGAACAGAGCCGGCGGCCCAAACTGCTTCGCTCCCCTCTGTTTTCTACCGCCGACAGATGGGCCCGAGCTGAGGAAAAATAAGAAAAGAAAAGAAAAGACAAACTGAATTATTTTCCAACAGAGAAATATGCAAAATTTAGAAATCCATAACTATTTCATGTTAACTTCTTTTTGAGTGAAACCAATTTTGTTAGTTCTGTAATTTTGTGAACTTTAATGCTGTGAGATAAAATAATACCACTTCTGTACAGAAAATATCCATAAAATAATATGAAGAAAAAATAACTTATTTTGTGCTTAAGAAATTGAGATATTTCTATAAAATCCATTATAACTCCTTTTGAGGTGAACCAAATTTCTATGGATTCATAAAAAGGTGCTCTATAAGTTTGTAAAATAAAAAGTGAGACCTTCTGTATAGGATTTTTCTCTAAAAATGGAAATATCTTTTATATACCTCTTTGTGACCTAGAAGTTTATAAATTTCTAGAAAATTCATCCTAATTGCTAAAAATGTGAAACCACTTCTGTTAAATTCAGAAAATTGTAACCTTACTGTGGACAATTTGTATTTGACAAAACTATCTTCCCAAAATAAGCCTAAGTAATTTTTAATCCTTCTTTTTGATAAACTTATAAAATTCACAACTAAATCATATTAAATCAAAATCCAGTGAACCTAATTTTGTTGGAACCAGTAGGTTATGCTCTTTTATATAAAAATACATGCCTTCTTAAAGTCTTAATAGAAAATGCCAGTCAAATATAATAATTTAAGGTACAATATAAATATAATAATTGCAAATGACCTGGTTCTTTCTCCAAAAATCTTGTTAGGACATGCCCTACCTACTGTATTTATCTCAGATTTTATTGATCATTTTTGCATGAGCATATTTAATTGATTCTTACTTGCATATTCGCTTTTATTGGTAGATTCAGACAATTCGGAGTACGTGGAGCAAGAACCAGAGGTTGAGTGTGACCACTCGCTGCAGCAAGGCAAGCATCTAAACAAGCTACTAAGCAAGCATCTAAACAAGTTACTAAGCAAGCATCTAAGCATATTGAACCCATATTTTCAATAAATTGATTTGTTTGCGAAGGAAACATCTATATGCATGTTTCGGTCTTGTTAAAATGGGAAAAACGGTTAGAGTTTATATTACCCAATTGTATGCATTTCCATTCCTTGGTTATTGATTCCATGTTTATACCTTGTCACCCCTGGTTAAGGACTTTGGGATGCTTTTATTTTATCGAATGCTTAGCCATGCTTATTCCTAGACCTAGAAAAATCCGATTGATGGAGCTATCAGTTCAAAACTAGTTTAATACGAATGGATGGGTTAAAATCTAAAAAGAATAACTTTTGATTTATAATTAAGAATATGTTTGACTTGGACGGATGATAGGGCGATGAAGGGATGGTGTTTCCCCGATGCACGTAGCTCCGTCTAGGTCGTTAAGGACCGAACATGTTGACATCTATTCAAGCACCTTACGTACTTCCACACGCCGGTATGGGACGGCTTAACTCAGTAGCACGGGAGGCTGTGGCCATCTACGCCCGTCCGTCAGTCGTGAGGGGAGACCTTTGGAGGACCTCATTGCAAGCCTGCACTTGGCCGGAGGTGCCTCCCACGACGGTGAGCCCGCCTTAGTTGCCACGCACGCACGCGACTAAGTCATTGGGGGCCCAGACGTGGTTTAGGTGGTTAGGGCTAAGCGTGCAAAAGGTTCTGTTGTGACCTCTAGTCCGCACTCAATGTGTAGAGTGTGGGTACCGACGGGTACAGATCAAACTAGAGTGTGGCTGTTTGGCTTCTATCACATCGTGTGGGTAAAGATGTACACCTCTGATCAGAGTAAGAACTATTCGAATATCCATGTCCACGGTTACAGGACAACCGCTTGATGTGTTAGTCAGTCTATGTTAGCATCCAACTTGGGATTATTGTGGTGATACCATGACTTAGGATAGTCATGAATGGATGGGTTTATATAAAAGGTTTTAATGATAAATATGACTTGGTTTTAGTCATGGATAATGATATGCTTGTGTAGCATAATTGTTTGGGCAATGGTGGCCCATGGATGATGATTAGAGCATGGTTTGTGCTCACTTTTAATTACATTTCAGAACTATAAGCTTGCTGTCCTAAATTTTCAGATTGCTATATTTCACAAATGCTTATGTTTTAAATGTAGTACTTGCTCAATAAAATCAGCTTTATGCAAAATCAGATCGACATAGCCATACTCCTTGATGTAGAGACTAGCATTACTCCTTTAAACTAATATTATTGTATAAGTCTAGCTGAGTACTTGTGTACTCTCGCTGCATCTTTCAGGTGAGGACAATGACGACGTTGATATGGTCTACTGTTATCCCGCCGCGGGTGGCGAGGATAATGCGTAGTTGAAGTTAAGTTCTATCCCCAGTCGGTTGTCTTGTGGGATGGGTATGGCACCACTGGTCTTATCCTTTATATTGATATTCTGCTGCTATCTTTTGCGCTACTATGTGATGTATCAGGGTGTGTAAACCCTCTATGTAATGTATATAACCCTGCTGCACTTTTATCCATATTTAGAGTACTTGTAATGTTTATCAATTGCTTGCGATGAAAGTGTGAGGCTAGTCGCTTTCCTGGGGACTAGCTGAACATGAGTATGAGTTGTGTAGAATTGAGATGGTTGGGGATAGCTATCGTGGTTCGAGTCCTCTGGGGTACGTATCGTGTTTGGTCGCCACCATCGAGTGGTTTGACGGGCGTATGACGGGGAGGACTGGTAAGCTATCCTTATGATTATCTCTTTTGTACACTTCTCGGTATTTTGGATTTGTATTATGAACGGGTAAATATTATGGCAAGGCTGCAATGAGGATGGATGGTTACTGTACTTAATTGGTTTTTATTTGAGACCCCATCCATCTAGATATTTCGCGTTGTCATATTAGTTACTCTCCATAATGCACTTCCGGGGTGCCCACATCGTGTTCCCTCTTTGGCTGGCACTACCGCCCTATCTCCCGTTGCCATTTGTAACACCCCGATTTTTTGGGCTGTTAAAAACCTATTTTATAAAAACCCTAATTTCCAAAAACTTGGATTTTTGTGTGTGAGCCTAAGGACTAAAGTGCCTCAGATCTCAATTTATCCCTCCTTGAAAATCCCAAATAACCCAAAATCCCCCAATCAAAATCCTGGTCCAAAATCAAATCTCGAATTCGAATTTGGCAATTCAAATTTCCCCCTCGAAGTTATCCAATAAAATTTTTTATTTATTCTATTCTCCCAGCAAAAATCTAATATTCAATCTCTTCTCAATCCAAGGTCAAATTCCAAATTTTGACCCCCTTTGAAATCCCTCTCTAGTCTCTCCCTTGGAAATTAGAAATTTCAAAAAAAACTCCTTATATATCAATATATATATATATACATATATATATATATATGTATGTATGTATGTATGTATAAAACCAAGTCTTGAGCCCTTGATTGAATCCCTAGCATTTTGCAAACTCAAAAAAACAAATTTAGAAAATTAAATACCCATTCAAGCTCCTAAATCCCCCTCTAAAAATGCTTTGGAAAAAAAGAGAAAGTCTACTGTTCCTTCAGGCCGCCTTCCTTCTCTCTCGGCCCAAATTCGCCCGGCAGCCACATGCTGCACACACCCGCGTCTCACCGCCATCCCCGACATGTGGACCCCACGCGTCGAAGCCGTCTTCCCCACAGCTCTCCCCCTCTCTCTCGCCCAACTGGCGTTCGACAGAATGCCCACGTGGGCTCGCAGTGCCGTCTTCGTTGCGTCGTGTCGCTGCCACTGCCGCCCCCATGCCCTCAGCCTCCCAGTCGTCTCTCCCTGCCACACCGTGCCCGTGGACCGAGCAGCCTCGGCTGGCGCAGTCGCCCCACGCCTCGCGTCCCGTGCCACCGCCATAGCCACTCCGAGCTCACGCACCGGCTCTGTTCGCTGGTGTCTAGTGCCGACCCCCTCCTATAAATCCACGGACACCCCCTTCCCCTCGCCATGGCCGCATCGCCACGCATACCCGAGCTCGTATGACCCTGCCACCGCCGCCATTTTTTTGTTCCCTCTCCGTTGTGCCCCTCCACCGTTTTGTTTCTTTCCTCCTCACTCCTTCTTTCAATCGCCGCAAGCCCCGAGCTCCTAAAGACCCTCCTCCCTCCTGCCTGCCCTGCTAGAGGCCGCCGCCGTCTCGCCACTGCTGCCCCTCTCCCTGCCGCTCTCTCCTTCCTCACCGCTAGCCGCCATCATGCAATCCCTCGCCAAATCCGAGCCGCTCACTAGACTCCCCATCTCCTCTGCTCTCTCCCACAGTGGTCCGCCGCCGTCGGCTCACCACCGCTCACTGGTGCCGCTCGGGGCGCCGTGCACCATCAATCTCTCCTCCTGGCTGCTCTCTCTCTCTCGCTCTCTCCCTTTCTCTCACTGACAAGACGACCCTGCCTCTTCTCTCTCTTCTGGCCTCTCATTTCCCCATTGATGTGTGGCCCCTCACCCCGCTATCTCTCTTACACATGGACCCGCACGGCATATTTCCATTTTGTGTCTATGACTTGTGGGCCCATTTCCTCTCCAAGGCTGACATGTGGCCCTTCCCCCACCTCCTCTCTGACATGCGGACCCCACATAATAAACCACCTCAGGCCACTGACAAGTGGGCCCACACTACCCATATATATATATATTTATCTTTTCTATGACCATGACATGTGGGCCCGATAGTTTTAATCCCTTAAACCCACTGACATATGGGCCCCCTCCCTTTCAACTCCTGTAAGAATGACAAGTGGGCCCTCCTGTCCAGGTCTCTTCTCTCTCCTGCCACTTACACGTGGACCCTACTTCTTTAACCTTCCTCTGTCATGACATGTGGGCCATTATGCAAATCCCTCCCTCTCACATTGACATATGGGTCCCACCTGTCATACCCCTTAATGTGGGCCCCTTGTCATCTCCAATCTCCCTATGTCACTGCCATGTTGGCCCTACACCTCAGCTCCCCTCTCTCTCTCTGACCAAGGGCCCCACCTGTCAGCCAAGGGAATATTCCCTTGGCATATTCTTTTTCAATTCAAATAACTCCTTTTTATTTCCAGAAAAATCCTTTGAACTTCAAAAATACATATCTTTTCATCCGTAACTTTGATCGACCCTGTTCAATTCTCAAGATTTTTCTAAAATTAAGATGTACCTGATGGCAATATTAGTTATTAATAATAGTATTCTATTTCTAGGGTTTTTGCGTGTTTTTCTCTCATTACACGTAGTCGACGATGACGGAATTTCTTCGGACGTCGGATTCTCGCAAGTTTTGCAGACGAAGACTGAGGCAAGTCATTCCTTAACCATATTGCCCCTAAATTGAAAAATGTTTTATTTGCAAAATTGCATCCTAGTGTGCACATGATAAATTGATTTAGCCTCGGTTCGTGCGATGAACCGACGGACCTACCTACCTAGTAGTTGCAATAACCAGTAGGTTTGAAAAACCCTATTCCTTGTCTCTCCACCTTAGTGTTACCTCGGCATCTGTGCTCTATGAGCATGGGTATCGATGATTCCACTCAAAACACATGTGTTGTTGCACTGGAAAATCCTAGGTTTATAAAACCTTTTCGATCCGACACGCGGCGTCGATATATTTGCGAAATAAAGAACATTTTGTGAAAACTCGTGATGTAAAGTGATCGCCTTGGTGGGGATGCTTTGTATTTGCATATAAGGACCGATTCCTTGGGGAATTGCACTAATCATAGCACAGTGCAACCACATGGGTGGAATGGGACACCCTTGGCTAAGTAATTAGTAGAACCAGGGTTGGCTTGGTTGCCTTTGGACGTGGAGTCGCCAGGGTGGCAATGTGAGATGCATTGTAACGCCCAGAAATTCGCACCGAAATTCTGAACATTAATGTGTAATAAATCCCTGCCCAGGAAAGCCAGGGTACACAAACCAAGTTGCCATACAGAGTGTCTTACAAACATAGTAAAATATATATTACATAAATGCAGCGGAAAAAGGTAAAACGGAGTCTATAAACATCTAGCCAAACAGTCGCTTCCATCCCACAGGCACCTTGACGGCGGAGCCAGCCTAATCCTCAGGATGATCTTCATCTGACACGTTCTCCAACACTGGGGGGAAATTGGAGCAAGGCTGAGTACCACCCACAGTACTCAACAAATCACACCCACAAGTATGCATATGCACAGGGTACAAAGATGGGATAGGGTTTATTTGCGGAAAAGCAGTTGCAAAGGGAAGTAGTTCGCAAACAGTAAAAAGTTGATTTAATTAACAATATTAACTTCCACTGATTAACATTACACCACGTTAACCAGGCCCAACCATTCCCAACCGATTGACGCTAAACCACGTCAACCAGTCTCCACTGATGAACGCTACACCACGTTCACCAGACACCTCCGGGTACCGTTACACCACGTTACCCGGACTCCACTGATTAACGCTACACCACGTTAACCAGTCACCACCGGACAACGTACCACGCTGACCAGCTTTTCCCGACCAACGCTAAACCACGTTGACCAGGCCGCGCTGATGGAAGTTACACCACGACCACCAGGCGTAACTGATGAGAGTTACACCACACTCACCAGTCTCCACCGACTAGCGTTACACCACGCTAACCGGTCACCCCCAGTCAGCTCAACCACACTGACCGGACTCAACACCTTCCACACACCAGTTTGATAAAACAGGATTAATTATCTAGGGTGAGACTAATCACGGTGAGTCTTGGCCAATGTGCCCATAACCGCGGGCGCGGCTATTCGAATAGTTTTACTCTGATCAGAGGTGTACAACTATACCCACAAGACACAGCCCCCACACACGTTCCCGTGTGCCAGTACATCACCACGATGTCCCGTGCGAGGCTGTGACAGGACCGTTCACGCAACCCCTCCCTAACCATCCACACCACGCTGAGGTTGCACCTGCCGACAGGGCACGCCATATTGGCCAGGCTACCCCCCTTGCGCCACAGTGAATCTGGCAGCCGATCAACCCTACCCCGGGCCGACCCAACTCCATCACGCCCACCCTCTTCTTCGGTGCCTAGGAGAGGGAGAAGAAACGCTTCAAGCCCAGCCGTTGCCCACGCTGGCTTGTGGCAAGTACGGGAAGTTGCCCAAGTGGTTCCCGCGAACCGGTCCTTAATTGCCATGGGTGTGACAAGCAAAACCACACACCCACAGCCCACCATTTAGGTCAAAATTTTAGGAATTTAACAACAGCCTATCCAAGGTTCCATTTTTCCGACATGGAGTCGAATCATATAAAAGAAATAATATTTAATTCCCATGTGAGCTATGTTGCTAAGCATGGCTAAGCATTCCTAAGAATTGTAAACTAGTCACATTATTACCCAGGTGACAAGGATTTAGTCATCAAAACTAAGGCTTAATCCTAACATTGTATAGGCAATACCAATCCACATGAATTATAAAAATAATGCAGTTTATTTAAGTAAACAAAGCAATTTAGCGAAAAAATGGGTACAAATTGATCAAAGTATCAGTGCGACTTGCCTTGCTCCGGCTCAAGGTATTCGGCTACGATCTCGTAGAACACAGGAGAATTACCGGCGTTGGATTCTACAACAAACAATGCATAAACAATCAAAAACAGTACATGAGGGTCAACAAACAAGGGCTGAAAGTATTTTTAATGGATTCTTGGCATTTTTCTGGATTTAATGAAATTTTAATGGACTTAATCGGAGTTCGAATGAAATAGTTATGATTTATTGAAGTTTTACTGCTATTATCAGTGCAAATATAATTAACCAGTGATTTAAAGCGCATTAACCGATTTAAGACGTCACCCGAGAGAGAGGCGACGGTGCACAGAGGCGGGCACACCACGTGGCGCCACCGCGGGCAACCACGCGGGCGAGCGAGCGGGCGGCCCTGATCTGCCACCCGGCAGATCGGACGGCCCCGGGGAGCGGCGGCCGAAACCAGCCGTCCCGAGCGGTAGGCGGCGGCACGCACGTGACCCGATGGTCGACGACGGCGACCACCCGGCCCGGCGGCGGCCACACGGAGAGGCGGAATGGAACAGGGAAACGGAGGGGGTTCTCACCGGCGGCTCGCGACGACGAGCGACGGCGCGAAGACGACGGTGGCGACGAAAAAGCGGCGGCGGCCTCGGGACGACGTCGGCAACGAAGCTCCGATGGCGGGGAACGGGCGAGAGGCGGTTACCGGGGTGTCTTGGAGGATGAGGAGGACAGAAGAGGAGTTAGGGCGAAAAATGGAGACGCGGCGCGGCGGGAATCACCGGCCGGAAAGGAGGCGAAGGACCGATACTCACCGAGCGCGCGGGCGAGGCGGTCCGGCGAGCTTCGGCTTCAACGGAGTGGCGGCCGAGGGGCGGTGCGGCGCGGCGGAGGTGCTGGCGGTGGCGGAGCAGCCTGGCAGCGTCCGGAACGGCGGCGAGCGGCGGCCGGAGGCGGCGAAAAACGGTGGAGCTCGGGTGCGCGGTGGCGACGGGGTTCTGGGGCACTGGAAAGCTCGGCGTGTTGGGGAAAAGATGGAGGAGAGGGTGGAGATGGTTTTTATACAGTCGCCCGGGAGAGAACGAGGCCGAACGGCTCCAATCGCGCACGGGAGAGTGGACGGCGGCGTGGCCATCGTGTGCGAGATTCTCGGGAGAGAGGGGATGTGGACGCCGGGGAACTCGGGGGAGTGGCGCGGACTCGGTCCGCGACCGTTTGAGCGAGTGGAGAGCGCGGGATGAGGCAGGAGGCGGCGCCGGATCGGACGGCTCCGGGGAATTTCCCCTCCGCCCGATTCGGACGGAGGAGGAAGATGCTGCTGACAGGCGGGCCCGGCCTGTCAGCGGGTGGTGCGTGGGCGCGGGGCGAGCGAGGGCGCGGGCGCGAGGGCACGGGCGCGAGGGCGCGGGGCGCGGGGCGCGGGCGCGAGCGCGAGGGCGTGGGGCGCGAGCGCGAGGGCGCGGGGAGGAAGGCACGGCCGCGGGGGCACGGGCGCGAGGAGGAAAAGGCCGGGGAGGAAACCGGCCTGCGGCACAGTGCTGGGCCGGTGGCCCAGCGATGGAGAAAAAGAGAAAACAGAAGGGAAAAGAACAGGAAAAAGAGATTTCCAGGACGATTTAAATTCCAATAAGCGTATTTGATTTATTAAAAATAGTTCCTGTGCTCTGTAAATTCCACTAAAAATCCAGTTAATGTATTTTGGCACAGAGAATACAAGAAAAATATTCTCCGCCACGATAATTTATTATCTTGCATTTTACACCATCAATTAATTCCTCTAGCCTTTGTAAATTTATTTTCTTGGGTATTTTCTTCACAGGTAATGTTTAGTGTGGCTAATCCCAGGGTGTGACATGCATCCATGGGATCCTAAGTATGAGGAGTTTGGGACTCGCTCAGTACTTGGTCTGGGACCCGCTCAGTTGGCTTCAGGCAACCCTGGAGACACTTCGGAAAGGCCTTATCGCGAACCTCCCCTGCTTGGCTAGTAAGGGAGTAAGCTCGCGTCGTGTGGGTAAAGCGTACACCTCTGCAGAGCTCTGAACTGTTCGAACAGCCATGCCCACGGTCATGGGTGATGTGAAGTGATTCCTATAGCATAGCTTTTGTATTTATAAAAGGTTTGCGAAGCATATTTGTGGTTGGAAACCGTTACCAGAATCGGCCAGGTTGGCTGATGGATGACCAGTACGTGGTCTGAAACGGTCCTGTGTGGATCGGGATGTCAGATGGCATCATAGTTAGCCTTCTCGAGTGGAAGCAGTGTAGATTTGAGATGGAGATTATGGATGGCTCTGGGAGCCGAAGTTGAGATGATGAGATAAATGATGTCCTGAATAGGACGAAAGTGAAAGGGAAATAATAGAGGAAAAAGGAGTTGACATCTTGGAAAGGATGAAAGTGAAAATACACTAATAGATAGTGTATATGGAACCGCTGTCGTGGTATGACAGGCGGTAGACTGGAAACTTTAATCAATTAAAATTTTGTTCGTCCGCTTAAGTTGTTGCAAAGCAATTCGTGGACAGGATCGAGGCGAGAGCCTCTTTCCAGTTACAACTGGATTAACCCATACCTAGGGTTTTGGAAAATGTTTTAAAATAAAATATTTGAAAAATAAACCCCAGCCTTCCTTGATGACCTCCATAACTCACTTTTCCTGTGACTTGTGGAGTACGTATGTACTCAATCCATTATCGTTTTCCCCCTTCAGGAAGAGTGAAGTCAAAGTGAAGATTAGGGTTCCTTTCCTAATCCCAAGCTGTTGCTTGTGGATTGGGTTCCCGCTGCGTTGTCGTTCCGCCGCTGCTGTTCTGTTTGAAGGTATAATATATATATAATTATTTTATTTATCTGCTATGGTACATCTCGATTGATCGCGGGTACCAGCAAGGTTTCCGGGGACTGGTACTGGCAACGCGGTTCCGTGGGAGTCGGTTCAGGCCGATCTCCTGCGGCGTTCCCTCTCTGGTGTCACTGTAGGTGGTGCCAGGGCTGGGGCGTTACAGAGGTGGTATCAGAGCATAGGTTTGGTTTTAAGAACGAAACCCCTTCTCTCATAGGATGCCCTTAAGGACAATATATTCAATTATAAAGGCTATTTGCGAAAACTTCCTACTCTCCTCTTACTCTGATTTGGAAACAGGATTTTCTACCTCTTCTCTCCCTCAAAATCATAGAACTTAGAAACCTGCCCCCTTCTCGCCTAAAGAGAAGAAATCTCCGCATCGCTCAAAGCAGGATGTGCTGAAGGAATCAAGAAGAGTCTGACCTTAGAAATCGTCGCGAACTCATTAGGGGTTTTGCGAAGATAGTGCATGAGTGCGTAATGTTTGGTAGTCCGTTCTTGCATGGTGTGTTCAATCTTGGACTTGGCCACACCTAGTTTGGTCTTCTTGTTTGCGAAAAGTTTTTTTGAGGGTAGATTTCTTTTTCTTCTCTTCTGTTCTCTTCTATCCTAGCATTTCCCTCTTACCATGACCTTTTCTAGGATTAGAATGGCTTGTTGTGCCCATCATCATGCCCGTGGCCCTAATAGATATGGATACGAGGAGAAGCCTGCTCAAGAAGTCAGCTATAACCAACAAGAGAATCAGAACGCTCACCAAGTAGATGATAATGGACATGAAGGTGCCAATGAACCTGTTAATCAGGATGCAGCAGTAAATCAATCAGAGTTACCCCCACCTTGTCACACCCTGAAAATCGGCCTAATTAAAAATTATATTGGGTAAATGGAAATATAGGAATACACTAGAAAATTTTGTCCGTCAAAGTGTTTGAATAAAATTTTGAAATTTCCAATATTAAAAATCCCAAGTTTCAATTTTAATTAAATACTTGAATGCTTTTATATTCTTGGGGTTTTGTTGGAATGTTTTAAGCATTTAAGTATTTATAACAATAATCTACATTTTGTTTCATGGTGGTTTTGCCTCTGGTAAATTCCCCATGATTTAATAAACTCTCAAAAATTTTCTCGGAATTTTCGGAGCTCCAGAATTAATTTTCATGTAATAAAGATCATTTCAATAATTAAATAAATACACAATAAAATCCCTGTCTTTTCCCTTGTTCAGGTCGTTCCTGGATCAGTCCTTTGAAGTCTCTTCGTTCGTCTCGAACTCCATTCCCTTTCTTCTTTTAGGGTTGGGTGTCTATTAACGCCAAAATTTGGTAAGGCCCTGTATCAGATTCGGTCAAGAAGAAATTGCAGTCAACTAACGGAAATTGATCCAGAAGAGACCGATTCCGGGAAGGAGCCGTGAAGACCGCTGTATGGCAGTTATTTACTGTATCTATTAATTAGGCAAGTGTTTATCTTTAGGAAACCTGACCTCGTGTCCAGTCGGGCCTTATTAGCGTTTTCTATTATAATTAGGAAATCATGTACCATGTCCAATAAGGACTCGTGTAACTCGGGGTATAAATACGTACGCCCGGGAACCTTGTAAATCATCTGAACGATCAATACAAATTCGGCGCATCGCCACCCTTTCGATGGGTTCTTGCTTCTCGAGCCGGGTAGCATCGGTTAAGTTCGACCTCCTGCGAGAGGGTAAGTCTCGTCACCCCGGCTACCTATCGGCTAGGACTTCCTCGGTTAGGTCTGATATTCTAGTCAGTTTATGGTAGTCGGCTTACCAAGATATATTTATTTTATCTATGGCTGCATCAGTTCAGTTTGATCTCATAGATGGATTAGGTATATCACATCACGCGTGCGTAGATCGTATCGGCTTACTGGGAGCGGTTTATCATCAGTTTGTGCTGCATCGGTTAGGTCCGACCTACTAAACTGCTAGCGATAAATCGTTCCTGCTAGGTCGATACTTTGTGCGCAAGCGTCTTATCGGGGTGTATAGCCAATAAGTTATCATGTTTTAATATCACGATCGCATCAGATCTATCGGCCTATCGAGATCTCGTTATCATTATCAGTCTGTGCTGCAACGGTTGGGTCCGATCTACTAGACTGACAATAATAACTTTACTCTTAATAAGCCGATGGGTTTTATGCGGTGTTTTTATCGGAGTGCTTAGCCGATAAGTTATCTCTTAAATATAGCCGATTATACTGTTTGCCTCGTTATACATTCTTGCCTGCATTACTGTTACGATTGGCTAAGGGCTAGCCGATTGGTTTACTCTGCCGATCCGAGCGCGAGCACAAGCAGGTTCCCGGGCACGAGCTCAGTCAAGTTCCCAGGCACGATTAGTGTGCAAGGACCCGGGCATGGGTACAAGCGAGCACCCGGGCACGGGCACGACCTCAGGTAAGGATCCAGGCACGAACACAGGTAAGAACCCGGGCACGGGTACGGACAGCGGACGAAGATCCCAGGCGCGGATGCGAGCAATGGCCCGGGCACGGGTGCGGGCAGTATCTTCGTGACGACACTAGTAATTTAAACCATGATCGGGTGGAGTTCATTTAATTTATTTTACTTACGCATCCTGCTGACTTATTTTATCAAGTTTACAGCCAATTTTTGAGCATCCCTTCGATGATCGGCTAGTTTAATACTTGTTTATTATTATGTTATTGCTCATGCCATCGTCGGCTTCCAGTCGATGTATAAGTGCTACAGTGCATATCGGCCATCGGCCGATGAGATGAGTCCAGGTCGGCTTCTAGCCGATTGGCTCGTGAATTTAATATTTTTCTCTCCTTGTCAATTGTAGGGTCAAATTGATTGGCACGCCTACGAACCTCAAGATTTTAGGACCTGCACTGGAGTGAAGCAAATCTCCCAGGCCTTCGCGTGTCTCCAAGGCGCCGGACGGCCTCGGCGGTTTTTGGCGTCAACACGTTTTTGGCACGCCCGGTGGGACGCGAAGTTTCAACAATCAGATTTGCAACATGGCCGGAAAGGAAGTCAAAATAGACAACATAATTCCGGTCAGCATGGAAGATTTGACAGACGAACAAAAACAGCAAGTTGAGCAAACTATAGCAAATTTTCAGAAGCTGTGCTTAGAATCCTTCAGCATGACAAGGCAAGGGCCGATTCAAAAATCCCAGTTTCCAAAGCCAGTACTGGTTGGAGAATCGAGCCGTACACCACCTGAGAGTCCACCGGTAAAACCCTTGCAAGAGATGGTGAATGAAGCAGTTCATCATGCGCTCATCAATCAGTCCGGGATTCTGGTCAACACACTTCATAATCTCATAAAGAAGACGGTGGATGGATCAATTATTCAAGAGCCTACTCGGGGTCCTGTTTTCCTCCCACCAAAGGTTGAACCAAATCAAGTTGCTTACAACGTCAGCAGAGATATACCAGAAAACTTGTTTACACAGAATCAGGCTGGGGGGCAACAGGATATTCCTGCTAGATATCATTGGTCTGCTTATTACGGGGGATATCAGCAAAATTATCCAGGAGGTGGGGCCGATCCAGGTGCTTACCAGAGGGAATATCATAGACAGAATCGACAACAAACTCCGCCTGTGCAGTATCAACAAGACAACCTGAGGGAAGAAGATCTATCAACTAGGGTTGCTGAAATAGTAAGGGAGCAATTCGGGATCAAGCCCAAGGAACAAACATTTATGTATCGGCATCCATATCCTGAGTGGTTCGACAGGGTTCCATTACCACACCGATACAGGGTCCCGGATTTCTCTAAGTTCTCAGGGCAAGACAGCACATCTACAGTGGAACATGTCAGCCGATTCCTAGCACAGTGCGGGGAGGCATCGGCTGAAGAGGCTCTAAGGGTTAGGTTTTTCCTCTTATCCCTATCTGGATCGGCTTTTACATGGTTCTCTTCATTACCTCCGAATTCCGTTCGGGGGTGGGCCGATCTAGAAAAACAGTTTCATAAATACTTCTTTGCTGGAATCCATGAGATGAGACTGACAGATTTGACATCGGTTAGGCAATGGCCAGATGAAACAGTACCGGAATACGTTCAGCGATTTCGGGACGTCAGAAACCGATGTTACAGTCTAAACTTGAGCGATGGGCATCTGGCCGATCTGGTTTTCCAGGGTCTCTTAGGGCCGATTAAGGAGAGGTTTTCATCACAAGAGTTCGAGTCCCTGGCGCACCTGGTACAGAAGGTATCGGCTCATGAAAGCCGATTTCAAGAGGCGAAAAAAGATAAATATCAGAGAAGGGTTGCTCAAGTTCAAGTTTATTCATCGGGCTCAGACGATGAGGGATCCGATGCTGAGGTCGGATTGGCGGAATGGGCCAGGAACAAGAAATCAGTATCATGCCCATGGGTCAAGGATATCGGCAAGGAGGAGCAGTATGATTTTGATATTAATAAAGCCGATAAAATCTTTGACTTGCTGTTACAAGAAAAGCAGATACAACTGCCGCCGAACCACGTGATTCCATCAACCGAAGAGCTAAAGAAGAAAAGATATTGCAAGTGGCACAATACTATATCACATCATACTAACAAGTGCAAAGTTTTTCGGCAACAAATTCAATCGGCCGTCGAACAGGGAAGAATCAAATTCGAAGACAAGAAGCCGAGGAAGATCGATGGACACCCGTTCCCCGTAAACATGGTCTATGCGGGATCATCATCAAGGACTCAAGCCGATGGAGGAAGACATCGAAGGAATAAATCAAGGATTACTTCATCGGATATGATAGAAAAATATTCAAGGTGTGAGGAACAGAGGGATGAGCCAGAAAGATATAATCCGCATTGGAACTGCCTGTTCTTCCGATTCTGCTGGGATCAAGGGATGAGATTGCCATCGGTAGAAGATTGCCCCGAGTGCAGTAATATGAGGAATCGGCATGATCAGCAGCAGAGGTTTTCACAGGATTGGTCGCTTGGACAAAGAGCATCGGTTCATAGCCGATTAGGGCCGATCCATGAAGAGTTCTTTGAAGAGGATGAAGAGGAAGTGCATGAAAAACAAGTCCAGAATCCTCAATGGTGCCCTAGTGGGATATTCACGAAGAATCAGAAGAGAAGGGCACAGCGACTACGACACCGAGAGCAACAGGAAGAACAGAGACAAGATCAGGGAGAGGCTGATCATCGTTACAAGAGAACTAAACAAGTATGGCGCGTGAAGAGAAAGGACGATGAAGCTGATCAATCGACCCCAGTAAATATGGTGTTCTTTTTGCCTCAGGAGTATAAAGCACTTTCATCGGATGAAGAAGGCAATGAGGAAGTTTTCGCTCAATTAACGTTGCAACCCGATCAGGCCATATTTGATAAACCTGAAGAGTCAGAGCATCGGCACCTAAAGCCATTATATATCAAGGGCTATGTGAATGGGAAGCCGATGACAAAGATGCTGGTTGATGGGGGAGCAGCAGTTAATCTCATGCCTCATGCTACATTTCAGAAATTGGGGAAAACTGCCGAAGATTTAATCAAGACAAATATGGTGCTAAAAGACTTCAGTGGGAATTCATCAGAGGCGAAAGGCGTGTTAAACGTGGAGTTGACAGTGGGAAATAAGACATTACCTACCACATTTTTCGTCATCGACGGAAAGGGGTCATATAGTTTGCTTCTCGGCAGGGACTGGATTCACGCGAACTGCTGCGTGCCTTCGACAATGCATCAATGTTTGATACAGTGGCAGGGAGATCAAGTCGAAGTGGTCCTAGCAGATCGGTCAACCCACATTGCAATGACCGATTTGCCAGTCTGGGAAGCTGATGGTGTTGATTGCCTGTCCGGGAAAGTATGGGAAGGAGACTACCTTAAGGTCACTAGCCAAGGGATACAGCCGATTCAGCAAGTCAGCTCTGAATTGTTACTCTGATGGGCTCCATTGATGACTTTGAGGGGAAACTGGGGCAAGGATTTACGTCGGCCGATGATTTGGAGGAGATCGACATAGGACCAGGAGATAAGCCAAGGCCGACGTACATAAGCAAAAAGTTATGTCCTGAACTTCGAGAAGAATTGATAACACTGTTGAAGGAGTATCGGGATTGTTTCGCTTGGGAGTACCATGAGATGCCAGGGTTAAGCCGATCAATTGTTGAACATCGGCTGCCTATTAAACCAAGATATCGGCCATTCAAACAGGCTCCAAGGAGATTTAAGGCAGAATTATATGAGCCAATCAAAGCGGAAATCATAAGGTTGTATGATGCCAAGTTTATAAGGCCATGTCGATATGCTGAGTGGGTTTCTAATATCGTCCCGGTGGAGAAGAAAAACGGAAAATTGAGGATATGTATTGATTTTCGGGATCTGAATAAAGATACCCCCAAGGATGAATACCCAATGCCGATAGCGGATTTATTGGTGGATGCAGCCTCAGGCCACAAAATTATTAGCTTCATGGACGGCAATGCAGGATACAATCAGATTTTTATGGCTGAAGAAGATATACATAAGACTGCGTTTCGATGTCCTGGAGCTATCGGCTTGTATGAGTGGGTAGTAATGACTTTTGGATTGAAAAGTGCCGGTGCGACTTATCAGAGAGCGATGATGAATTATATATTTCATGATCTCATCGGCTTGTTGGTAGAAATTTACATTGATGATGTGGTGGTTAAGTCTAAAAGTGAGGAAAGCCATATAGCCGATTTGCGAAAAGTGCTGGAGAGGGCCAAGAAATACGGACTAAGGATGAATCCCAATAAATGCGCTTTTGGTGTATCGGCTGGGCAATTTTTGGGTTTTATGGTTCATGAGCGAGGGATTGAAGTTAGTCAACGAAGCATCAGATCCATTAAGACTACAGAGCCACCGAGCAATAAGACGTAGTTGCAGTCATTGATCGGCAAGATTAATTTCGTAAGGAGGTTTATATCAAATTTATCAGGGAGAATTGAATCTTTTACTCCGTTGTTGAAGTTGAAGGCCGATCAAGGGTTTGTGTGGGGGGCAGCACAGCAGAAGGCATTTGACGAGATCAAGAACTATCTGAGTTCCCCACCTATTTTAATTCCACCACAGAAAGGAGTGCCGTTCAGGTTGTACTTGTCAGCCGATGAGAGGTCCATCGGGTCTGTTTTAATTCAAGAGTTTGAAGGCAAAGAGCGAGTTGTGTTTTATCTGAGCAGAAGGCTTTTGGATGCTGAAACAAGATATCCTGCGGTGGAGAAGTTATGCCTGTGTTTATATTTCTCATGTACGAAGTTAAGGCATTATATCCTATCGGCTGAGTGTAGAGTAGTTTGCAAGGCCGATGTGGTCAAATATATGTTGTCGGCTCCAGTCTTGAAAGGGCGAGTTGGTAAATGGATTTTTGCTTTGACAGAGTTTGACTTGAGATATGAATCGGCTAAAGCAGTCAAGGGACAGGCAGTGGCCGATTTCATTGTACAGCACAGAGGGGCTCATGAAGGTTATGTGGAGCCAATCCCATGGACTTTGTTTTTTGATGGATCGATTTGCAAGCACGGATCTGGTATTGGCTTGGTTATTATATCGCCTCGGGGGGCAAGTTTTGAGTTTGCTTTTACAATTAAACCTTATCGGACTAATAATCAAGCGGAGTACGAGGCGGTATTAAAAGGACTTCAACTTTTAAAGGAGATCGGAGCTGATATCATAGAGATTGTTGGTGATTCTTTGTTGGTGATCAAGCAGTTGTCTGGAGAATATGAGTGCAGGGATGACGTTTTGAGATCATATTATGAGGAATGTGCGGATTTCAAGATGGTATCAGTAGATCATATTCCTAGGGAACAAAATCTAGAAGCCAATGATCTTGCGCAGATTGCTTCAGGGTATCGGCTGAATAGGCAGGTTGAGGTTGAAATAGCCGATAGTGACGTTCAGAACAAGGCCGATGACTGGAGACAGGAGATAATTGATTATTTGCAAAATCCGTCGCAATCGGTTTCCAGAAAAATTCGTATAAAGCTACTAAGTATGTGCTGCTTGATGGGGAACTGTATTATCGGACTTTTGAGGGAGTTCTGCTTAGGTGCCTGAATTTGGAAGAAGCCAAAGTGGTTATGTGCGAGGTGCATGAAGGCGTTTGTGGGACTCATCAATCGGCTCATAAGATGAAGTGGTTGCTGAGAAGAGTAGGATATTTTTGGCCGACAATGCTGGAAGATTGCTTCAGGTATTATAAGGGGTGTCAAGATTGTCAGAAATTTGGAAATGTACAGCGAGCACCAGCATCGGCTATGAATCCTATCATCAAACCGTGGCCGTTCAGAGGTTGGGGAATTGACATGATCGGCCAAGTTTTTCCTCCATCGAGTAAAGGACATAAGTTCATATTGGTGGCGACAGATTATTTTACTAAGTGGGTAGAAGCGATTCCTTTGAAGAAAGTTACGTCCAGGGAGGCGATCGAGTTTGTAAAGGAGCATATAATTTATCGGTTTGGAATTCCTCAGATGATAACTACTGATCAGGGATCTGTCTTCGTGTCCGATGAGTTTCAACAGTTTGCTGCCAGTATGGGAATCAAGTTATTAAATTCATCGCCTTATTATGCTCAGGCCAATGGACAGGCGGAAGCTTCTAACAAGAGTTTGATCAAGTTGATTAAGCGGAAAATTGATGAGCAGCCGCGGCGATGGCATACTACATTAGCTGATTAACTATGGGCCTATCGGATGGCATGTCATGGATCTACTCGGGTGCCGCCGTATCAGTTGGTATATGGACATGAGGCAGTTTTACCGTGGGAAACTAACATCGGCTCTAGGAGGATTTCTTTGCAAAATCAATTGACAGCCGATGATTATTATAACTTAATGATAGATGAACTTGAAGATTTGGCTCAGAATCGGTTAAGGGCATTAGAGAGGATCAAGGAAAACAAGGCTAAGGCAGCTCGGCATTACAACAAAAAGGTGGTGAGTAAATCGTTTACCGAGGGGGATCTTGTGTGGAAATTGATTCTGCCGATCGAGTCCAGAGATAATAAATTCGAAAAGTGGTCGCCTAATTGGGAAGGGCCCTATCGGATTAATCGCTGTGTGCCTGGTAATGCCTATGTATTAGAGGATCTTGATGGAGCGGAGTTTGCTAAAGCGCTCAACGGAAAATATCTCAAGAAATACTATCATAGCGTTTGGATCAACTCTTAAATCGGTTGAGTGCAGCCGATTTTTTAAAATAGTTCGGAAAGCCGATGTTTTTGCATCGCCTAAAGACAGCCGATATCAATCGATATCACCTTTAGATCAAACAGAGATATTATCAAGGGTGAAGGGGGCAGGCAACAAAGCCGATCAACATATATTACAGAACAACCAACATGTTTCATGAAGCCAGTGGTCATTAATTTACATGAATTTTTGGATCGTTTCGATTGCGTGCAGGCGGATTTGGTCAATTTCATTGATGGCTCGGATGTCGTCTTCATCGGAGCCCGGGATGGTCTTCAAGTTCTTGCGCCGATGAATGACTTGACGCACCGTCGCTGCAACCTTAGCCTCTTGGTCTTGAATCGCTTGCGGCAGGCCGATAAGCTGGGATTCTGTTGCTTCAAGGTCCTTGTGAACTTTTTCAAGTTCTGCCAGCAAATCGGCCTCCTTCTTCTTCAGTTGGTCTAGCTTGGATTGGAGCTCTTGGGGGGCAGCTGCCATGTCATTGAGTTTTTTCTTCTCTATTTGGGCAGACAGCCGATCGGCTTGGATATCTTGGCTAATCTTCTGTTGGTCAGCACGATCGGTTATGCGCTGTCTAAGCTTGATAAGTTTAAATCTGTGAGACTCCAGATATGCTGCAGGAGTTAGTGCGTCGACGAGTTCTTCGGGCAAATGGTGTTCAATTTCTGCAAGTCTTGCCCGAATTGGCCCGCAGTCTTCCACTAGCGCATCAATTGGGTTTTCTAGCCAACTGATGATGCTCGTGAAGTAATCGCGCACATCGGCTGGGAAGGACGGTTTGGTGGCTGCGCTGGTGGCTGTTTCGTCTTCTGCCTCCAAGTATTTGCCAATGTTAAAGGAAAACAAATCGGCTAAGGACTGCAAAATTGACATCAGTGAAAGGATCAGTAGAGGGTTAAAAGTGAAGTATGGGTGTAAAGAGATTACCTGAGGAAGGACATCGGCAGCTCGGGTGGCGTCGGCTTCAGGGAGATGAATAGGTTGTTCTTCGGGGTGGCCGATGTCAGGCGATGGAATAGGAACAGTCTCATCGACGGCTGGAGGACTTGGTACTGAGAGTGGGGCAGCTGGAGAAGCCATCGGCTCAGTGCTTGGAGGGATGTCGGAAGAATGTTGAGGTTCTGGAGCCGATGACTCGAGCTGAAAATGAAACTAATAAGATGAATGAAAAAACGGGTAATGATATCAAGACTTGGCGCATACCTGAGGGGATGAGGGAGCCGATGCTGTCTGGGGAAAAGATGGCGTCGTGGCAATGACATCGGCACCGGTTTTCTGCTTCTTCAGGGAGGGGTGGTGCGCTAACTTCTTCCGTTTTTGTCCTATTGGCCGAGGCGCCTTGAGGAGAGCCGATGGAGATGGAGCATCGCGCCCTAAGTTTGGAGTGGCCGATGGGGGTTGATACAGAATCGGCCGTCCACTGTTGCTTGTCGTTGGGGGCTCGACGTTGGCAGCCTGCAAGTTAAGAATGAGAGATGATCGGAGATGATGATTAAGGCTTGCGGGTGTTACCTCTTCATCGGATTCGATGTAGTCGGTGTCGAGGCGGGAACAGTAGCAGGTGGCCGCTAAGCTGAATATATGTTTCTTCCATTCTGACCACCATCGGACAAAAAGCTTGGTGTTGGCAGTGCAGACATACACCTCATTGGCGGCGCCTAGAAGAAGGGGTCCTGTTAAAGTCCGCATCCGATCATACTCTAGGGCATTGTTGACGTTGCCCTGGGCCTGAAGTTTGTCGATGAAGAATAGGCCGATCGGAAGTTGACCAAGGCCAAGCTGATGGGAGCCGACCGATGGATGGTAAAACTCATATGATGGTTGCGATCGGCCCAGAGAAAAGCCAGTTGGCAGCAGACAAGGGGTGATGGCCGATAGGAATATGGCCTTGGACTCATCATTGTCCAAAGCGTTAAGTGGGTCGAAGTTGGAAGGCATCTCGAATGATGATGCGTCATTATATGCAAACCATAGAGTGGCCTCCCTGGTGAAACCATAATAAAACCCCTTGAACCACTGACTAAGTCCAGCGGGGGTTATCTTGCCGCCAGAAAGAGCCGATGCAGCTTTGCCCATGGAAACGCATCAGTGGTAAATGGGATCCTGGTCTTCTGTGTAATCGACTGGAAAGGATTGGTTGAGAAGAGAAGTCCTAGAGAAGGCCTTGGAGGTGTAGACATTGAGCCAGAGTTGCACAAACCACCAAGGACCTCCGATATGGCCGATGGGCTGGCCGGCCGATAGCTTGGTTGCTACTTGGTGAAGCAGCTGATAGGTAGCGCCAAGGAGGAATTGCCCCAAGGGGATCTGTTTCCGATCAACCAGGCATTCTGCCAAACATTGCATGTTGATCGTTGGACTGAGGGTTGCACCACCAAAAACAAACCGTTCCAGCCATAAGTTCAGAAAAGCAACATGTTCCCTGTCATCGACTGATCCAGTTCCCTTATTATGAATGGATATGTACCTGGACCAGCCACCGATGTTCTTTGCTTGGAGCCGATGAGCAGGCTTGAATCGGAGCTTGAAGGGGTCGATGTAGCTCGTCGTGTCAAGACAGGTGAGCATGGTCACATCCAGCAAGGTGGGGGTCATCGGCCCGTGCCCGAACATGAAGGCATTGAGGGCATCAGACCAGAAGTATGAGGCCGATGCGAGCAGAGGTTCATTCCTTTCCATATCGGCCAGAGAGAGATTGATGCAGTGGCCGATATGTGATTCTTCCCAGAGGGTTCTCTTCGCAACCGATGCTCTGGTATACCAATCTCTCCACCCAGGCAGCTTGCTCGGCCATGACCTGAAGCTATCGGTCCAGTCACTGACTAGCATGGCCGAGTTCTTGAAAGGGATACGTTGGGTCTCGGCGCTTATGAAATCTGTGGGATCTTCGCTACCCATGGGGCCATGGTAGAAAAAGTTCGGGTAATCGGCGGCCGGGATCAAGATCTGGTCTCTAAGATGCTACAGTAAACAAGAACACGACGAAGAACAGGTGAAGAACATGGCGGATTGGGTGCATCTAGGCTACAAAATCGGGAAAAATAATCGGACAGGAAGATTACCTCAGGGACTGCGGATGCTGATGCCATCGCGAGAGAGGAAAAAAATGCAGGAATCGACGGCCGAAGAAAAGGGCTGCGACGGTTCGTCTAGGTTCGCTGGAGCTTGTCGAAGCTTTGGAAGATGAAGCGGTGGTGCTCTGGTGATGTGAAAGCGTAAAAAAGGCTAGGGAGACGAAGCGTTTTATAGAGATATGATGACCGGGCGGGAATCGAGGCCGTTGGCACTGTTTCAAACAATTATGGCAAGTGGGCTACCTTGGGCCGCCTTGGTATGGAAGAAATCTAGAGGCCCAAAATGAAAAAATTTCGAAGTCCTATAGGAGAACTCTGAAATTGGGGGGCATGTGTTAACGCCAAAATTTGGTAAGGCCCTGTATCAGATTCGGTCAAGAAGAAATTGCAGTCAACTCACGGAAATTGATCTAGAAGAGACCGATTTCGGGAAGGAGCCGTGAAGACCGCTGTATGGCAGTTATTTACTGTATCTATTAATTAGGCAAGTGTTTATCTTTAGGAAACCTGACCTCGTGTCTAGTCGGGCCTTATTAGCGTTTTCTGTTATAATTAGGAAATCATGTACCGTGTCCAATAAGGACTCGTGTAACTCGGGGTATAAATACGTATGTCCGGGAACCTTGTAAATCATCTAAACGATCAATACAAATTCGGCGCATCGCCACCCTTTCGACGGGTTTTTGCTTCTCGAGCCGGGCTGCATCGGTTAAGTTCGACCTCCTGTGAGAGGGTAAGTCTTGTCACCCCGGCTACCTATCGGCTAGGACTTCCTCGGTTAGGTCCGATATTCTAGTCGGTTTATGGTAGTCGGCTTACCACGATATATTTATTTTATCTATGGCTGCATCAGTTCAGTTTGATCTCATAGATTGATTAGGTATATCACATCACACGTGTGTAGATCGTATCGGCTTACTGGGAGCGGTTTATCATCAGTTTGTGCTGCATCGGTTAGGTCCGACCTACTAAACTGCTAGCGATAAATCGTTCCTGCTAGGTCGATACTTTGTGCGCAAGTGTCTTATTGGGGTGTATAGCCGATAAGTTATCATGTTTTAATATCACGATCGCATCAGATCTATCGGCCTATCGAGATCTCGTTATCATTATCAGTCTGTGCTGCAACGGTTGGGTCCGATCTACTAGACTGACAATAATAACTTTGCTCTTAATAAGCCGATGGGTTTTATGCGGTGTTTTTATCGGAGTGTTTAGCCGATAAGTTATCTCTTAAATACAGCCAATTATACTGTTTGCCTCGTTATACATTCTTGCCTGCATTACTGTTACGATCGGCTAAGGGCTAGCCGATTGGTTTACTCTGCCGATCCGAGCGCGAGCACAAGCAGGTTCCCGGGCACGAGCTCAGTCAAGTTCCCAGGCACGATCAGTGTGCAAGGACCCGGGCATGGGTACAAGCGAGCACCCGGGCACGGGCACGACCTCAGGAAAGGATCCGGGCACGAGCACAGGTAAGAACCCGGGCATGGGTACGGACAGTGGACGAAGATCCCAGGCGCGGATGCGAGCAAGGGCCTGGGCACGGGTGCAGGCAGTATCTTCGTGACGACACTAGTAATTTAAACCATGATCGGCTAGAGTTCATTTAATTTATTTTACTTACGCATCCTGCTTGCTTATTTTATCAAGTTTATAGCCGATTTTTGAGCATCCCTTCGATGATCGGCTAGTTTAATACTTGTTTATTATTATGTTTTTGCTCATGCCATCATCGGCTTCCAGTTGATGTATAAGTGCTACAGTGCATATCGGCCATCGGCCGATGAGATGAGTCCAGGTCGGCTTCCAGCCGATTGGCTCGTGAATTTAATATTTTTCTCTCCTTATCAATTGCAGGGTCAAATTGACTGGCACGCCTACGAACCTCAAGATTTTAGGACCTGCACTGGAGTGAAGCAAATCTCCCAGGCCTTCGCGTGTCTCCAAGGCGCCGGACGGCCCCGGCGGTTTTCGGCGTCAACAGTGTCGTTCTTGAAACCCTAAAACCACCTCGACTTTTCGATTATCAAAATATTCTGATATTTCGAGCGGTTGAATGTTTCTTAAGCTATTCCTGTTCTCTCGACTCCCAAATATTCCCCAAAGATCCCTAATATTCCGATATTCCTGTCACCACAAAAATACCTCATTTACTGATTCCCAATATATATATATATATGTATCTCGATACTCGGAATATTCCAACGTTCCAAATATACCCACAATTTCTAGTTCCAAAATATTCCCCGTCTCGGATTCCCCAAAGTATTCGCATACATTTTGGATATTTATCTATTCCTCGAATATCCCCAATTTCTCGGTCAACGCAAAATATCCACCATTTTTCCCCAAATTCCTGATTCCGTAAATATTCCTGATTTTTCCTGATTCTGGAATATTCTTGATAATTCCTTCCAATATTCTAGAAATTCCCAAAATGTTCTTATACTTGGAGGTTCCAAAAATTCTTTTTGTCTCCCCAATTCCAAATAAATATTTTGAGTCCCAAAAATGTTTCGATATTCCCGAATCCCCCGATTCCAAAATGTTCTTGATATTTTGAATATTTCAATTTCCAAAAAATATCGTCCACCCGCGAGTCCGAAAATATTTCTACATTTTTGGGAGGTCTAATCGTATTCCAAATATTTTATCTTCTAATTCCCTCCAAATACTCACTGACCCTCAAATATAAATATATATATGATACATGTATATATACGTATATTCTGTTGATCGGAATATCCCATGATTCTGTATATTCCTCAAATTCCAGTAAGCTAAAATAATCTTTTGATTTTCCAAAACCCTCCTAAAATTCCAGATTTGGAACATTTTCAGAAAAGACCTCCACTCTTTCCTTTTCCCTTTCCTGTTTCCCTCTTTTCTCTTTCCCCCTTCCTTCTTCTTTTTCCCCTCTTCTTCCTCCTTCTACCTCCAGACTCTCTCTCTCTGTTTCTCTCTTGGTTGCGTCAGGGCCCGGCCCGGCCACCCCGGCATGCAGAATTTTTACTGTTACTAATTTAATTTTTTTTTAATTTACAAAACTAATTTTCGATTTGGGTTATTTGCAGATCTATCCTCTTGCCGCCCTGGGCCACGGCGGTATTTAAAAACCGCCGTGGCAGGGCGGCGAATGGCATCCCCGTCACCCGGGGCTAACGGCGCCGGCCGCCGTTAGCCCGGGGAGGCCACGTGGATTCGCCGCCCTGGGGGACGGCGGCGAATGCAATTTTGCATTTTGCATTCGCCGCCTCCCCCAGGGCGGCGAATGTAATTTTTGCATTCGCCCCCTGGGGGCATTCGCCCGTCCCCCAGGGCGGCAAATGCACTGGACCGTCCGCACAGCGATCGGACGGTCCGAATCCTCGGATTGGACCGTCCACACAGGGATCGGACCGTCCGATTAGATATCGGACCGTCCGAATCGTCCCGATCAGACCGTTGCCCCTCCCGATCGGACCATTGCCCAGCCCAGGCCTCGGCCCCCTGGAGCCATTTGCAAATTACCAAATTTGAAAATTTTGTTGCTAATTTTTAACCCCGAAATTTTTGAAAATTTATTTGTCAAAATTAAATTCTTAAATTCTATTTATTGTGCCATTGCATTTATTGGGTCGATGTTTAAAAAAAACCAAATATCATAGATTGTTCACGTTGTGAAAAGAACTTGTCAAACTGAGGGTATTTCCAGATCGCCACTCGCATTCCACTCCTCGTATGTCTGGATCGGCACTCGCAATCCACTCCTCCCCATCTTTCGCCTACACGCTTAACAAAATTTAGTTTTAATCGTGGTTTAGGATATGTTTTTGAAAGTTTTTTTTTATAATCTGACGATGGTGGGCGTTGGTTTGTAAAATCATGCTGATCATTTTTTCAAGTTTATTTTTGGTAAAACTTAATTAATGACATGGTAAATTTAACACTAACGATGGTTATGCCAAACCGCTAATATTTTCATACTATATCGGATATTACACTACGAGTCTACTACTAATTAACATTTGTCTAAAAAATTGACTACATAACAGAGGGAGAGCAAAAAAATACCTGGATTCGGCTAAAAAATCTGTGAGGGCTTCGCCGCTGTACTTCTCCTCCTTTCCCTCAGCTCTCTTGGACGAACGCTGGAGGCGGAAGGGAGAAATGAGCGCGGCGACTGCGGAAGGGATTTTATAGGGGAGGGCAAAAACCGCCCTCCCCCAGGGCGGCGAATGGCTATAACCCGCCCTGGGGGACGGCGGCGAATGCCCTCCGTCCCCCAGGGTGGCGAATCCACGTGGCCTCCCCGGGCTAAGCGGCAAGGCCGCGCCGTTAGCCCCGGGTGACGGGGATGCCATTCGCCGCCCTGGGCCACGGCGGTTTTTAAATACCGCCGTGGCCCAGGGCGGCAAGAGGTTAGATTTGCAAATGACCCAAATCGAAAATTAGTTTTGTAAATTAAAAAAAAATTAAATTAGTAATAGTAAAAATTCCCGGCCTGCACCTATCCCCTCGGCTGCATGCCTCCTGGGCTCAGCCCGCTGCCACCGCCGCCCCTCGCCCACTTGGTCCATGCCGCACCACCACGTCGCCTCCTGCACACGCAGCCGCCGCCGTTTTCGCTGTGTCGCGTGACCCCGTGAGTCAGCCGATCTCTTAGCACCACCTCGATATAAAGCAGCGTCGCCCCGCCTCAGTGCCCTAGCCAGCGCCCACGCCTCCCTCCTGCTCCTAGCCGCTGCCTCAGCCCTCTGTCTCGCCACGGCAAGCGAGCCGCCACCATCGCCTGGGGTGCTGCCTTGCGCCATCGCACTAAAGTCACCAGCGCCATCCTTCCGCGCAGCCACTTGCCCCTACCTAGCGCCACCCCTCGGTGCCGGAGCCCGCCGCTCAGCTCCCAGTGTCGCTATGCCTGCTCTGCTCCCCAGTCACGGACGCCGCTGTACCCAGTTGTCGTCGGCCGCTCGTTGTCGTCGCCGTCTCCCTCCGCCGCCGGTGAGCACATCAGCCCTGCCTCCATCTTCTCCGCCGGGTGCCGCACTGCTCCCTGCTCGGCATCATCACCGCCGTCATCTTCGCCCCTCCGCCGCCTCGGTCGCTGTCAGGGTCACCGTCGACACCATCCTCCTCGGACCACACAGCATCACGCCATGGAGCTCGCCACACCCCTGGGTCACTGCTGTGTGGGCCCCCTCTTGCGTCTCCTCCCTCTGTGACTGACGCGTGGATCCTCTCTACACTTGATGGCAAGTGGGCCCATGAACTACGATCTGATCCGATCCCATCCGTAGAATTCGCAAGACTCAATCGTAACCATCCAAGACACATAAAATCTCACTATGATTTTGTCGGTGCTATGGGCCCTGAATACCTCATGAGAAGCTATTGGGCCACTCGAACATAGGATGGACCTAACCTTGTAATTAGGGATAGGACTCGGCATACATAACCGTATACGACAGGGAATGATATAGTCCTAGTCAGGCACATTGTATTCCTAGAAGAAAATCTCTTGGTTAGAGTCCGACTGGGATTCCTACTCTGTAACCCTGTCCCCCGGTATATAAGGAGGAGGTAGGGCGCCCCTGAGGGCAGGATCACTAAGATCAGAATCATACAAAAACAACTGGACGTAGGGTATTACCTCATCTCGAGGGTCTGAACCAGTATAAATCGCTTGTGTTCCATTGCAATCCATTGAGTTTCGATCCGACGAGTAGCCCTATATATTTATTGCTGATATAAAACATCGATAGTTGGCACGCTAGGTAGGGGCTTCGTCGAGATCATCTTTATCAAGCCTTATGGATCCAATCAAGGGAGTCGACGACATCAACTTCTCCCCCGGGGAAACGATCACCTTCGGAAGCCTCTACTTCATCGCCGACATATTCGGCAACCTCATTGTGGAGGCTATGGGCTCCCGGGTACCTCATGAGAAGCTATTAGGCCACTCGGACAGAGGATGGGCCTAACCTTGTAATTAGGGATACAATAGGACTCGGCATACATAACCTTATACGACAAGGAAAGGATATAGTCCTAGTCGGGCACGTTGTATTCTTAGAAGGAAATCCCTTGGTCGGAGTCCGACTAGGATTCCTACTCTGTAACCCTGTCTCCCGGTATATAAGGGGAGGCAGGGCGCCCCCTGAGGAAAGAAGAACAATCTCACCAGAGAAACCTCAAAGGCAATACACCACAACTGGACATAGGGTATTACCTCATCTCGAGGGCCTGAACCAGTATAAATTGTTTCATGTTCCTTTGCAGTCCATGAAGTTTAGGTCTCACGAGTAGCCCCATATTTTTATTGCCGATATAAAACATCGATAGTTGGCACGCCAGGTAGGGGCTTCGTTGAGATCATCTACATCAAGCCTGATGGATCTAATCATGGGAGTCGACGGCATCAACTTCTTCCCCGGGGAAACGATCACCTTCGGGAGCCCCGACTTCATCACCGACGAATTCGGCAACCTCACCTTGTCCGACTCGGCCCGATCTGATCGGCCAGGGACCAAGCCGACTGGGACTCCTACTTTGTAACCCTGTCCCCCAGTATATAAGGGGAGGCAGGACGCCCCTTGAGGGCAAAAGAAGAGATCGAAGGTTCATAAGAATCACCATCATACATTCTCAAAGGAAACACACCACAACTGGACGTAGGGTATTACCTCACATTGAGGGTCTAAACCAGTATAAACTTTTCGTGTTCCTTTGCAATCCATCAAGTTTTGGTCCGGCGAGTAGCCCTATATATTTATTGCCGGTGTAAAACATCGACACTCACCCTATCCGACTCGGACGCGATCCGATCGGCTAGGGACCAAGCCGACTCCGCGCCAGTCGCCCACGTAATCGCGGGCAACCCTCGTCGACTTGCTACGGCAATCTTCAACATGCCAGGTCTCGGACAACTCTTTTTTCGGTGTTTGACTCGACTCGGTCTTGAGCCTGCGAGATCGGCTAGGAAGAAGGAGATCATCAATCTCCTGTTCGGGCTCGGCAATGCCACGGACAACTGCGACCAGCATCAGACGCGGCAAACCTGATCCCCTAGGGTTCAACTCGGACACGGCCTAGTGCCACTTGAGATTGGATCTAGGGAGGTCGGAGTCGTCATCACCCCCATCAACTACTCTGATTCCGACTCTAAGTCGTATAGTAGTTCGGCAAGCTTCTCTCCCCCACGCAAAGTTTTCATGACGTCCAAAGGCGCTACTCCTACTCAAGAGGCATGCGGATTACGCGAGCAGCAAGAGGAGGAGGCCCGCCGACTGCGAGAATAGCAAGAGGAGGAAGCAAGACACCTGCACGCTCGCAATGACGATCTGCGTAGGGCTAGGCAGACTGCTCAGTAACAAATCCTCCAAACTTGAGTCAGCAACCACGACATCTTCGTTACACCTCAGCAAAACATCGTAGCCGCTGCAACTCTGCTGGACACGCTCCAGTTTGGGCCTGATCACTAGGCCACCCCAACTATAGCAAGGATAAAAGCCATGATCATTGCTGCTGCATGTCAGCAGCACCAACAGTTGGGTGACACCCTCATACCGACCAACCGGTCGGCATCTCCAACGACAGTCTCATCCGCCTCGAGACGACGTTAAGCGGCCGACTCCAGTCAGCCGCACACGGAGTCACGCTAGACGTCACTTGGCAACAACGACAACAACCGGCGGCGCTAAAACAACCGTCGGGACAACCAAGATCTCCGAGGCCGACTACGGCATGACCTTCGGTAGGACATCAACGCGTGGCGCCTCAACGCGCAGCGCCGCGAACTAGAGGAAGATGAGTAGCACTGACTGGAAGACGAGAATGAGCACTTCGGCCTCCACCACGAGCGGTTTCACTGCCGCAGTTGGAGTCGGAGTCCTCATGCCGATGAAGGCGTGCTGGCCTTCACCCAGGAGCTGCAACAGGTCGACTGGCCAACAGGTTTTAAGCCAACTGGGATCAAGAAATACGACGGGAAAACCAATCCCGAGTCCTGGCTCACGGTCTACACTCTGGCGATCCGAGTAGCCGGAGGAGATCACAAAGCCATGGCCAACTACCTTCCAGTTACCCTGGCCGACTCGGCCAGGACATGGCTAATAGGGCTCCCAAAGAAGTCAATCAGTTCGTGGGGAGAACTCTAGGAACGCTTTATCGCCAACTTCTAGGGAACTTACGAGAGGCCGTCTTCTGAGCACGATCTCTACTAGCTGCATCAAAGGAAGAACGAGTCTCTGCATGAGTTCATCAAGAGGTTTTCCAAGAAGCGAAATTCGATCCCAATGATCAAGAACGAGGTCGTCATCGCCGCCTTCCGCAAGGGAGTCAAAGATGCCCCGTTCATTGCCAAGTTCACTCGGAAACCACCTCCTTCTGTCAAGGCTCTTTTTGATATGGCGAACAAGTACGCCGACTCGGCCGAGACAGTTGCTCAGGCCCTTGACGACAAAAAAGAGCCCTAGCAGAAGGATAAGAAGGACAACAACGGGCCTACATAGAACAAATCCGGCAGCCACAAGAGGAAATCGGATAACATGGCGGCCACCGTGGAGCGTACTCGGTTGCGACCTCCGAGGAATAACGAATACCAAAAAGTGATGAACGGGCCATGCCCCTTTCATCCAAAAGAGAAGCACGCGGCTAAAGATTGCTTCATGCTTAAGAAGTTTGCTTTCGAGTAGGCTTCAACATCTGGTGCCAACAAAGACAAGCCAGAATCGGGCGTAGCCGATGATTACCAAGATCCCCAGGGTGAGCTCAACCACATCTTCAGAGGGCCGTCTGCATATGAGTCCAAGAGGAAGCAGAAGCTTACAGCACGCGAGATCAACTCAGTCTCTGCAGCAGACAACCCCTAATACCTACGCTGGTCAGAAACCCCAATAACGTTCGACCGCGTAGATCATCCCAATCGGTTTACTCGTCCGGGACGCTATCCACTCATCCTAGACCCAGTCGTCAGGAGCATCAAATTGAAGAAGGTTCTCATAGATGGAGGCAGCGCTCTCAACATTCTATTCGCCAAAACCCTGGACGAGATGAAGATACCTCGTTTAGAGCTATAGCCGAGTACAGCGCCCTTCCATGGGGTAATCCCCGACCTATCTTCCACTCCACTCGGACAGATAACTCTGCCAGTCACTTTTGGCACGCGGGATAATTTTCACACAGAGAGTATTTGCTTCAGGGTTGCCGACTTCGAGATAGCGTATCACGCTATACTCGGACGACCGGTGCTAGCCAAGTTCATGGCGGTGCCACATTATACCAACATGATGCTCAAGATGCCAGGGCCACCCAGAGTTCTTTCCTTTCGCAACGATGTCAAGCAAGCCTTCACCTACGACAAGGAGAGCTACGAGCTGGCTCAATCTCAAGAAGCGGCAATCAGACGCAACAGCATTCGGCTATCTGCTACAACTTCTATTGAGGACGATTAGGTTTCGGCCAAGAAAGCAGCAAAGTCGGGAATTTCAGCGGATTCTGAAACCAAAAAGATCCCCCTGGACTCTATCGACCCCTCCAAAACTGCTCTAGTCAGGACCAGACTCGACCCCAAATAGGAATACGCGCTCGTCACCTTCTTCCAGGCAAACAGGGACATCTTTGCTTGGAAACCTTCCAACATGCCTGGTGTACCTAGGGAGGTGATCGAGCATTACCTCAATGTCAAGACGGACGCCAAGCTAGTCAAACAACAGCTATGGCGCTTCACACAGGACCGCAAAGATGCTGTTCAGGAGGAGATAACCAAGCTCCTTGTAGCCGGGTTCATCAAAGAGGTCTACCACCCAGATTGGCTGGCAAACCCAGTCCTAGTCTGGAGGAAGAACGGTAAATGGCGCATGTGCATCGACTACACCGACTTAAATAAGGCATGCCCCAAAGATCCATTTGGTCTACCTAGAATAGATCAGGCAGTGGATTCAACTGCGGGGTATGAACTTCTTTGCTTTCTCGACTGTTACTCGGGATACCACCAAATCAGCTTGAAGGAGGAGGACTGCCTGAAGACTTCATTTATCACGCCGTTTGGAGCATGCTGCTACATCACTATGCCGTTCGGGTTGAAAAACGCTAGAGCAACGTATCAATGAGCAATTCAGCGGTGTCTACACACTCAGCTCGAGTGCAATGTAGAAGCATATGTCGACGACGTGGTAATCAAGACAAAATCCAGAGAAGACCTCATCGCTGATTTGGAAGAAACTTTTCAAAACCTCCGGAGGTTCAAGATGAAGTTGAATTCGGAAAAGTACACTTTCGGTGTACTGTCCGGAAAGCTACTCGGCGTCATCGTATCGCACCGAGGCATCGAGGCCAATCCAGAGAAAATCAACGCTATCATGAACATGGCACCCTCAACTAGCCAGAAGGACGTCCAAAAGCTGATAGGGTGCATGGCGGCACTCAGCCCGACTTGGTGAACGGGGCATGCCCTTCTTCAAACTACTGAAAAAACCGGACAATTTTCAATGGACACTCGAAGCCTAGCATGCCTTCGAAGACTTTAAAAAATTTCTCACATCACCACCAATGTTGGCGTCACCTATGCCCCAGGAACCGCTAATGTTATACTTGGCGGCAACCACTCAGGTAGTCAGCACAATGCTGGTAGTCAAGAGATCCGATCCAGGTCCTATACAGAAAATTCAACGGCCAGTATACTTTGTTAGCAAGGTCCTAGCTGACTCCAAAATGAGGTATCCTCAAGTCCAAAAGTTGTTATATGGCCTACTCATCACTGTCCAGAAGTTGGTGCACTACTTTTAGTCGCATCAAGTCACCGTTGTCACGTCATATCCACTCGGGGACGTCCTACATAACTACGAGGCCATCGGCCGAATCGCTAAATGGGCACTCGAGTTAATGGCGTTTGACATTATTTTTCAACCATGGACAACAATCAAATCTCAAGCTCTAGCGGAGTTTGTGGCCGATTGGACAGAAGTTCAGACGACTACAAACACGGACAAGCTAGAGCACTGGACGATGTACTTCGATGGTTCTTTACGGATCGGCGGCACAGGGGCTGGCATTGTATTAACGTCACCCACCGGCGAAAAGCTTAAGTACGTCCTCCAGATTCACTTTCCAGCTTCCCACAATGTCATCGAGTACGAGGCACTTATCCATGGGCTCCGCATTGCCATATCACTCGGCATCCGATGACCAGTTGTGCGCGGGGATTCTCAACTCGTGGTCAGCCAAGTCATGAAAGACTGGACATGTCTCGATGATAACATGTTGGCATATTGCCAGGAAGTCAGAAAACTAGAAAACAAGTTCGACGGGCTGGAGATAACTCATGTATTACGACAATACAACGATGCTTCAGACAAATTGGCCAATATGGGAACCAAACGAGAAATGGTCTCGACTGGGATTTTTGTCGAACAATTACTGGAGTCATCAGCCAAGAAGAAACCAGTGCTTGAATAGTTGAAGACTAAACCTACCCCGGCAACAAATGAAGTACTAATCATCTCTCAAGATTGGCAGACTCCAGTTCTCAAATTCCTCTTGGAAGACGAACTCCCAGACGAATGCAGTGAAGCTGAATGAATCAAGCGTCGAAGCAAATGTTTCCTAGTAGTCGGAGAAGACCTGTACTGCAGAAGCGCATCCGGGGTCCTTATACGCTGTGATGAAGACATCGCTAGCTCGGATATGACCATAGCTATCTCATGTATTCATCAATCAAAGGTGTATGCTTTCTACATAAGATTTAAGTGTTATATATTTGAACAGCCGTTATTACACCATGAGTTTTGTGTGTTCTCGTTTACACAGATACTTGCTAGGGTGAAGGAAAAGAGACCGAGTGCAAGGCACGCATGGATGATCATAGAAGTTGATTGGGGACCAAACCAAGACCTTACCCAAGTCTACTCCTACATTACCACGTCACTTTTGGTCTATAGAAAGCAAGAGATAAAGTTCTACATATTTTGGATTCGGATTGGGACCTCCTGACAGCATCAACTTCAAACGGACCTAGCCACTGATCCAGAAGGACTCTCGGGGCCCATGAGTACTTGTTGGAAAGATTATGGAGTCTACTTTCAGATGGCTTTGGTCTCACATCAAAATTTCTCCTGAGCTGTCCAGAATTGTCAAAACAAGACATGTACCTCTTCCAGTCCGAGTCTGTTTTGGGCCTTGGGCCTTGTAATTGTGTCGTGGGCTAAGCCCAAGGGGTGTGCACCCTAGGGTTAAACCTAGGACATCCCAACTCATATATATTCAGTAGCCGTCATCGTTTAGAGTTGGGTTTTACTTAGATTATTCTACCATTGTAGTTTCGTTGTCTAGATTGGTTTGTAGAACCCCAACTTCGTGTGCTAAACATTCATCTGCAATTCAGATTACGTTCTTTCTTGTTCTTGTGAGTTCCTGCAATTGCTTGCAGGGATAAAACCTTCGTGGTGAGGTCGACTACGTGAGAGCATGGTTGATAATGACAAGACGTGCGGGTGTAGCGGTTGTGAGGTGATGATCGCTGATCGGAAGCCTCAAAACGTGAACGTCTTCACGTCGCTAAATCGAACCTATCGGAAGATCGGGCATCTAGTATCGCATCAAGAGGTATCAGAGCATCAGGTTGCCCGATAGTTATCCTGTGTGTTTTCTTCTGTTAAGTTTTGTTTTCCCTTACCTAGAGTCCAGAAAACCCAAAAATTTATTACCATCGTGTTCTTCATAGTGTTAGGTTTATCCCTTGTCCAAACCCCTTTGTGCCTTTGCAAAATTTTTTTAGTTTCATTTTGTTGAGTCTATGTCCTAGGTCAAGTTAGTGGTCGCTAGTTTAGAGTCGTGTCGTGGTTCTAGTTCTAGCTATTGCGTTGCGCAAGAGCCTGCCTTGAGAGATCGAGTTCTACTCGGTTTCGGACTGCAAGCCGCCTTGAGCTTTTAACCCACTTTCGCAAGCTTTTTTAGATAGGTTGCAAGCAGCCTTGTGTCAATCACCCTACATCGCTAGCCTCCTTGTCAGCCCCGCTTGACCTATTGGCACTTATAATCTAGTCGAAGCAACAGGGTTGAGCCGCGAAACCCTAGTTTGCGCTACCTGTCTTAAAACAGCCATAACTTTTACATACGAACTCGGAATTGGGCAATTTTATATTTGTGGACATCTACAGAAAATTTTAGATCTACTTCTCCCCCACTTTGTTGGGTTTGGCCGATCTAAAATAGTAAAATTTGGCTTGCAAGACTGAGTTTTCAAGCTCCGAAGTTCCTGCACGCTTTTCAGAGCGCCTCTGCATGTTTTTCCAGGGTCACTCTGTGCATTATACCGAGCTGCCAATTTTTGTGGTTGCTTCTTGTGTACTAGGTGTACTCCTAGAAGAAAAAAAAGAAAAAAAAAGAAAAGATAACAAAAGAGAAAAAAGAAAGAAAAGGATAGAGAGCTGTTTTAAGTGAGCAGTCTTGCGGAGCTGATCTTTCAAGATATTCAAGAGACTTGGTGAGAGAGAGTTGTCCTAAGTCCTTTGTTTCTTACTCTCACTTGTTAGGCTGGTTCTAGGAACGTGTCTCGGCCAGTAACTGCTACAAGTATTTGGAACACTTATTTAGCTTTGCTATTCTGTTATTGAATTTTGCTAGCCCTTGCTACAATACATTGCCTTCTGAGATCCACACACTTCTGGTCAGTACAGGTTGATCCTCGTAATCGCACCCCTACCATCATCAAACATCCCACCTCTCCGAGTCGTACCGCCTGCTACAATTGGTAAGATTCTTGTAAGAGCAAGGTAAGACACTTGAGAGTGTGTTCTAGTGCCTAGTAGTTCATAGGGATCATACTTTTGTGCTGTTTGTTTCCTATTTTCTACTAACCATGACAGGTGAGGTGAATGATTTCGCTAATTCTGCTTCAAAAGAGGAGATCACTAAGCTAGATCAGAAGATTGAGGAAAATATAGCTGCCGTGAATGCTATGCGGGAAGACCTCCAGGCTATAGTGGGGAGCATTACCACCCTCACTAATAGCATCAAGCAGCTGGTAGCAAACCGTCACCCAACACCACCACTTGTTGATGATGATGGAGGTAATGAAGAGGAGGAAGCCGACAATAGTGATGCACACGCTGAACTTCATGACGAGCGCCTATGACAACGGCTTCGATTCAACCGGCAAGGTATGGGAGGTAACCGCCACCAAAGGCGAGGTAATGATGATCCTTTTGCTAAAGTAAAATTTACCTTGCCTTCCTTTTCTAGAAAATATGACCCTAAGGCTTATTTAGATTGGGAGATGACTGTAGAGCAGAAATCTAATTCCCATCTAGTTCCTAAAATTCATAGGGTTAGGCAAGCTACAAGTGAGTTCAAGGTTTTTGCTAAAATCTAGTGGCAAGAATTAGGTAATCTCAACTTACAACCTGATACATGGGATAGGTTAAAACAAGCCATGCGAAATAGATTTGTTCCTCTTTCCTGTCAACGTGACTTACGTAAGAAACTGCAATGTTTAGAACAAGGTACTATGTCTGTTCCGGAGGGTTACACTGAGCTTCAGAAGAGCATGATTCATTGTGGGGTAGTGGAGGATACAGAGGATAAATCTATCATTTTATGGTGGTTTGAGGTGTGAAATTCAGGATATTGTTGATTATAAGGAATATAGTAGTGTCAATCGTTTGTTCCAGCTTGCTATGCTTGCAGAGAAAGAATTACAGGGACGTCAACAGAGGAACCGGAGCAACTTTGGCGTTTCCTTCATGCCACGAACAACGACAACCGTAGGATTGACTAAGCTGTTCCCTTCTTCGTGTAATCGTACAACGCCACCACCAGTGAGCACGCGTTCTTCCCCTACCGCTGCTGCTGTAGCAACGCCGTCACCACCACCAGCTTCAGGTAAAACTTCTATGCAGGTATCTGAGAAGAACCAAGGTAACGAGGAAAAGAAGGAAGACATAGAGAAAGCTGTTGTTCCATGCATGTTTCAAAATGGTTTAATTAAGAGTGCACCTATAATTTTTGAAAATGAGAACAAAGGTAACAGAAATGGTGCTACATTCATTCAAGGTATGGACCATTCTGATGTGCTATACATGTCCACAAATCATGTTAGTTTAGAGCGATCACCAGTGGAATCGTGTGTTAAATTACCTTTGTCACACGATGATTTGGTTCCTATTTCTTGTGATAAAGAAGAGTTGTGCAATGGTTCACTTATATCCATGCCACAACTAGTGAATGAACATGTTAGTAATGTTGTTGAACCACCATGTGCTGATTTTAGACATATTGTTCACATTGCTAGCGAGAATGAAGAGCTTAGATTGCTATCTTCTTTAAATACTTGGGGCTATATTCAATTTGATGATCTTTGTCCACTCAATTGTTTATAAAAGAAATTATTTGCTAGATCTGATTTGCCATGTCCTTCTCATGTGATTTTTCATGTTATTGGCAATTATGATAATAAAGGAGAATATAATGTGCATAGAGTATACATTTGTTCGAATTTTAATATACCTCCTTTTCATAATGACATGTCTTGTCTAGGGGACCGCATGAGTATAAATAATTCTCTATCTAGTTTCTCTAGTTGTTTAAATGAGTTGCAGGTTGGTTTGCAAGGAGAGTGTTGTGAGCTGCACGACACTACAAAGTGTTCTACGTGTTTTAAAATTTTAGAATCCAATCATATGCACAGCACTACCTTAACCTATGTTGTAAAAGATAAAGATATGTTGATTAGGCTTAATGACAAGGTGAAACTACGGACGGTTTCCAATCAAGAAGGGGAGGATGATGAGGACATCACTAGCTCGGATATGACCATAGCTATCTTATGTATTCATCAACCAAAGGTACATGCTTTCTACGTAAGATTTACGTGTTATATATTTGAACAGCCGTTACTGCACCATGAGTTTTGTGTGTTCTCGTTTGTAGAGATGCTTGCTTGGGTGAAGGGAAAGAGACCGAGCACAAGGCACGTATGAAAGATCAAAGAAGTTGATTGGGGACCAAACCAAGACCTTACCCAAGTTTACTCCTACATCACCACATCACTTTTGGTCTATAGAAGGCAAGCGATGAAGTTCTACACGTTTTAGATTCGGATTCAGACCTCCTGACAGCATCAATTTCAAACGGACCTAGCCGCTGATCCAAAAGGACTTCGGGCCCATGAGTACTTGTTGGAAAGCTTATGGAGTTTACTTTCAGATGATTTTAGTCTCACATCAAAATTTCTCCTGAGCTGTCTGAAATCGTCGAAACAAGACACGTATCTTTTTCAGTCCGAGTCTGTTTTAGGCCTTGGGCCTTGTAATTGTGTTGTGGGCTAAGCCCAAGGAGTGTGCGTCCTAGGGTTTACCCTAGGACGTCCCAACCCATATATATTCAGTAGTCATTGTCGTTTAGAGTTGGGTTTTGCTTCGATTAATCTACCATTGCAGTTTCGCCGTCTAGATCAGTTTGTAGAACCCCAACTTCGTGTGCTAAACATTCATCTGTAATTTAGATTGCGTTCTTCCTTGTTTTTATGAGTTTCTTCGATTTCTTGCAGGGATAAAACCTTCGTGGTGAGGTCAACTACATGAGAGCGTGGTTGATAACGACAAGACGCGCGGGTGTAGCGGTTGCGAGGTGACGATCGCTGATCAGAAGCCTCAAAACGTGAACGTCTTCACGTCACCAAATCGAACCTATCGGAAGATCGGGCACCTAGTCTCGCATCACGCTATGTCACACCCGAGGAGGGCAAGCAGATCCTGCAATCAGTCCACTTGGGTATCTGTGGCAACCATGCCGCATCTAGGACATTAGTCGGAAAGGCTTACAGGCAGGGTTTTTTCTGGCCGACTGCAGTAACAGACGCTAAAGATATAGTTCGCACATACGAGGGATACCAATTCTATGTAAGACCAACAAATCTTCTAGCTCAAGAACTTCAAATAATTTCAATCTCTTGGCCCTTTGCGGTTTGGGGACTTGACATGGTCAGGCCGCTCAAAAAAGCGGTAGGAGGGTTCACACACTTGTTCGTCACAGTAGATAAATTCACAGAGTGGATTGAGGCAAAACCCATTGCTACCATAACAGCGGGACGAGCAAAGGACTTCATCATGAGTATTTTATACCGATTTGGGGTTCCTAACCACATCATAACAGACAACGGTACTCAGTTCATGGGCGGCGTGTTTCAAGATTTCTGTGACAATTTTGGTATCAAGATCTGTTATGCCTCTGTGGCGCACCCACAAAGCAATGGGCAAGTTGAGCGTGCCAATTGCATGGTCTTACAAGGTATCAAAGCTAGGGTGTTCGACCGACTACAACCATATGTAGGGTGGTGGGTACAAAAACTCCCATCCGTTCTCTGGTCTCTAAGAACCACGGTTAGTCGGGCAACAGGGCAATCCCCTTTCTTCCTAGTCTATGATGCTGAGGCTATGTTACCAATCGAGTTAGAGTTCGGCTCTCTGCAAGTTCGGGCCTACTCAGAAGACGAATCAAACAAAACCCGATTGGTCGAACTCGATCAGTTGGAAGAAGCGAGGGATATTGCAACTATCCAGTCGGCAAGGTATCTTCAAGGCCTATATCGTTATCACAGTCAAAATGTCCGTGGCCGCGCCTTTTTGGTAGGAGATCTCATCTTGAGAAAAATACAAACCACCAAAGATAGGCATAAACTATCCCCTCTGTGGGAAGGGCCATTCATTATCGCTGAGGTGACACGTCTAGGCACCTACCGATTGAAAACTGAAGATGGTGCCCTCGTTAGCAACTCATGGAATATAAAACAACTACGTCCTTTCTATACCTGAGTACAAAGTTTTCTCTTTGACTCACTACATCACTTGTTTCAACCGACTAGTGAGTTGGGAGCTGCATGTACTATGTGCCTTGTTAATAAAATACGAGCTTGTTTTATTTTAGTTGTGAAGTTTTACAATGATTATGTGATGTTTGCCCGAGTATAGCTTTTAGAAGTGAACGTTTTTTCTTAAGTTCCTATCGATCTATTCGGCGCAGACTACATAGTCGGGTGATGCTAATGACAACTAAGAATAAACAAGTACTCGGCAATATTTTACAAAATATACATGCTTTCACCAAAGGTTATATATACATCAACTGCATAATCACTTGTTTTCTACATACCCAGGTCTCTTGCGATCGCCTCTGCAGTTGGCCTTGCCTGGCTGATCAACTCTAGTGCTTCTTCAGGTGTTGTCTCTTCAGCAAAACCCTCACCAATGGCCTTGATATCTACTCTGGGGTAGATCGATTTGGTCATAGCGAGGGTTTGGGCCATGCCAATGGCGACATGCTCATCCAAGTATTTTTTTCAAGATGCTCGGGGCTTCACTAAGGCACGCCTGCACCTGGGAGACTGTACTGAAGCTGGTCCCAATGTGGTAAGGCTCCATAATGTCAAGGAGTCCTTTCACAGATTCAGCAAGAATTTCCCGTGATTCCTTGACAACCTTAATCTCCTCTGCAAAGGTGCTGAATTGGGTCTGGGCATTAGCTTTCAAAGCTGTTCAGATTCATCGACAAGTATACTTGTTAGCCAAACAATGCAATCGGAGTAACAAGAAGACGGATAAGGTTATTGTCAGGGAAGAGGCTTACTTGCATAGTTGGCCTCCACTTTGACTTTGGCCTTCTCTAGTTCGGCTTTGGCCTTTTCAGCTTCCTTCAGCTTGATTTCCTGTTGTTTCTTCTCTTCTGCTTGGGTTTTCAACTCGGCTTTGAGGGTTGCAAATTAGAATAGTCAAGAACTCGAGATTGCAGTCAGAACTCAACAAGGCAGTTGGGAATCAACAAGGCTGGAGAGATATATTCGGGATTTACTCGAGAGGATAATACAGAAGACTTACTTCTAATCTTCTCGGCTAGAGCCCACTTCTCATCCCTAAGCTGATCCACCGTTCCCCTTAGCCAAATTTCCTTCTCTTGGCTAGCCCGTTCCAAGTCGTCCTTGGCAGCTTGGAGCTGGCCCAGTCGTTAAAGATGGCAGGCGAGCTGGATCAGGACCTTGTTCACTTTCTCCGAGCGGTCAACAATCTTCTGCTTAGAGCAAAGCAGAGCAAAACATAATCAAATGGCGGAATATCAAATTAAGGAGAACCGTCAAGAGCTCAATGTGGCAAGATTTGCTACACACCTGAACTCCCTTGGATGCGGTGATTGCAACACGAAGAAGAACTTCACGCTCCCTTGCCGTAGCTTGCTCATCATGCTCATAGCTCTCTGCGACTCCCTCAGGGGATGCCCAATGGAATGTTCTCGGGAAGTTGCGAGGAGGGCCTTCGAGCCGGGGAATGTCAACTTCATCAGAAGACGACGATGATATAAGTGATGATGGGGTCCTGGCCCTAGACTCAGTGGCTGCTGGGGCTTCGGCGATTTGCTTAGGGGCTGGAGCAGTGACTTCAGCACTCCCCCCTTGGTCTTGCTCATCATGCTCGTAGCTCTCCGCGACTCCCTCAGGGGATGCCCAATGGAATGTTCTCGTGAAGTTACGAGGAGGGCCTTCGAGCCGGGGAATGTCAACTTCATCAGAAGACGATGACGATTAAGTGGCGATGGGGTCCTGGCCCTGGACTCAGTGGCTGCTGGGGCTTCAGCGGTTTGCTCAGGGGCTGGAGCAGCGGCTTCAACACTCCCCCCTTGGTCAGCTGGCACTATTGGGCCTGCTGTCAAGACTGCTTCAACTTCTATAGCTAGGGCAGTCTCTGGCTCGACAGACGAACTTGTTGGTGTTGGCTCGGCTGGGGATGACACGGTAGCAGGAGCATCTAGCATGGTCTCCTTGAGATCAATGTTAACTCACTTCCTGCACAATAAGTCAAGTATCAAGATACTATCGCATCATTTAAGACTCTTGGAAAATTGAAAATTGCTTACCTCTTGGAAATCTTGAATCTCCACGAGGGAGCTCCAGAAGCTATTGGCGGTGGAGAGCTGCTGGCTGTCGGGCTAGTCGGCGCAGCAGTCGGCGGTGGTGTTTTACTTCTAGTCGGCCCTATTTCTGGAGCAGCCGACTGGGGTGTCGTGCTACTCAGCAGCACCGCCCTTGGGCTCAATGTTGCTGATCTTGTACTCGGCGGCGTTGGCCTTGAGCTTGACGTTGATGGCCTCGGACTCGGAGGAGAAGGCCTCGGGATTGACGACCTAGGGGCTAAACTGGTGGGGTCCTTAATCATCAGGCTCCTCGGCGCTGCGCTAGGCTTGCTTGTTCTCTTCCTGCCCAGATCCTCAATGGATTTCTTCCCAGCTCTCTTGGAGCTGGGTTGAGGAGTAGAAGGACTGGCCAGCCTCTTCTTCGTTTTTGTGGCCGACAAGGTTTGGGAGTCATCGTCAAATTCTTCACACTCCTACAAATGTTTCAACAACATACCTCATACATTGGAGGATGTTTCTAGACAAATATCCCCAAATATTCATCACAAATAAATAGCAATGCCAAATCAGCTGTTTCAAGATTACCTATGGTCGAGACCTTTTCTGGCTGTAAGCAGCAGTGGCGCGCTCGGCATCTTCAGTTTCCACAACCCCGTTGATGAAAAAGCCAAGCAAGGTGTTGGTCACCTTGTTCTTATTAGTCAAATCCGAGTATTCTTGGCTGGGATCATTCTTGCCCTGGTAAATCCTAGCCAAAATGGCTTCTCAGCTTCAGTGGCCTGGTGCGGCGGTTCAGGAAACACCTCGCCACCCAGGGACCAGTTAATCCCGAGCTCTTCAGTCTCTATTAGTTGGTACACTTGGCCCATCTCTTCATAGTTCGGCACAAAAGATCAGCTGGGCAGGACCACCGGAGAAGAGCCAGTGAAAGGGGGTAGAAAAGGTTCGAGATCAGAGCACTAGAACCATTCTCTATGACAACCCTTGAGGGAAGTTTTCAAAGGAACAGAGAGATAAATCTTCTTCATTTCATTCCTGAGTTGAAGACCAGCTCCCCCAATCACTTGGACTTTACTTTTGGACGGCTAGGGCTTGATGTGGAATAAATACCGAAAAAGTTTGAAATAGGGCTTAATCCCTAGAAAACATTCGCACAATGTGGCAAAGATGGAGATTTGCATAATAGAGTTGGGATTCAGATTCACCAATTCCAGTTGATAGAAGGATAGAAGTTGGCGGAAGAAATCTGAAGAGGAAAGGGCGAGACCGCAGTGGAAAAAAGAGGTGAAGGTGACAGTCTCACCAGATCGGGGCGCAGGAATAGATTCCCCTTCGGCGGTGCGCCAATGGATGACTTCTCGCTGCTGCAGTATCAGTTACTTCTCCAAATACTTCAGCTTTGTCAAGCCGCAATCTGAGACCGGCCAAGCCTCCGCGGACACCTCAAGGATCTCGAGCGATGCTCTCGGCTTTGTTGGAAGTGAGAAAATTTGGGGGAAATTCTTTGGAAGGCTTTGGATGGATGCAGCGGAGCAGAATCACACGAGTTTTGCACGAGAGACGCCGGCTATGGCAAACCCTAGCAAGACACAGTGAAAAGTTTTGGCGTGGAAGCTGAAAGGCGAAACGATTGGCGGATTGGAGAAGATGAGGGAATCTTTTCTCTCTCTCCCCGCTTTTATAGAGCCTGTGCTAATAAGTGGGCTTGGGCCCGCTTATTCGGTACTGGGCCACAAGATATGAGTTTCTAATCGCATGCTCTGTAGAGCAGACTTATAGCTGTGTTAAAATCACAATACAGATGCTATTCACAGAAACCGATTAAATAATCAGATATGCTTCATGAAAGCCTAATTGCTGGACACATGTGTTCAGGTATCTGTATTATTTACTAGGTATTGAAGATACATCCTTACAAGGATCGACAGTTGGTCTCCATTAAAATTGGAGATGCAGGTATCTCTCAAGTACACCTGGCCACATATTGGGTTAAAATCCAGGAGTGGTACTTGGCTTACATGCTTACCCACCAATTGCCATGAGCAAAAATTATTCCAGCTGACATGATGCTAAAGAGTCTACATACCGAGTAGTATACTACTCGAGAAAGATTATAAGGTTAAACATCTTTGACTTTATGTTTAATTGTTTTATAATTAAGCGCAAAGTCGGGGGCTACACCTAATAGGTGCGCCTATTCGGCGCACGCTATTCATAATTTTCTATGAAGCCCTTCATAGCTTTGTTGCCAATTGACATGAAGCAGAACTCGGGAGAAGAAGCACTCGAACAAAGAGTACTCGGGAGTAATGCACTCGAGAATTCTTCACCGTGGAGGATGAGCACTCGGCATCAGCTGTGACTCAACTATGAAGGTCTCAGGGGTTACTGTCGGTGCCATGGGCCCTGGGTATCTCATGGGAAGCTATTGGGCCACTCGAACAGAGGATGAGCCTATCCTTGTAATTAGGAATACAATGGGACTCGGCATACATAACCTTGTACGACAGGGAAGGATATAGTCCTAGTCGGGCACATTGTATTCCTAGAAGGAAATTCCTTAGTCGTAGTCTGACTGGGATTCCTACTCTGTAACCCTGTCCCCCAGTATATAAGGGATGGTAGGGCGCCCCCTAAGGGCAGGATCACCAAGATCACCACGATCAGAATCATACAACTTCAAAGGCAATACACAACAACTGGACGTAGGGTATTATCTCATCTCGAGGGCCTGAACCAGTATAAATCGCTTGTGTTCCTTTGCAATCCATTGAGTTTCGGTCCGACGAGTAGCCCTATATATTTATTGCCGATATAAAACATCGACAGATCTTGACCGTAAGATTTCTCCGAGATTCATCCTACCTGTTGGATCGTCTCGATCCAATCCATATGAGCCACTAGATCCACATAAAATGTCGGATCAATCTTGGCCATTTAAATCCATCCAGATCGAATCCCAACCGTTGACTCTTTTTTATCTAGTCAGAGCCACGTCAGCCCTAGCCAGTCCGCCTTAGCTGCCACCTGAGCATTTTATCCACGTGTGCTACCACGTCATTGACCCACCACCTGTCTCCATCTCCCGGTCCATGGACCAATTCCACCATGGACCAAGTCATTGACCAGTGGGCCCTTCCCAATTTTCTATACAAAAACAATCCCTTTATTAATTAATTTCCGAAGGAATATTCCAGGGAATATTCATTTCCAATTCTTTTCAGATTCTCTCTGAATTTAATATTCTGAAGGCCATAACTTTTCCGTCTGAACTCTGATTCGACCTGTTCTTCTTCCTAAATTCATCTAAAATCGTGATCTACCTGTTTATGTACTTTTTATGTATTTTTTATTTGGGGTTTCTTAGAGTTTTTCCTTGTTTTGCGTGTAGTCACATAGATTTTGTGTTTCAGAGGATCGCAAAGTCAGCAGAAGAATTTGGAAGATCAAACGAAGACTTTTCTTTTGCAAGGCAAGTCACACAACAATCTCCTTGAGCATGTTAATCCTATTTGTGAAAATTATTTTATTTTAATATTATTGCATGCAACGCTTTTGAATGTCATTATTATGGCTATTTATTTATTATTCCGATATTCCTTGTTTATGGCCAATATTTTGCTATTGATATCTATACCTTGATACCCGAGATAAATAATACTGACTAGCTGGATGAATATTTACCGATGTGGCTAGATTATTTAGGATCGGCTTATTTAGTCCACACATGCCAGTTGTCAATAAGTCCATGCATTTGGGCGTTGAGCCGTCTTGGGGGAAGGTATTTGATCACCCCTATCAGAGACCGGAGGCTTGGCGGGAGGCTCTCCTATTGTGTGAGTTATATGGATGGTCTTGTCACAATCTCTATTCGGGTACTTTTGAGTATCGTGACGCATGGCTGACATGATGTTGAGATTGTGTCTTGTGGGTAAAGTTGTACACCTCTGACCAAAGTAAAACTATTCGAATGGTCATGCCCGCGGTCAATGGGCAGGCCTAACAATGTTTTCTGTGATTAGTCCCACACTACTTAATGATGATAATAGATCATGGGATCTTGATAGCTCCAGTTTGGAGAGTTATGGTTTTGTGCCTCAACTGCATTAGAGTGCTGTTTAGTGGATGGTTAAATGTTGATATTAATTAAACTATTCTATTTTCAATGCTTTTAAACGCAAATGTTTTAAATGCTGATTTATGTAAATAAACCATACTATGCCTATTCTTTGGAATCCTTGTTGCATTATTTTGCATTTCTTGTTTGGCTTGTTGAGTACGGTGGGTGGTACTCAGTCTTGCATTACTGCTATCATCAGAGTGGAGACTTGTGAGGAAGAGAAGTTTGGTGTTTGGCTTATACCCTAGTTGAGCTAACTGTGGCTTGGTGTTGCTTCGCTAGGTTGCCGTTCCGCTGCTATTTTCTTTGGTGTGAGGACTAAGTGCCTATGTTATAAGTATTTATCGTTTATCGTTTTGGTTATGTTTATCAATTGTCAATTTTTGTACCTCGGCTGATTCCTAGATGAGGGTTTTATTGTACAAATTAGCTTTGAAAATTCTGATAAATTTCTGGGCGTGACAAGTTAGTATCAAAGCCAATCTTGACTGTAGGATAAGCCAAACGGTCAGACACTAAGGACATCCTTTTTAAAAAAAAATTATTTGTAAAAATCTTCTTGCTCTCCCTTTTCTATGTTTGATTTCTCTCTTCTTACTCCCAATCAGAGGAATCAGAAAAAGGATTACTAATTTAAACCTTTCAACTTTGTTTTAGATGGCCAATAGAAAAAGTGTGTACTTTGGAGACAGTGGTTTCTTGGCAGAGCTTCGCCGCATGGCTGCTAAGATCGGATACGAGACTTTGCCAGTATACCACCACACCATTGCCAATAGCGGTATGGACCTTTGCTTGAAGATTATGGTGACTCTCGACTCCAACCGAGAAGATCTTCCTCGACTCACCTTCGCCGCTGAAGCTAATCATTACCTGTCTGCTTGAGAAGAGGTCTCTTATGAAGTGATGCGAGGGTAGGTGCCCGATCTTCCGATAGGTTCGATTTGGCGACGAGAAGACGGTCACGTTTTGAGGCTTCCGATCAGCGATCGTCACCTCACAACCGCTACACCCACGCGTCTTGTCGTTATCAGCCACGCTCACATGCAGTCGACCTAACCATGAAGGATTTGCTCCTGCAAACAATCGAAGAAATTTGCAAGAACAAGAAAGAACACAATCTAAATTGCAGATGAATGTTTAGCACACGAAGTTGGGGTTCTACAAACCGATCTAGACGATGAAACTACAATGGCAGAATAATCTAAGCAAAACCGAACTCTAAACGATGATGCCTACTGAATATATATGAGTTGGGACGTCCTAGGGTTAACCCTAGGGCGCACACCCCTTGGGCTTAGCCCACGACACAATTACAAGGCCCAAGGCCTAAAACAGACTCAGACTGAAAGAGGTACGTGTCTTGTTTCGACGATTCCGGATAGCTCAGGACGAATTTTGACGTGACCAAAACCATCTGAAAGTAGACTCCGTAAGCTTTCCAACAAGTACTCATCGGCCCCGAAAGTCCTTCTGGATCAGCGGCTATGTCCGTTTGAAGTTGATGCTGTTAGGAGGCCCAAATCCAAATCCAAAACGTGCAGAACTTCATCTCTTGCCTTCTATGGACCAAAAGTGATGTGGTGATGTAGGAGTAGACTTGGGTAAGGTCTTTGTCTGGTTCCCAATCAACTTCTTTGATCATCCATGCGTTCCTTGCGCTCGGTCTCTTTCCCTTCACTCAAGCAAGTATCTCTGCAAACGAGAACACATAAAACTTATGGTGCAGTAATGGCTGTTCAAATATATAACACATAAATCTTACGTAGAAAGCATGCACCTTTGGTTGATGAATATATAAAGTAGCTATGGTCATATCCGAGCTAGTGATGCCCTCATCATCCTCCCATTCTTGATTGGAAACCGTCCACGGTTTTACTTTGTCATTAAACCTGATGAATATATCTTTATTTTTCACAACATAGGGTGAGGTAGTGTTGTGCATGTGGTTGGATTCTGAAATTTTTAAACACGGACAACACTTTGTAGTGTCGTGCAGCTCACAACACTCTCCTTCTTGTAGATCAACCTGCAACTCATTTAAACAACTAGAGGAACTAGATAGAGAATTATTTATACTCATGCGGCCCCCTAGACAAGACATGTCATTATAAAAAGAAAGTATATTAAAATTCAAACAAATGAATACTCTATGCACATTATATTCTCCTTTATTATCATAATTACCAATAACATGAAAAATCACATGAGAAGGACATGGCAAATCAGATCTAGCAAATAATTTCTTCTCTAAACAATTGAGTGGACAAAGATCATCAAATTGAATACAGCCCCAAGTATTTAAAGAAGATAGCAATCTAAACTCTTCATTCTCGTTAGCAATGTAAACAACATGTCTAAAATCAGCATATGGTGGTTCAACAACATTACCAACATGTTCATTCACTAGTTGTGGTATGGATATAAGTGAAGCATTGCACAACTCTTCTTTATCACAAGAAATAGAAACCAAATCATCGTGTGACAAAGGTAATTTAACACACGATTCCACTGGTGATTACTATAAACTAACAAGATTAGTGGACATATATAGCATATCAGAATTGTCCATACCTTGAGTGAATGTAGCACCATTTCTGTTACCTTTGTTTTCATTTTCAAAAACTGTAGGTGCACTCTTAATTAAACCATCTTGAAACATGCATGGAACAACAAGTGGATCTTCTTTCTCTATGTCTTTCTTCTTTTCCTCATTACCTTGGCTCTTCTCAGATACCTGCAAAATGTCAGTGCCCAAAGCAATACGTTCGTTTTGCAATAACTCAAGTTTAGGTGAAGGCATCAGAACATTAGTATTATTACATTTATTTCTCAAAACCTCATGGTTTTTAATCTTTTCCCTCTCAAGATCATCTTTCAAAATTTTAGCAGGGGACATAGGTAGCAACTTAAATTTCTTGCCATTATGTGTGAAAGTGTACGTGTTGGTTCTACCACGGTGCACAACATCTCTATCATATTCCCAAAGTCTACCCAAAAGTAGAGAACATGCTTGCATTGGAACAACATCTAATATGATACTATCATGATAATTGGCTACTGAAAACTCTACTTTTACAATTTTACTTACCTTCAACTTACCGCAAGAATTGAACCACTGGATGTAATAAGGCCGAGGATGCAGTTGCGTCGGCAATCCAAGCTTCTCGACCATATCTGAACTTGCCAAGTTGCTATAGCTCTCGCTATCAATGATAATACGGCATGCTCGATTCATAACCAAAAACTTTGATTGGAACAAATTGTGGCATTGATTTTGCTCCGCTTTCTCTATTTGAGAACTTAGCACTCGTTGTACCAAAGTACTCTCATTATCCTGCAAAAGGTTAGTCACAGAAGAAGGGACAACAAGGGGTTGCTTCTCTAAATGACATACTTTATTTTTGTAACTGAAATTCTGAGATGGAGAAACAATTTTTTCTCGCATAAGCATTTTCATATCGTTCCAAGTTTGAGGCAATCTATCATGTGAAGACGTTATTAAATTTTGCCACCATATTAAAGCATGAGAAGTGAAGACACTAGCAGCATTCTTAATCTTTCATTTATCATACATATGACGATGAGAAAAAATTTTATCAATCGCAACTTCCCAACTCATGTATGCTTTAGCACCAAATCCATTATACGAAGGGGGAGATAACATAGTCTTACCTTCACTTGTCGAAGGTGATATGGCAACTAGGGTAGGGCTCTCATCTAAATTCTTCATCTCCTTTTCGTCCTTGGTGTGAACTATCATAGTTAGTGGAAGACAAGAAGAAATAGTAGCTGGTTGCTGATGTCGTCTCAATTGTTCATATTCACTAAGGAGACATTTCGTGCTCTCAGCTATCACTTGAAGGTCTTGTTGTATAGAGTTCATGCTATGTCATCACATTCCTGCCACTATTAGTAGAAAATAGAAAACAACACAAAAACGTTATCCCTATAAACTACTAGGTAGTGGATGGTGGAATCACACACTCTCAAGCAACCAAAAACATCTTACCGAACTCTTATGATATTCTTACCGATTGAAGTAGGTGGTACGACTGAAGAGGTGGGACATTGACAGTGGTGAGTGTTGTGATTACTCAGATCAAATCTGTACTGATAAGAAGTTTGTGGATCTTAGGAGACTCAAAAGTATGGTAGCAAGGATTAGCAAAAATTAATAACAGAATAGCAAAGCTGAATAAGTGTCCCAAATACTTGTAGCAGTGGCTGGCCGAGACACGTTCCTAGAACCAGCCTAACAAGCGAGAGTAAGAAACGAAGGACTGAGGATAGCTCTCTCTCACCAAGTCTCTCAAATATCTCGAAAGATCAGCAAGACTGCTCACTGAAAACAACTCTCTCTCAGCAAGTCGTACACTTCTTTTGTTCCCTTTTGCTTATCACTTTCTTTTTTTTACTCGATCTCTCTTTTTTTTCTTTTTTTTTGATATATTTTTTCTTAACTAGGAACTCAAAAATAGCAAAACCTCAGGAAGGAGCAGCTCAAGCCGATGTAAGATGTGGCATGGAGAGATTTGTGAGCGTGCTTTAAAACTCGTGCTGGAACTTTGGGGCTCGAAAACTCAGCCTTGCAGGCCAAATTTTGTTATTTTAGATCAGTTGAACCCAACGAAGTGGGGGAGAAGCGGATGTAAAATTTTCTGTAGATGTCCGCAGATATAAAATTTGCCCGATTTCAAGTCCGTATGCAAAAGTTATGGCCGTTTTAAGGAGGTAGCATGAACTAGGATTTTGCGGCTCAACCCTGTTGCTCCGGCTAGAGTATAAGTGCCAATAGGTCAAGCGGGGCTGACAAGGAGGCTAGTGATGCAGGGCGATTGACACAAGGCAGCTTGCGACCTATCTAAAAAGGCTTGCGAAAGCGGGTTAAAAGCTTAAGGCGGCTTGCAGTCCGAAACCGAGTAGAACTCGATCTCTCAAAGCAGGCTCTCGCGCAACGCAATAGCTAGAACTAGAACCACGAACACGACTCTAAACTAGCGACCACTAACTTGACCTAGGACACAGACTCAACAAAGCGAAACTGAAATAAATTTTGCAAAGGCACAAAGGGGTTTGGACAGGGGATAAACCAAACACTACGAAGAACACGGTGGTAATAAATTTTTGGGTTTTCTGGACTCTAGGTAAAAGAAACAAAGATGGATAGATGGGAACAGATAATACCTATCGGGTAACCTGTGCTCTGATACCACTTGACGCGAGGGTAGGTGTCCGATCTTCCGATAGGTTCGATTTGGCAACGTGAAGACGTTCACGTTTTGAGGCTTCTAATCAATGATCGTCACCTCGCAACCGCTAGACCCACGCGTCTTGTCGTTATCGGTCACGCTCGCACGCAGTCGACCTAACCACGAAGGTTTTGCTCCTGCAAACAAACAAAGAAATTTGCAAGAACAAGGAAGAACACAATCTAAATTTCAGATGAATGTTTAACACACGAAGTTGGGGTTCTACAAACCGATCTAGATGGTGAAACTATAATGGCAAAATAATCTAAGTAAAACCCAACTCTAAACGACGATGGCTACTAAATATGTATGAGTTGGGACGTCCTAGGGTTAACCCTAGGGCGCACACCCCTTGGGCTTAGCCCACGACACAATTACAAGGCCCAAGGCCCAAAACAGACTCGGACTGAAAGAGGTACGTGTCTTGTTTCGACGATTCCGGATAGCTCAGGACGAATTTTGACGTGACCAAAACCATCTGAAAGTAGACTCCATAAGCTTTCCAACAAGTACTCATGGGCCCCGAAAGTCCTTCTGGATCAGCGGCTAGGTCTGTTTGAAGTTGATGCTGTTAGGAGGCCTGAATCGAATCCAAAACGTGCAGAACTTCATCTCTTGCCTTTTATGGACCAAAAGTAACGTGGTGATGTAGGAGTAGACTTGGGTAAGGTCTTGGTTTGGTCCCTAATCAACTTCTTTGATCATCCATGCATTTCTTGCGCTCGGTCTCTTTCCCTTTACCCAAGTAAGTATCTCTGTAAACGAGAACACACAAAACTCATAGTGCAGTAATGGCTGTTCAAATATATAACACATAAATCTTACGTAGAAAGCATGCACCTTTGGTTGATGAATACATAAGGTAGCTATGGTTATATCCGAGCTAGTGATGCCCTCATCATGAAGCCTTATGCCAGCTCCATCATCGCTTCAACACTGCTCTATCAAATACGGTGTACCACTACCATCCCTCTCACAGTTGGTCAGGTTTGCAGAACGGTTGTGAGAATACTTGGTATGAAGACAACATGGTGATAGTACACATGAGGACAATGCTATATTATTTGGATGACCTTCATGACAATTACAAAGAAAGGACCAGAATCCAGCTGCATGCGCAGCAGATGAAGATTGACAAGCTACAGAGACAAGTGGATCAACTGACACAACAGAATCAGGAGCTGCGTAACAAGAGGATCCGAGAGTTAAAAAAGGAGCTAAAGGAACTAAAAGAAGAAGCAGATGCCCCTTCGCCTAGGGGAGACAACCCGCCAGTGGAAGCCAAGCGCCTTCACCTTGGATCAACTAGCGCCGCACCTAGAGAAGGAACGTCAAGACAGCCGAAGAAATCCAAGAGGCTCTCCAATTACCTTCCTAAAGCCTAAGCTGCACCCTCAAGATTAGTTCTTCTCGTTAGTTTAGTTGCATGTGTTAGGTTGCTTGTTAGTGTGCTGGTGCTTGCTCCTTTTGTGTTTGTGTGCTTGGGTAGCGTATGGCGTATGTCAGGTGGTGATATGGCCATACTAGTTTGACAATATAATAATCAAAACCCTATATGCATTACAGATCAGTAATAATTTAAATCTTTAGTAAAGAAGTTGCTCTTTCTCTTTGCTCTTCTCTCCCTGTTGATCACTTCACCACCGATAGGCGGTTTATACATGATGTTTTGGAGGAAGAGATTAAGTTCAACTGTTAGATCCTATAGACCACAATCATAACCCCGGTTCACCAAGAGTCAACTGGCCTCTGTTGAAAACAAGCCACTGTTTGGATGTGGAATTTTAAACGGAACTAGCCTACAGGATTGTGAGAACTATTTTTTTCTCCTGATGAGAGCTAGTGTTTGGGGATATGCCTGCAAGAAGGAGCTAAGACTTAAGTAGATCTAGGAAGGCTCAAGTAATAGGTGGTCAGTTCAAGATTATTTTACGACCAAATCTCAGAAGACAAAGCAGTCGGTCAGGAAGACGGATAGAACAGGATGTAGAATAGTAAGAGACAAGTCAAGCCAGGATTGATGGATTTTCCTCGCCGTGCCAACTTTCTGAGGACAACCCTACTCGCTGCAATCAAGATGACAGAAACAACATTGGGATATGGATAATTTCTCGAGACTGCGCCCGAAGCCATAATGCCAATCATCATAGAGACGCATCAACAGCGCCATCGTTATAGAAGTTAATACGGTAAAGTCATGACAAGTCGGTAGCATCAGAAGTTGGAAGAATAGAAAACATGCCTAACTCTCAATGGAGTTAGTGAAAGCCAGTTTATGTTGATGGAGTTAGTGAGAGCCAGTTTATGTCGACAGAGTTAGTGAAAGCCAGTTTATGTTGGGAAAAGTAAGCTTGACCAAGTTATTATCTTCAGGAGTAATACAAGTTGTCACCACGGTGCTAAGTCTACCTGCACGGATAGATGGTACCTAAGACAGAAGCATCAATGACAGAAGTCAAAAATGGAAGGATTTAAACGTCAAGCGAGATATCAGAGGACGAAGAGTCTTTTAACTCAAAACCCAATGGAAGACTTGGATCATTGGAGTAATAGTTAGGAGTTTCAGAATGTGATCATTTTGGAACAAGGATGACCTCATGTAACCCAAGAGCATGATTGGAAGATGTTCGAGTTACAGCTCCGTAGGAACATGGAGGATTCACCTCCGTAAACGTTGAATCTAACTACAAATATCAGCAAGTCAGATGGTACAACCTGAATCGAAAAGTCAAAGTATGTACTCAAGAGCATCTAAGTACGGACATAAGGATATGAGACTTTTGACTACAATCAGATAAGAAGTTATAAGACAAACGGGATAGTAAGACATCTGACCTAGATATCAATACAAGTCAGTTAAACGAGGATGGATAGATACTCGCGGTTGAGTCAGACCTGAACTATGGAGCCAGCCATGTTAGTGCTACTGAAAGAACTAGTGAGAAGCTTGAAAGGCCATCGGTAACGGTGAAACGAAGACAGAATTATGGATCAGCAACCACCAAAGCAGTGGTGTAGCTATCAGACAGGATACCTACAATAACCTTGGAAGTTACCGATAAATATTTCCATCACTATTATGAGAATCTAAGTATGAGGATCCTAAGATACAGTTAGTAGGAGGGTAGGAAGAAAGGTGATTGATAAAGAAACCGGATGAAGTAAATTCAGTAGAGGAAGGAAAGTGTTCTACCAAGGAGGATAAGTGGTCAAAGAGCACTTTGGCACTGTTTGTAAATCAGTGCACAATCACAGAATCGGTATGCCATCAACAAGCAGGTATAAAAGTTACGCCAGGGGCAAACGGATAGTTGAATCGAATTGGATCGGTCATAAAAGGGATCAGGTCTAGTTGGAAGTGGACCGGATCACCAAATACAGGATTGTCAAAAAAAAATCTACTAGTTTGAGAGGTCAGGAAAGGTTTTGAGACATCAGTTGATGGTAAAAGGTTGAGATACAGAATACCGCCAAGACAAACAACAGGAATAGACTTCGAGAAGTTGTCAATAGAAGAAAGTGTTTGAAGGAAAGAGTTGACGATCAACCAAACCCCTTTTCTTTCTAGCTCCTCCAAATCTAGCGACGAGATTTTTGTAAGGGGGTGGAGTTGTCACACCCTGAAAATCGGCGTAATTAAAAATTATATTGGGTAAATGGAAATACAATAATACACCAAAAAATTTTGTCTGTGAAAGTGTTTGAATAAAATTTTGAAATTTCCAATATTAAAAATCCCAAGTTCCAATTTTAATTAAATACTTAGATGCTTTTATATTCCTAGAGTCTTGTCGAAATGTTTTAAGCATTTAAGTATTTATAACAAAAATCTACCTTTTGTTTCATGGTGGTTTTAACTCTGGTAAATTCCCCAAGATATAATAAACTATCTAAAATTTTCTCGGAATTTTCGAAGCTCCAGAATTAATTTTCATGTAATAAAGTTTATTTCATTAATTAAATAAATATAAAATAAAATCCCTGCCTTTTACCCTGTTTGGGTCATTCCGGGTTCAGTCCTCTGAAGTCTCTTCGTTCTCCTCGAACTCCGTTCCCTTTCTTCTTTTAGGGTTGGGTATCATTCTCGAAACCATAAAACCACCTCGACTTTTCGATTCTCAAAATATTCCGATATTTCGAGCGATCGAATGTTTCCTAAACTATTTCCTATTCTCGACTCCCAAAATATTCCCCAGAGATCCCCAATATTATGATATTCCCATCACCACAAAAATACCCTATTTACCGATTCCCAATATATATATATAAATATATATATATCTCTCGATACTTGGAATATTCCAACGTTCCAAATATACCCACAATTTCTAGTTCTAAAATATTCCCCGTCTTGGATTCCCCGAAGAATTCACATACATTTTGAATATTTATCTATTCCTCGAATATCCCTAATTTCTCGATCAATGCAAAATGCCCTCTATTTTTCCCCAAATTCCTGATTCCGTAAGTATTCCCGATTTTTCCTGATTTTGGAATATTCCTAATAATTTCTTCCAATATTCTAGAAATTACCAAAATGTTCTTATACTTGGAGGGTTCCAAAAATTCCTTTTGTCTCCCCAATTCCAAAATGTTTTGATATTCCCAAATCCCCCGATTCCTAAATGTTCTTGATATTTTGAATATTCTAATTTCTATAAAATATCGTCCACCCGTGAGTCCGAAAATATTTCTACATTTTTGGCAGGTCTAATCGTATTCCAAATATTTTATCTTCTAATTCTCTCGAAATACTCTCCGACCCTCAAATACTAATATATATATATGATACATGTATATATACGTATATTCCGATGATCGGAATATCACGTGATTCCGTATATTCCTCAAATTTTAGTAAGCTAAAATAATCTTTTGATTTTCCAAAACCCTCCTAAAATTTCAAATTTGGAACATTTCTAGAAAAGCCCTCCACTCTTTCCTTTTCCCTTTCCTCTTTCCGCGTTTCTCTTTTCCCCTTCTTTTTCCTCTCTTCTTCCTCCTCCTACCTCCCGACTCTCTCTCTCTCTCTCTGTTTCTCTCTCGGTTGCGTCAGGGCCCGGCCCGGCCGCCCCGGCCTGCGCCTCTCCCCTCGGCTGCGCGCCTCCCGGGCTCGGCCCACTGCCACCGCCGCCCCTCGGCCTGCCTTGGCCCGAGCCGCGCTGCCGCGTCGCCTCCTGCGCACGCAGCCGCCGCCGTTTTCGCTGCGTCGCACGACCCCGTGCATCAGCCGGTCTCTTGGCGCCGCCCCAATATAAAGCAGCGTCGCCCCGCCTCGGTGCCCTAGCCAGCGCCCGCGCCTCCCTCCTGCTCCTAGCCGCCGCCGCCCACATCTGTGTGCCGCCTCAGCCCTCTGCCTCGCCGCGGCAAGCGAGCCGCCGCCGTCGCGTGGGGTCCCGCCTTGCACCGCCGCACTAAAGTCGCCAGCGCTGCCCCTCTACCCCGCCACTCGCCCCAACCCAGCACCGCTTCTCTGCGCCGGAGCCCGCCGCCTCTGCCCCGATGCCGCCGTCGCCGCTTGGCTCCCAGCGTCGCTGCGCCTGCTCTGCTCCCCAGTCGTGGGCGCCGCTGTGCCCAGTCGTCGCCGGCCGCTCGTCGCCGTCGCCGTCGCCGTCTCCCTCCGTCGCCGGTGAGCACATCAACCCCGCCTCCATCTTCTCCGCCGGGCGCCACACTGCTCCCGCTCGCATCGTCGCCGCTGTCATCTCTGCCCCTCCGCCGCCTCCTCGGACCGCACAGCATCACGCCATGGAGCTCACCACACCCCTGGGTCACTGCCGTGCGGGTCCCCTCCTGCATCTCCTCCCTCCGCGACTAAGGCGTGGATCCTCTCTACTTTAGAATTCTCAAGACTCAATCATAGCCATCGAAGTCATATAAAATCTCGGTCTAATCTTGATTATAGGATTTCTCTAAAATTTATTCTACTTGTTGGATCGTCCCGATCCAATCCATCTGAGTCACTAGATCCACATAAAATGCCAGATCAATCTTGACCGTTTAAATCCATCCAGATTGAATCCCAGCCATTGATTCTTTTTAATCCAGTCAGAGCCACGTCAGCCCTAGCCTATCCGCCTTAGCTGTCACTTCAGCATTTAATCCACGTATGCTGCCACGTCATTGACCCACCACCTCTCTCCATCTCCTAGTCCATTGATCAATTCCACCGTGAACCAAGTCATTGACCAGTGGGCACCACCCCAATTTCCTATAAAAAATAATCCTTTTATTAATTAATTTCTGAAGGAATATTCTAGGGAATATTCTTTTCTAATTCCTTTTCGGATTCTCTTTGAATTTAATATTCCGAAGGCCATAACTTTTCCGTCTGAACTCTGATTCAACCTGTTCTTCTTCCTAAATTCATCTAAAATCATGATCTACCTGTTTATGTACTTTTTATTTGGGTTTCCTTAGAATTTTTCCTTGTTTTACGTGTAGTCGCGTAGATTTCGTCGTTTCGGAGGATCGCGAAGTTGGCGGAATAGTTCGGAAGATCAAGCAAAGACTTTTCTTTTGCAAGGCAAGTCACACGACAATCTTCTTGAGCATATTGATCCTATTTATGAAAATTATTTTATTTTAATGTTATTGCATGCAATGTTTTTGAATGTCATTATTATGGCTATTTATTTATTATTCCGATATTTCTTGTTTATGGCCAATATTTTGCTATTGATATCTATACCTTGATACCCGGGATAAATAATACTGACTAGCTGGATGAATATTTACCGATCTGCCTCGATTATTTAGGATCTGCTTACCACTGCTTAGAAACTGTAGCGTCATTTTATGTGGGATAACTAATGCAACACTTATGGAATAATTAATGTTTAATGGCTATAATTTCACGACAGTTGGTCGTGGATGGTTAATTAATATGTCAACTAAAATTTGATTGAATGGTGGGTTGCACCAGGGTTATGAATGCTGTTAGCGGTGCTCATGACAGTTAAGGACTGGTTCGTGGACTACTTGTTGCGAAGTATTACTCGTGCTAACCACAAGACAGAATGGGTAATGGCGGGAACTGAAGTGTGACGAGTTCAATAGGAGGCACCAGGGCAGGTTTGTGGCTGGTATAAGTCCACACATGGCAATTGTCAATAAGTCCATGCATTTGGGCATTGAGCCATCTTGCGGGAAGGTATTTGATCACCCCTACTGGAGACTGGAGGCTTGCAGGAGGCTCTCCTATTGTGCGAGTTATATGGATGGTCTTGTTACAATATTTATTTGGGTACTTTTGAGTATCACGACGCATGGCTAACATAATGTTGAGATTATGTCTTGTGGGTAAAGTTGTGCACCTCTGGCCAGAGTAAAACTGTTCGAATAGCCGTACCCGCGGTCAATGGATGGGTCTAGCAATGTTTTCTGTGATTAGTCCCACACTACTTAATGATGAATAGATCATGGGATCTTGATAGCTCCAGTTTGGAGAGTTATGGTTTTGTGCCTCAACTGCATTAGAGTGTTGTTTAGTGGATGGTTAAATGTTGATATTAATTAAACTATTTTGTTTTCGATGCTTTTAAATGCAAATGTTTTAAATGCTGATTTATGCAAATAAGGCGTACTATGCCTATTCTTTGGAATCCTTGTTACATTATTTTGCATTCCTTGTGTGGCTTGTATGAGTATGGTGGGTGGTAGTCAGTCTTGCATTACTGCTATCATCGGAGTGGAGCCTTGCGAGGAGTTGAAGTTTGGTGTTTGGCTATACCTGTTGACACCGAAATCACCGCAGCGTTGAAGACGAGCCGATGATATGGTTCGGTGTACTAGACACGCGAAGGCCTGGGAGATCCGCTTAGCTCCATGCAGTCCTAAGTTTGAGGTTCACGGCGTTCCAGTCAATTTGACCGAGCAATTGACAAGGAGATAGAAAATTAGCATCATTGATCCAATCGGCCAACCAGCGATACAGAATTCATCCAGTCGATTAGCGATAATATACTTGTATATCGGCTAGAAACGATGATAATATAAGCAATAATAAAGCCAGCTGATGCCGGAAAAAAACACTTATACATCGGCTGAGAAGCCGATATAGAAGCTAAGATTAAAGCTAATAATCAAACAATGCCAGTCACTTTATCTAGTGAAAGATAACTTACGGCTAGCACTCCGAAAAACATCGCATAAAAACCTATGACTCAACAAGGATAAATCGTATAATCATCTAGTAGCGCATCCAAACTTTAACTGATGCCAGCACAGAATTAATAATGATAAAAAAAATCTCGATGAGCCGATAGATCTAATACAATGGATGACTATATGAAAACATTATCGGTCTATACATCCCAATAAACCTTGCAGAAAATCTATCAACCCTAGCAGGAATAACTTATCTAGCCCCAGTTTTTAGTAGGTCAGACCCCAACCGACAGCCGGAGTACAAATTGATAAATTACACCCCAGTAACTGAAATCTACAGCACCGGATGATAATCCACTCGACCTAAGAGATCAAAACTTAACTGATCCAGCCGTAGATCGAATAGATACACCGTGGTAAGCCGAACTACCGTAGATCAGCTAGAATATCGACCCTAACGAGGAATTCCTAGCCGAAAAGTAGTCAGGTAACGAGATTTACCCTCTCGCAGAGTTCGACTAACGATGTAGCCCGGCATTCGAGAAGCAAGAAACCCGTCAAAGGGTGGCGATGCGCCAAAGTTGTATTGATCTGTGAGATGATTTACATGGTCCCCGGGAATACGTATTTATACCCCGAGTTGATACATCCTGATCGGATACGAAACAGGAGTTTCCTAACTATAAAAGGAAAAACAACAACCCTGACTGGACACGAGATCAGGTTTTCCTAAAAATCGTTAAAGCTACCTAATTTACAGGTAAAATAATTAACTGCCATGCTGTGGTCTTCACGATTCCTTCCCGAATTCGGCTTCTTCTGGATTAGCTTCCATCGGCTGATATCGGCTTTATCTTAACCGAACATGATAACGAACCGTACCAAATTTTGGTTGTTAACACATCCCCCCAATTTCGGAGTTTGTTATCAGACTTCGAAATTCTTCTGTTTGGGCTTCAGCAATTCCTCCATGGCCTCTTGAAATCGGCTTCCATGAGCCGATACCTTCTGTACTAGGTGTGCTAGGCTCTCAAAGTCTGTGTTGAAAATCTTTCCTTGATCGGAGCCAACAAACCTTGGAATGCTAACTCGGCCAGCTGTGCATCATCTAGATTTAAACTATAACATTGGCTTCTAACATCACGAAACCACTGGATATATCCTGCGACTGATTCATCCGGCTTCTGTACTACCGATGTTAAATCTATTAAACTCATCTCCTGAATCCCAGTAAAGAAATATTTGTGGAATTGCTTTTCCAAACCGGCCCAACCCCAAACTGAATTTGGTGGTAACGAAGAAAACCATGTGAAGGCCGATCCGGACAATGATAGTTGGGAAAAATCTAACTCTCAAAGCTTCTTCAACCGATGCCTCCCCACACTGAGCCAAAAATCAGCTGACATGCTCTACTGTAGACACATCATCTTGCCCTAAGAATTTGGAGAAGTCTGGTACTCTGTATCGGCGCGGCAATGGAACTCTATCAAACCAATCTGGATATGGATGCGATACATAAATGTTTCCTTCTTCGGTTTTAGACCGAATTGTTCTCTCACCACCTCTGTGACTCTTGCTATCCAATCTTCTTCCCTTGGATCTTCGACATGATAATGCAGAGGTGGAGTTGGTAGCCGATTCTGCTTCTGATAATCTCTCTGATAATTGTACTTAGGGACAGCTCCTGGATGACTCTATCGATGCCCCCCATAGTATGCAGTCTGATGATATCCTTGAGGAATTCCATCTTGTTACCCCCCAGCCAGTTGAATCGGCTCCACCGCCTTCATGATCAAGCTCTGTAATGTGTTCACCAATATCCCAGATTGATTGATCAATGCATGGTGAACTGCTTCATTAATCATCTCTTGAAGTGGCTTCTGTGAACTTGCAGGCGATGTATGGCTCGATTCGCCAACCAGAACAGGTTTTGGTAATTTGACTGCTGAATCGGCCCTTGATCTGTCATACTGAAGGTTCTAGACAAAGCTTCTGAAATTCAGCAATGTTCTGCTCCACTTGTTGTCTCTGTTCTTCGGTCAAATCTTCCATTGTGACTAGAATCACGTTGTTTGTGCTGACCTCCTTTCCAGCCATGTCGAAGTTCTGTGTCCCACTGGGCGTGCCAAAAACGTGTTGACACCAAAAATCACCGGCAGCATTGAGGACGAGCCGATGATATGGTTCGGTGCACTAGACACGCGAAGGCCTGGGAGATCTGCTTAGCTCCAGTGCAGGTCCTAAGTTTGAGGTTCGCGGGTGTGCCAGTCAATTTAACCTAGCAATTGACAAGGAGATAGAAAAGTTAGATCATTGATCCAATCGGCCAACCAGCCGATACAGAATTCCTCCAGCCGATTGCTGATAGTACTTGTATATCGGCTAGAAACCGATGATAATATAAGCAAATAATAAGCCAGCCGACTGCCGAAAAAACACTTGTACATCAGCTAGAAGCCGATGATAGAGTAGACAAGCAGAATAATAATCAAGACAATGCAATCGGCTTTATCTAGTGAAAGATAACTTATCGGCTAGGCACTCCGATAAAACATCGCACAAAAACCTATCGACTCAACAAGGATAAATCTATCATTATCAATCTAGTAGGTCAAACTTAACTGATGCAGCACAGATTAATAATGATAAAAGAACATCGATGAGCCGATAGATCTAATGCAATTGTGATGTACTATATGATAACTTATTGGCTATACATCCCGATAAGATGCTTGCATAAAATCTATCAACCTAGCAGGAATAACTTATCGCAGGCAGTTTAGTAGGTCGGACCCAACCGATGCAGCACAAACTGACGATAAATTACACCCAATAAGCTGATAAATCTACGCACGCATGATGTGATATATCCACTCGGCCTAAGAGATCAAACATAACTGATGCAGCCGTAGACAGAATAGATACACCGTGGTAAGCCGACTACCGTAGATCAGCTAGAATATCGGACCTAACCAAGGAAGTCCTAGCCGATAAGGTAGTCGGGGTAACGAGACTTACCCTCTCGCAGGAGTTCGGACCTAACCGATGCAGCCCGGCTCGAGAAGCAAGAACCCGTCGAAAAGGGTGGCGATGCGCCAAAGTTGTATTGATCTGTGAGATGATTTACATAATCCCCGGGCATACATATTTATACCCCGAGTTGATACAGTCTTGATCGGATACGAAACAGGAGTTTCCTAACTATAAAAGGAAAAACAACAACCCTGACCGGACACGAGATCAGGTTTTCCTAAAAATTGTTAAAGCTACCTAATTTACAGATAAAATAGTTAACTGCCATGTTGTGGTCTTCACGATTCCTTCCCAAATTCGGCTTCTTCTGGATTAGCTTCCACCGGCTGATATCGGCTTTATCTTAACCAAACATGATAACGAACCGTACCAAATTTTGGTGTTAACAATACCCCAGTTGAGCTGCCTGTGGCTTGGTGCTGCTTCGCTAGGTTGCCGTTGCGCTGCTGTTTTCTTCGGTGTGAGGATTAAGTGCCTCTATTGTAAGTATTTATCGTTTATCATTTTGGTTATGTTTATCAATTGTCAAATTGTGTACCTCAACTGATTCCTGGACTAGGGTTTTATTGCACAAATTAGCTTTGGAAATTCTGGTAAATTTTTGGGCGTGACACACCTCCACTACTCCCCATGAACCGTCAGTAGCTTATGGCTATGCAAACCCAGATATTACAAGGAATAGCCCAAACCCTAGTAGGATTACAACAAGGACAAATGCAACCACAGCAACCCCAACCTACCCATGCAAATGGAAAATCCAACCTGATAGAGTTTCTCAGATCCCATCCACCAGAATTCTCCCACACAGTTGAACCCATTGAAGCAGATGATTGGCTTAAGGATGTAGAAAGAAAATTAAACCTGGTACAGTGTACACCAATAGAGAAAACTCTCTTCGTGGCTCATAAGTTAAGAGGACCAGCTACAGAATGGTGGGAAAACTACTGTGCTGCACACAAAGACGCTATAGCCATCGAATGGAGAGAATTCGCAGAAGCTTTTTGAGCATCATATGTCCCTGAGAATATAATCGACATGAAAAAGGAAGAATTCAACAACCTCAAGCAAGGACATAACAATATCAACGAATATCTAAGTCACTTCCATAGATTGGCTAGATACACCCCTAAAGAATTTACTACGGACAAGAAGATGTGGAAATTTCTAAAGGGAATGAATGTTGATCTTTGACTTCAGCTGATCGCACATGATTTCCTGACGTTTCAACACATGATCAATAAAGTTTTACTGGTAGAAGAGGTTGACAAGGAAATAATGGATATAAGGAATGAAGAGCCTCATAGTTAAGTTTTCAGCAAAAAGATGGATCCAAGTTTTCAGCGAAAAGATGGATTCCATCGAAGAACCAACCCACCAGGACAATTTAATCAAGGCACAACTCCATATTCTCCTACTACTGGTTACACCCCTCGTTCATCTATTCCTAAACCGACACAACAGTCTACCAGTACTAGCAGTGGTAATAGTGGAGGAAGTAACTCCACGACACCCAACATACAGACTAGAAACATAGCCGAAGTCGAGTGTTACAATGGCCACCAAATGGGACATTATTCTCGACAATGCCCTCAAGACCAAGGCAATATTAGGATGGTACAATTCAATGTGGGAAGCAACAGAGCACCTACGTTTGGTCCCAAGAGCGTCAACCTGCAAAGTAGTGGGTCAGTGTCATAGACTTCGCTTGCCTTCAAGAAGTCTTGTCTAAACTACATAGATGCAAAAGAAGTACAAGATGACCCGAGCATAGAAGCCGCAGATGAAGGACTAGAAGATCAGAACCCACCAGAGCAAGCTTATCTGTAGGACGACATAACATGCTAAGCAAGAAAACCAACATAGACACATGAAGAACGCGATGCTTTTGCCAAGACCTAAAGAATGAAGCTTGGAATTTTGTGCCTTGAAGGATCGTCAAAGACCTAGCTAGATCAAGTTACCCTAGTTTCCCATTTTATAGCCATGTCGTTCCCCTTATCTCGAATTTCGGGGTCAAGATTCATTTTAAAGGGGGTAGGCTCGTAACGCCCCGATGTTTCGGGCCATTAAAAACCTATTTTATAAAAAACCTAATTTCCAAAAACTCGGATTTTTGTGTGTGAGCCTAAGGACTAAAGTGCCTCAGATCACAATTTATCCCTCCTTGAAAATCCCAAATAACCCAAAATCCCCCAATCAAAATCCTAGACCAAAATCAAATCTCGAATTTGAATTTTGCAATTCGAATTTCCCCCTCGAAGTCTTCCAATAAAAATTTTTCTTTATTCTATTCTCCTAGGAAAAATCAAATATTCAATCTCTTCTCAATCCAGGGCCAAATTCCAAATTTTGACCCCCCCTTTGAAATCCCTCTCTAGTCTCTCCCTTGGATATTAGAAATTTCAAAAAAAACTCCTTATATATCTATATATATATATATATATATATATATATATAATCAAGTCTTGAGCCCTTGATTGAATCCCTAGCATTTTGCAAACTCAAAAACCAAATTTTCAAAATTAAATACCCATTCAAACTCCCAAATCCCCCTCTGAAAAATCCTGTGGAAAAAAAGAGAAAGTCTACTGTTCCTTCGGGCTGCCTTCCTTCTCTCTCGGCCCAAAGTTGCCCAGTCTCCTCTCTGTACCTCTCTCCTTCGCCACTATGCGGCCCAGCCCACCAAGCCACCCTGCACACACCCCTAACAACATGGGCCTGCTTGTTAGCAATGACAACCCCTCGGCCTCCTCCGCACCTGCGCACTAGCAACCGGGTCCTACCTAGCAGTCGCACGCCGCACATACCCATGCCTCACCACCATCCCCAACACATGGGCCCCACGCGTCAGAGCCATTTTCTCCACGACTCTCCTCCTCTCTCACCCAACAGGCGTTCGACAGAACGCCCATGTGGGCTCGGCGCCGCCTTCATCGCGTCGCGTCACTGCTACCTCCGTCCTCAATGCCCTCGGCCTCGTCATCGTCTCTCCTTGCCATGCTGCGCCCATGGACCAAGCCGCCTCGGCTGGCACACCTACCCCACGCCTCATGTCCTACACCACCGCCATAGCCGCTCGGAGCACGCGCACCGCCTCTATTCCCCGTCGCCTAGCACCAGCCCCTCCTACGAATCCACGGACACCCCCTTCCCCTCGCCGCGGCCGCATCGCCGCGCATACCCGAGCTCGCAAGACCCCACCACCACCGCCATTTTTCTGTACCCTCTCCAGTGAGCCCCTCTATCATTCCTTTTCATTCCTCCTCACTCCTTTCAATCGCTGCAAGCCTCGAGCTCCTAAATATCCTGCTCCCTCCTGCTTGCCCTGCCAGAGGCCGCCACCGTCTCGCCACTGTCGCCCTTCTCCCTACCGCTCTCTGGTTCCTCGCCACTAGCTGCCGTCGCATAATCCCTCACCAAATCCGAGCCGCTCACTACCCTCCCCATCTCCTCCGCTCTCTCCCACGGTGGTCCACCGCCGTCGGCTCGCCACCGCTCGCCAGCGCCCCTCGGGGCGCCGTGCGCCGTCGATCTTTTCAGCCTCTCATTTCCCCACTGATGTGTGGCTCCTCACCCCGCTGTCTCTCTTACACATGGACCCGCATGGCATATTTCCATTTTGTGTCTATGACCTGTGGGCCCATTTCCTCTCCAAGGCTGACATGTGGCCCCTCCCATTATCTCTCTCTTACATGTGGCCCCTCCCCCACCTTCTCTCTAACATGCGGCCCCCACAGCATAAACCACTTCAAGCCATTGATAAGTGGGCCCGCACTGCCCATATATATTTCTCCTTTCTATGACCATGACATGTGGGCCCGATCATTTTAATCCCTTAAACCCATTGACATATGGACCCCCTCCCTTTCAACTCCTGTAAGAATGACAAGTGGGCCCTCCGGTCCAAGTCTCTTCTCTCTCTTGCCACTTACACGTGGACCCCACTTCTTTAACCTTCCTCTGTCATAACATGTGGGCCATTATGCAAATCCCTCCCTCTCACATTGACATATGGGCCTCACCTGACATACCCTTTACATGTGGGCCCCCTAGTCATCTTCTCTCTCCCTGTGTCACTGCCATGTGGGCCCTACACCTCAGCTCCCCTCTCCCTCTGACCAAGGGCCCCACCTGTCAGCCAAAGGAATATTCCCTTGGTATATTCTTTTTCAATTCAAATAACTCCTTTTTATTTCTAGAAAAATCCTTTGAACTTCAAAAATCCATATCTTTTCATCCGTAACTCCGATCGACCCCGTTCCAGTCTCAAGATTTTTCTAAAATTGAGATCTACCTCATGGCACAATTAGTTATTAATAATAGTATTCTATTTCTAGGGTTTTTGCATTTTTTTCTCTCATTACACGTAGTCGACGACGACAGAATTTCTTCGGACGTTGGATTCTCATGAGTTTTACAGACGAAGATTGAGGCAAGTCACTCCTTGACCATATTGCCCCTAAATTGAAAAATATTTTATTTGCAAAATTGCATCCTAGTGTGTGCACTATAAATTGATTCGGCCTCGGTTCGCGTGACGAACCGACAGACCTACCTAGTAGTTGAAATAACCTGTTGGTTTGAAAAACCCTATTCCTTGTCGCTCCACCTCAGTGTTACCTCAGCATCCGTGCTCTATGAGCATGGATGTCGATCATTCCACTTAAAACACATATGTTGTCACACTAGGAAAACCTGGGTTTATAAAACCTTTTCAATCCGACACGCGGTGTTGATATATTTGCGAAATAAAGAACGTTTTGCGAAAACTCGCAATTCAAAGTGATCGCCTTGGTGGGGATGCTTTGTATTCGCATATAAGGACCAATTCCTTCGAGAATTGTACTGATCATAGCACCATGCGACCACATGGGTAGAATGGGACACCCTTGGCCAAGTAATTAGTAGACCTAGGGTTGGCTTGGTTACCTTTGGACGTGGAGTCACCGGGGTGGCAATATGAGATGCACCCGCGGGATCCTGAGTACGAGGAGTCTAGGACTCGCTCGGTACTTGGTCTGGGACCCGTTTAGTTGGCTTCAGGCAACCCTAGAGACACTTTGGAAAGGCCTTGTCACGAACCTCCCCTGCTTGGCCAGTAAGGGAGTAAGCTCGCGTCGTGTGGGTAAAGCGTACACCTCTGCAGAGCTCTGAACTGTTCGAACAGCCATGTCTACGGTCATGGGTGATGTGAAGTGATTCCTCTAGCGTAGCTTTGTTTTTATAAAAGGTTTGCGAAGCATGTTTGTGGTTGGGAACTGTTACCAGAATCGGTCAGGTCGGCTGATGGATAACTAGTACGTGGTCTGAAACGGTCCTGTGTGGATCACGATTGTCAGATGGCATCATAGTTAGGCTTTCTGAGTAGAAGCAGTGTAGATTTGAGATGGAGATTATGGATGGCTTTGGGAGCCAAAGCTAAGATGATGAGATGAATGATGTCCTGAATAGGACGAAAGTGAAAGGAAAATAATAGAGGAAAAAGGAGTTGACGTCCTGGAAAGGACGAAAGTGAAAATAAACTAATAGATAGTATACATAGAACCACTATTGTGGTCGGATAGGTGGTAGACTGGAAACTTTAATCAATTAAAAATTTGTTCGTCCGCTTCGATTGTTGCAAAGCAATTCACGAACAGGATCGAGGCGAGAGCCTCTTTCCAGTTACAACTAGATCAACCCACACCTATGATTTTGGAAAATGTTTTAAAATAAAATATTTGCAAAATAAACCCTAGCCTTCCTTGATGGCCTCCACAACTCACTTTTTCCGTGACTTGCTGAGTACGTATGCACTCAATCCATTATCTTTTCCCCCCTTCAGGAAGAGTGAAGTTGAAGTGAAGATTAGGGTTCCTTTCCTAATCCCAAGCCATTGCTTGTGGATTGGGTTTCTGTTGCGTTGTCGTTCCACTGCTGCTATTTTATTTGAAGGTTGCTGCTCAGGGCTTGCCCGAAGTTGCAACTTATTAAGGTATAATATATATATATATATATATATATATAATTATTTTATTTAACTGCTATGGTTCATCTCAGTTGACCGCGGGTACCAGCATGGTTTCCTAGGACTGGTACCACCAACGCGGTTCCGTGGGAGTCGGTTCACGTCGATCTCCTGCGGCGCTCCCTCTCTAGTGTCAATGTAGATGGTGCCAGGGCGGAGGCGTTACACCATTTCCATCCATGCCATCTCACCTCCACCCCAAAAATATTTGGCCGTGCACCACCGCCTTTCTTCCCCGTCGCCATGCGCCCACCCTCGCCTATAAATAGCAAGCGACCTCCTCTTCCTTGTGCACTCGCCAAGGCCACGCCACCCCGCTTGCCTCACCGAAGCTTGAGCTCCCAAGCCACTGCCGCTATCCCGCCCCTCCGGTGAGCCCTGTCTCTTTCCCCTCCCTTTCTTTTAAACCCAGGGTACAAAGGCCTCTAGCCGCTGCCGTATCTCACTGCCGATGACCTCATTCCTCCCCTGCCGGCACCGGCGACTTCGTTCCGCCACCGCCGCACGTCAATTTCTTGCGTCGCTGCCCTTTGCCTCCCACCGCTAGCCGCTGCCCTTCCTTCAATCTGAGCCACCCATCGCTCTCCTTACTGTCTCTGCTAGCCACCGGCATACCCCGCCGCCGCTAGGCTCACCGGCACCTGTTGCACACCGTCGGCCGTCGATCTCTAGCACCAGCCGGCCCTTCTCCTTAGCCCGCTCCGACATGACGGCCATGTCCGCCCACCAGGCCCCGCCACCTAACCCTTTTCTCCCAATGACATGTGGGCCCATGTAATTAGCGCAGGTAACAACTCACTAATCCTTTACCCCATCTCTACGACACGTGGGCCCGGCCATCCCTCATGCCCTCACCACTTCCAGCCCGTCACGGTCACGGTCTCGCCCTCGCCGTCTCGACCTACCTCTCTTAAGGCAGCATCAAGGCTAGGCCACGACGGAAGCTAGAGCAGGGAGGAGGCAGCTAACCACGAGGATGAACCAAAGCCGAGGGCAGCCACCATGACAATGCCGTAGGCCGTGCCGCCCAAACAAATTGCGACCCGAGATGACAATAACGTTGTGCCTCACCGTGAACTACCAGGATGGACCACGTGTCGATGCCGAACCTTGCCGCCCGTGGATTTGCCGTCTTCACCCATAGCGAGCTACTTCCCGACTACCACACGGAGAGAATCCAAGCAACCTCCCTGTCACCTCTGACCCCACCACTTTCCTGTGTGATGAAGTTGCTGAGCCACCGGTGCCACCGCAATCGGCATACCACCACGCCAGCACGCCCACACACATGCCTGCAAGGCCAACGCATTGCCTAGCATCGCTGCCACGGTGCGAGGCGCTCCACCACCTCCATGGCAGCTCTGGCCCCACCCTCTTGGCGGCCGACGTCCTGTCACGTCCTAAAAATCGTTCTATTTAAAAATTGTTTTTGGGTAAATCAAAATACAAGAATACGCTAGAAAATTTTTGGTTGAGAAACGTGTTTAAATAAAATTTTGAAATTTCCAATATTAAAAATCCTAAGTTTAAATTTTAAATAAATACTTGGATGCTTTTATATTTCCGGGGTTTTGTCGGAATATTTTAAGCGTTTAAGTATTTATAAGGATAAACACTATCTATTTCATGGTGGTATTTATTTATGGTGAGTTCCCCACGATTTAATAAACTCTCTGAAATTTTTCAGAATTTTCGGAGCTCCAGAATTAATTTTAATGGGACAAAGATTATTTCTATAATTAGATAAATCTATAATAAAATCCCTGTCTTTTCCCTTGTTTGGGTCATTTCAGTTCAGTCCTTTGAAGGTTCATCATGAACTCTGACTCCATTTTCTTCTAGGGTTTCGTGTCGCTCCCGGAACCCTAAAACCTCCTTGACGTTCCAATTCCCAAAATATACCGATATTTCAATTGATCAAATGTTTTCTAAACTATTCCCTCCCCCGTTCTCAACTCCCAAAATATTCCCCATATTTGGAAATTCATTTATTCCATGTCCCGAACCCCGTAAAATATATTCCTCAAATATCCAAATTTCTCGATCAACACAAAATACCCTCCATTTTTCCCCAAGTTCCTGATTCTGTAAAAATTCCCATTTTTTTCCTGAATTCAAAATATTCCTACTAACTCCTTCCAATATTCTAGAAATTCCTAATTTCCGTTTTTCTGATACTTCTCAAAATTCTAAAAATTAAATTCTAAATTTGGAATTTCCGGAAATCCCCAAAAATCTCCACCTTTTCTCCTAGTTTTCTCTTTTCCTTTTTCTTCCAATTTCTCCTTTCCTCCTTTTGTTTTTCTCTCCTTCTTTCTGGTTCCCTCTCCTGTTCATCTTCTTCTGGCCTCTTCTCTCTCTGTCTCTCCCAATGGAGCCAGGGGCTGGCTCGGCCGCCCTAGGCTGCGCCCCCGGCCTGCTCCCTCTCTCTCCCCCGGCCTGCTCCAGTCCACCGCCGCCTCCCTCGGCCCGCGCCGAGCTCACCTGCCTCTGCGCCGCCCCGGACCCGGTCCGCGCCCCACGCTCCCACGCCTACCGCGTTTCTCGGCACATCATGCCCACGTCGCCGTGACAACCGCGCCTCCTCCCTCCTGTAAATAGCGACGCCACCGCCCTTCTGCTCCACACGCCCGAAGTCGCCGCCGCCCGCACAAATGCCACGCCACCCCGTGTTGTCGCGCCGCCGCTGCCTGCGCCTGGCCGAGCCATGCTGCCACCTCCACCACGCTCGGCCGTCTCTCCGTCGCCCCCGAGCGCTGCGGGAGCACCCTCCCCGGCCGTCCCGAAGCCCAGCGCCGCCCCTCTGCTGCTCCCGTCGCCTGCCTCGGCCGGCTGCGCCTCCAGTCGTCACCGCCGGCGTTTGCAGCCCCTTGGGCCGTGCCGCCGCCGCCCGGCTCTGCCCCAAGCCGCCGTTGCCGGGCAGTCGTCGCCTCCGTTCTGTCCCAGTGCGTCGCCGCCCCTTCCCCGAAGCCGCCGCCCCGCTCACCTCATTTCGTCGTCGCGCGGCCACCGGAGGTCGCCATGGTCGTCGTCATCCCCGCCTACCGTCCGTCGCCGGTGAGCATCCACTCCATCGTCCCCGACGCCTCCATCCTCTCTTCCTCCTTCAGCGCCTCTGTCCTTTCCCCTTTTGTGCTCAACGTCCTCGTCGTCGTAGGCCTTGAGCCGCCATCGGCGTCATCGTTTTCGCCGCCGTGGGTGAGTTCCATCGGCGCCACTGTCCCTCTCCCCTTGCTCAGCACCGGTGTCTTCGCCATCGTGCACATCTAGCACCGCTGCCCCTCTGCTGCAGCACGCCACCGTGCCCCTGCTCCAGAAGTCGTGCCGCCGCCTCGCGCCGCCCAGCAAACCGAGCTGCATCCTTGCTCCACGCTGCCACCGTCCTCGCCTTAGACCGTCGCCGCCGTCGTCCTGTTCCCCAGGCCGTCGCCGGACGACATCGTCCTCTGCGCCCACGCCGCCGCTGGTGAGCCACGGCCAAAGTTCCTCCCCTGCTCCTCGTCGTTGTCTTTTCTCCGCCGGCTTCGCCGCCTGCCACCGCTGGACCAGCGCTGCCACCTCTCTTCCCGTCCGTCACCGCCGTCTGTCGTCACCCCGTGCCGCCGCCGGTGAGCATCCAACCCACGCCCCAACGCTGCCCCTCTGCTAGCGCCGCCGCCGTGGGCTAGCTGCCGAGCTCGCCTCGCATCCCCTGCGCTGCCGCTGTCGCGTTCCCTTGTGTTGCTGTTCGTCGTCGACTTCCTTCGCCCCACCATCCTTGGCCGCCGTCGATTTGCCGTCGTCGTCGTGGTCGCCGAACTCCTCTGCGCCTGGGATGGGCACCGTTCCTGCCCACCTCGGTTGGGAGCCCTAACTGGCTGGCCCCTGGCATCTTTTTCTTTCGCTGTCAAGCGAGCCCCGCAGCAATCCTCTTTTCCTCAGTATGATGTGTGGGACCCAGCGTCTTGCCTCACTGATGACACAAATAGATGGGTCCACCTACATAATCCCAAGAAATCCCGGCAGTTCAAAACCTTGAATCCATCCGGTCCCTTCGATCCACATGAAATCCCTCAGATGAATCCCTACCGTCGATTTTCCTGATCTAATCCGACCCATCGGATTTCCTAAAACCATAGGTCTACACCACCTCAGCCCTAAAGACACATGCCGCCATGTCGTCTCTCAACTACCACCTCAACATTGTATCCACGTATGCTGCCACGTCATCGACCCACCACCTCTCTTTATATCTCGGTCCATGGACTAATTCCACCGTGAACCAAGTCTTTGACCGTGGGTCCCACTTATTTATCCATTCAAAAATAATTCTTTTAATTTAATTCCGAGAGAATATTCCCGAGAATATTCTTTTCCAATTCCTTTCGATCATTCTGATTCGATATCCAAATTCGTTCAAAAAGCCGTTCGAACTCCTCCTCCGAACAATCGCGTGCACGTCGGATCCCATTCTTCTTCCTAAATTTATCTAAAATTATAATCTACTTGTTTATGTATTTTTTTATGTACTGTTTATTTGAAGTTTCTTAGGGTTTTTTATCGTTTTGCGTGTAGTCACATATAATCGTGTGTTTGGAGGAATCCCGGGAGTCCTACGGAAGAGTTCAAGAAGAGCAATCGAAGTGTTTTGTTGCAAGGCAAGTCACACATTCATCCCGTGGAAGCAGCATGTTGAACTTACTTTGTGAAACATTTTACGAATTTATAAAATAAATTGCATGTTTTGCCCAATTACATGGAAATATAGGGATAACTATCCACTTACTTGAGACAAAAGTTCATGTTGTTTATCCATGTCCTTGATAACTTTGGGGTGATAATTTTCATATTCCGATAATTTAGACCCAGCGCAGGCCCGAAGAGGATTTGCCAGGCGTGACCTGGGTCTCACCTTGGATACGAGCAGAGCCCTACGTCATTGGCTACGAGATAGGAACATACCCCGGGCGCACAAACAGCCCCCCTAGCCCGTAGCCCATGGCTCGGGCCACAGCACACTATCAAGCGTAGCAGGCGCACAATGAGCGAAACCACGCAGCTCACCTGGGCATTAACCAGTAATCATCTTTTATTACGCAGGGCGCTAATTTCTCGAAACTAGCAAACAATGATTCCCTCGAACCAGCTCCCTCCAATGGAACTGTGACAACTATCTCATCTTTTCCTCAACCGTAGCCTGATGTTAACGTGGTCTGAAATAGGAGTTACGCGTAGGTTACGATAGCAGAAAATAAAACTTTCCTACCCGGCACGACCAAGGACATCATAGCGAGAGAGATATCAATGAATCGTTACCACAGACGCGCAGTGCAGCGGAACAAAGGGTTGGAGAGCCGGTCAACACGCGCGTTTGTCGAGGTAGTAGTGGAAGTAGTCGATCTCTCCGCAGATCTAATCAGGCGTTGAATGAATCAATGCCGCAACGAGCAGCGCCTCCACCAGTATCCACAAGTCCGGGGTGGAATGCCGATTTCGAGTGTACTATCACTGTGAGCGGCTAGGGTTTGGCTCGGAGTGGCGGCTTAGGGTTTAGCTCGAGTCAATAGAAAAACGTGAATCTCCTTCGGCCTCGCCTCCCTATATATAGACCTCTACTCGGTCTCATGGACCGAGGCCCAGTAAGAGTCTACTCGATCTCTATCCGAATCGAGCCATATTCGATCAATTCGAATAAGTGTTTTCAACCCTTTAAGCGTGCGACCTGTTAGGTTCACGTTATATTTTGTAGTGACTCCAGGAAATGCCTTTCTGGTCACCCTGTTAATAAGCGGCCTCGTAGCAAGGCATATTACCCCAAAATATACGTAAAGATCATATCGGCTGACACCTGTAATGTCCTCAATATACAAATCCCTTTGCTCAACGTATATGATTGAGCTTAAGGCGAGACTTATGTCATCCTCTTACTAGCTCCAATCATCTCTCGATCCTGTGATGGTATTTACACTTGTGATTGACACCTCAATCACACTAGCATGGCCATGCACTTCCATAATCTATTACATCGAGGGGCCCAGGAGATATCTCTCTCGTAAGGAGGGGCAAATTCTATCTTGATCATTTCACATCCCACTACATGTTTCATAGCAAACTAAAGGACTACCTTTATGACTACCAGTTACGAGTAGTGTTTAGTAGTCCCAAAATAAGCTCTACGTATGTTGGGAACATGATGATCTCAAGTCTAGGACCTACATAAACACTACTTGAGACTAACTGATGACAACACTAAAATTCTGGCGTATCTATGCGGGTCCTATCCAACATATGTTCACTAACATATGTCCATATTATCGATTTGGTATCTCCATACCATGATCCATGAAGACATGATCATCAAACATACATATGTTGATATTAGAATCGTATTTGTTCCTCATATGAATATAGATCAGGGATATATAGAAATAGGCATATTTGACATTAAGAGTCTCATGAATAAGTCAGTACTACATTGATCAACATGATAATGTCTATTTCAAGAAAAAATCAATCATTATAAACATAGCAAATGTGATATATATAACATCTCCATGTTGGCTCTAGGGCATATCATTAACAATCTTCCCATTTTGCACTAGAAGTCAAACATGTAGGTATCTATACCCATTGCCCCTAGTGTGAGCCTAATGCTTTGGCTGGGGAAGAAAGCTTTGTCAACGAATTGCATGTTCAAATCCATTTGTACTTTGCATATCTTTACATCGCATCTCTCCACTATCTCGCGCGGATAAGATGAAAACGCCGTAAAATGTGCTTGGAACTTTCTGGTGAGATCTAGCTCCATGGCTTGCGCAATGGCCCCACTATTTATCACGTGAGGTCCATTGGACTACTAAAGGCACTAGTCACTCACACCAAGCTCGGAAACAAATTTCTTGAATCCAACAGCTTCTTTAGCAGCTTCAGAAGCTGCAATTTACTCAGCTTTCGTTGTAGAATCAGCAACTTCTCCTGCTTGGAACTCTTCTAGCTCACCGCACCTCCATTTAGGAGACACAAATCTAGATTTGCGATCTGAAATCAGTCTTTGTCCATTTTGGAAGCTAGCATCAGTGTAACCATTTACAACGAACTCTTCTTCACCTCATAGACAAGGAACACATCTTTAGTTCTTCTCAGTACTTCAAGATGTTCTTTAACAAGCATCCAGTGACCTTCACGCTAGATCTGATTGGTATCTACTCGTAGCCTTAAAGCATACGAAACATCTGGAACGTGTACAAAGCATGGCATACATAATGGACCCAATGGCCGAAGCATATGGGATCGCATTCATCTATCCGCTCATAGGTGTATAGGACACTGACTCTGCTAAGATTATAACCACGTTGACATAGGTAGGAAACATTTCTTAGAGTCCTGCATGTTGACCTTTTAACACCTTGTCAATGTATGGTATCTTGACATAATTCAATTAGCCTTCTTGACCTATCTCTATAGATCTTGATGCCCAGAATGTATGCCGCTACTCCTAAGTCTTTCATAAAGAAAACTATTTTTTCAATGAAGACTTAACAAATTAACGAGAAGCATAGGAATGTCATTTCCCGATCTAATATATCGTCCACATATAAGATCAGAAATACAAGTGCGCTCCACCACCCTTTTATAAAACACAAGGCTCTTCTTCATTTTGATGAACCAAACCCTTTGATCACTTCATCAAAAACGAATATTCCAACTCTGAGACGCCGCTTTAATCCATAAATGGATCTTTGCAGTTTGCATATCTTTCCAGCAATAATTGTGGATCGACAAAACCCGTGGGCTGTGTCATGTACACATCCTCACTCAGATTTCCATTAAGGAAAGCTGTTTTGACATCCATTTGCCATATTTCATAGTCGAAATATGCCAATCACTAGAATGATCCAAATAGACTTTAGGCCCTATTGCGACGAATCCAACCAAGCGAAAAATTTCATCATAAATTAACACCTTGAATTTTTTGAAACCTTTGGCCACCAATCATGCCTTATAGATTGTGAACATTTCCATCCATGTCTATCTGTTTCTTGAAGATTTGCACTCAATTGTTTTTAAACACCATCAGGTGGATCAACCAAGTTCCAAACTTGAATTACTATGCATGGATTCAATATTCGGATCTCATGGCTTCAAGCCATTTCTCAGAGTCTGGTCCACCATCGCTTCTTCGTAGGTCTTCATGCTCATCATTTGTCTAACAACATATATCCCTTTGTTGGTAGTCAAGAACATGTACTCTCTTAGGTGCACGACGTGACCTCTCCGACCTACGCTGAGCCCTACTGGGTGTGTGTACACAGTGCTTCAACACTTTGTTCATCCTGCTGTGGTTCTGTAGGAACTGAAACATTTTCAGGTGTTTTCTCGAATTTCTCTCGAGTTGCACCATTCTCCCACTATCCCTTCTTAAGAGAACTCTTTCTTTAAGAAGACACCATGTCGGGCGACAAACACTTTCGCATCCCTGTTGATTATAGAAGTAATATCCTTTTGGTTTCCTTAGGATACCCGACAAAGAAGCATTTGTCAGACTTAGGAGTGAGCTGATCAGATCTGCAAACGTTTTACATAAGCCTCACATCCCTAAATCTTAAGGAAAGACAAGCTAGGACGTTGTCCTATCCACATCTCATATTGCTGTAACCCTTTCTACTGACTTTGATGGAATCTGTTAGTGTGAACGCGGGCTTTTCAGTGCGTATCCCCAAAAGGACAATGGAGTCACTTTGGCTCATCATGGAATCGCACCATATCTAATAAGGTGCGATTTCTCTGTTTAGATACCCCATTCCACTAAGCCCCCTCACAAGAGTGTTCCTGGTGGAGTCAAGTGGAACAATTCCACAATCCTTCAGATGATTGCCAAACTTCATGGCTCAAATTTACTCGCTCATTCCACGATCAGACGTAGAAACTTGATTGTTTTTAATAAATGATTGGTACTTTATTTTTGGAATTCCTTGAAACTTTCAAAAGATTCATACTTATGTTTCATTAGATACACATATCCATATCTACTGAAGTCCATCAATAAAAGTTATGAAGTACTAAAACCACCTCTGCTGTTGAGCTCATTAGTCCAGACAACATCAGTATGTAGAGTGCCAAAAAGTCACTTGCCCTTATTCACCTTGACCGGTGAAAGGTGCCCTTGTCATCTTACCAAGTAAACAAGATTCACATGTTTCAAAATAATTTCAAAATCAAATGAGTGCAGAAGACCATCTCTATGGAGCCTCTTCATGCGTTTCTCATTTATGTGACCAAACGACAATGCCAAAATAAACGTGGGATTCAATCATTAGGATGTTGCTCTTTGTATTAATGTTATAGACCGATGCCCCTTCAAGATCTAGAACGTATAACCATTCACAATAGACACCAGAGATGATAGAACATATCTCTGAAATACTAAAAAGAGAACAACCATATATACCATGTGCCATAATCTAAAGTCATAACCCTCTGCATGCAAATATGAAGCAGAAATAACATTCTTAGAAAGAGATGGAACACAATAAAAGTATTCAATTCCAGAACTAATCCTGAAACAGGTAAAGACAATGCATGGTGCCAACAGCCACCGCAGCAACTCTTGCTCCATGCCAACGCGAAAATCCACTTCGCTCCTTCTCAAGCTTCCACTGTCTACTTCTTGTTAGCCCCTACAACAATTTGCATATGTGAGCAACTGATCCGTATACAAATACCCAAAAATCAGTAGTGAAGTAGCAAGATTGATCTCTATAACATTTATACCTGAAGTGGAAGTCGCACTTCCCTTTTCTTGAGATCCTCCCAAGTACTTGGGCAGTCTCTTCCAATGTCCTGATTCCTTGCAGTAAAAGCAAACTGCATCAGGAGCAGTGCCCTTCTTGTCTTGCTTGGCCTTGGATCTGCTCGTGATCTCATCAGGAGTTAACTTTCTCTTGACCGCGCATTTCTTGACATTGGGCTTGCCCTTGCCTTTCTGCATTATCATCACATGGCTGGTGCTTTTCTTAATGGTTTTCTCGGCAGTTTTAAGCATCCCATGCAACTCAGCTAAGATCTTGTCCATGTTGTTCATGTGATAGTTCAATATGAATGGCTCAAAACTCGAAGGGAGTGACTAGAGAATCCATCAGTAGCCAACTCTTGGCTAGGGAAAACCAAGCTTTCCAGACTCTCAATATAGCCAATCATCTTAATCACATGAGGGCTGACGGGATTTCCTTCCGCAAGCCTACAACACAAACAAGGACTTTGAAGTGTTAACCTCTCAGCCTTGCTTTGTTCTCCAAACATACACGCAACCCCACAATGATATTGTAAGCATTTGTGTTCTCAATATGCTTCTGAAGTTCACGAGGACTTGTGACAAGCATGAGATAGCTCACATCAAGAGAAATCATTCGATTGTGCGTTTCTCATAAGCTTCCGTGCAGCCACAGAAGCATTATTAGGGCAAGTTTCTCAGAAAAGGAGTCTCAAGGACATACTCCTTGCGCTCTTGCTTGAGAACAATTCTCAAGTTGCGATACCAATCCATAAAGTTCGTTCATTGAATTTTTCTTTCTCAATAACAGTATCGCAAATTAAAGAACTGGATGTTGTGTTAGCTGACATGATCTACAACATGAGAATATGCAAAGTTTAGCACTATGTTTATGTTCATATCCTTTTATTAAACTACCCTTTTAACAAAAGACTCACTATGTGTTTTGCAACAAAAATCCCTCTAAGTTACATAGTGGGTCGAATCCTCATTTCACTGATTCCTAGTGAGCCTTGGAGCATCACGGCTAGAAAACTGGTGACATGGGTAAGCAACACCTTGCTAATCACATCCCTATGTGACTCTTGCCTATTGGTGGCATCACTATGCCTCGGCCCCAACCTGTGCCAAGATCCAAAACTTTCTGATATCTTGTTAAGTAAACCAAATGCTTCCGCATGTAGATGTCCGACATCTCCCTAAATAATGATGCAAATAACCAAACTGAAATCATCCTACTTTGTAGGCCTACACAATATGATGATCATTATCTTGGTGCAACAATATGGAAGGCATAAACACCTAATTTTTATTATGAGGGACTCTATTCTACCATAGCAACATATCACATAATATAATTGGCATAAGAGTAAGATAGAAAACATCACAGATAACACATACATCTGTGAATTAGTATGGCCCAAAAGGATGGTGATCCCCATCTCCATGTACGTGTAGATGATCTTCATCCTCCACATCTCTTCTTTGGGTCACCAAGCTTGAAAACTTGTAACCTCAAGTCTAGGCTACTACCTATAATAGCTAGCAATTGAAGATTGACAAGGATGGATTCAAGCACTAAGGTCGACACGCAGGTCGTTAAATACAATTAATACAGCTAACAAAAGCTGAAAAATCATGACACGCAGGTCATGAACGAATGTTACATGCATCATGTACATCTCATACATTCCAAATAAGCTAAGGGCCATACTAATTCACATCATTCCTTGCAAAAACAAGTTAGACGTAGAATCGCATTCTACCTAATGATGTGAACCGTGACGGTCAAACATTATACAAGCGGGGGGTTCGCATGCAGCTCTTGCAAAAAACACCCTATGAAATTCACAGATCCAATCTATGAAATCGTTGTGAAAAACTATTCGGCATAACCACCTTATGCCGATCCGAGACAATCTCCAGGACTCTAGTTTTTCCACTGGCCCAGGGCTATCAGATCCATAACCTACTAGCATTCGGCATAATCACCTTATGCCGATCCGAGACAATCTCCAGGGCGCTAGTTTTTCCAATGATCTATAACCTACTAGCATTCGGCATAACCACCTTATGCCGATCCGAGACACTCTCTAGGGCACCAGTTTTTCCACTAATCCATAACCTACTAGCATTCGGCATAACCACCTTATGCCGATCCGAGACACTCTCTAGGGCGCTAGTTTTTCCACTAATCCATGCCTCATCTAACCCCTATTCACAGATTGATCTTATCAACTCGTGCCTTGATCGATCCATCACATGAACCGAATAATCTAGACTGCAATAGTATAATTCTACTATCCCGCATATCAACATATGCGATGATCCAGATCGCAAACTATGCAAATGGCTTCTGATACCACTGAAGAGTACGCGTAGCTACAAAAACAAAGAAACAAAAACTTTTCTACCGCGCACACCAGGACATCATGCGAGAGAGGGATCATGAATCGTTACCCACTAGACGTGCAGTGCAGCGGAAGAAGAAGGTTGGAGAAGCCAGTCCAAGCCACGGCGGGCGTCGATGCGGTAGTAGTGGAAGTAGTCGATCTCCGCAGATCTAATCAGCGTCAATGCGATCAACGCCACAAACGAGCAGCGCCCGTCCACCCGGGTATCCACACGTCCGGGGCTAGAACGCCAATTTCGAGTGTACTAGCACTCATGAGCGCGCTAGGGTTTGGCTTGGGAGGTGGCGGCTAGGGTTTAGCTCGAGGTCAACAGAAAAACGTGAATCGCCTCGGCCCCTCGCCTCCCTATATATAGACCTCCTCACTCAGGCCTCGTGGACCGATGCCTAGTAAGAGTCTACTCGGATCTCTATACGAATCGAGCCCATGTTCGAATCACATTCGAATAAGTGTTCCAACCCTTTAAGTGTGCGACCCTGTAGGTTCACGTATATTTTGTCGCGACCCGGAAACGCCTTTCTGGTCACCCTGTTAATAGCGGCCTCTAGCAAGGCATATTAACTACAAAATACACGTAAAGATCATATCCGCTGAACCTGTAATGTCCTCATATACAAATCCCTTTGCCTCACGATATTGATTGAGCTCAAGGCGAGACTTGTGTCATCTTCTTAATAGCTCAATCACTCTCTCGATCCTATGATGGATTACAAACTTGTGATTGACACCTCAATCACACTAGCATGGCCATGCACTTCCATAATCCATTACATCGAGGAGCCCAGAGATATCTCTCCCGTAAGGAGGGGCAAATTCCATCTTGATCATTTACATCCCACTACATGTTTCATAGCAAACCCGAAGACTACTTTTATGACTACCTAGTTACGGAGTAGTGTTTAGTAGTCCCAAAATAAGCTACTACGTATATTGGGAACCATGATGATCTCAAGTCTAAGGACTCTACATAAACACTACTTGAGACTAACTGATGACACATGAAATCTCTGCAGTATCTCATGGCGGGTCTATCCAACATATGTTCACTAACATATGTCAATATTATCGATTTGGTATCTCCATACCATGATCCATGAGACATGATCATCAATCAATACATATGCTGATGTTAGAATCATATTTGTTCCTCATATGATATATGATCAGGGATCATTTAGAAATAGCAATATTTGACATTAAGAGTCTCATAAATAAGTTACGTACTCATTGATCAACAATGATAATGTCTATTTCAAGAAACAAATCAATACATTATAAACATAGCATGTGATATATATAACATCTCCATGTTGCCTCTAGGGCATATCACTAACAAAATTACTAAAATTGGACCTAAATGGTGGGTTGTGGGTGTATGGTTCTGCTTGTCGCACCCATGGCAATTAAGGACCGATTCGCGGGAACCACTTGGGCAACTACCCGTGCTTTCGACAAGCCAGCGTGGGCAACGGCTGGCCTTGAAGCGTCTCTTCTCCCTCTCCTAGGCACCGAAGATGAGGGTGGGCGTGATGGAGTTGGGTCGGCCCGAGGTAGGGTTGATCGGTTTCCGGATTCACCGTGGCGCAAGGGGGTTAGCCTAGCCAATATGGCATGCCCTGTCGGCAGGTGCAACCTCAGCGTGGTGTGGATGGTTAGGGAGAGGTTTCATGAACGGTCCTGTCACAGCCTCTTGCGGGGTGTCGTGGTGACACATCGACACACGGAAACGTGTGTGAGGCTGTGTCTTGTGGGTAAAGTTGTACACCTCTGATCAGAGTAAATCTATTTGAATAGTCGCCAACCCCGGTTATGGGCACATTGGCCAAGACTCACCGTGATTAATCCCACCTTTAGATAATTAATCTGATTTCATGAAACTAGTGTGGTTCGGGTGGAAGGTGTAGAGTCCGGTCAACGTGGTTGAGTTGATCGGGGGTGGCCGGTTAGCGTGGTGTACCGCTAATCGGTGGAGACTGGTGAGCATGGTGTAACTCTCATTAGTGACGCCTGGTGAATGTGGTGTAGCGTTCATCAGCGCGGCCTGGTCAACATGGTGTAACGTTGATCGGGAGAGACTGGTCAACGTGGTGTAACGTTGTTCAGTGGAGACTGGTTAACATGGTGTAACGTTAATCAGTGGAGTCCGGTTATCATGGTATAACGGTAACCGGAGGAGTCTGGTGAACGTGGTGTAGCGTTCATCAGTGGAGACTGGTTGACGTGGTGTAACGTCAATCAGTTGGGGTTGGTTGGGCCTAGTTCACGTGGGTAATGTGAATCAGTGGAGAATTAATATTGTTAAATTAATCAACCTTTTATCATTTGTGAACTACTACTGTTTACAACTGATTTTACGCAAATGAGCCACCAGCCTCTCTTTGAAATCCCGTGCACAAATGCATCATTGGTGTGGCTTGCTGAGTACGGTGGGTGGTACTCAGCCTTGCTTTATTCCCCCTTTTTAGAAGTGAAGACCTTGGCTTATACCGTAGTTGAGCTTGCCTGTGGTGTGGAGCTGAAGACATGCTAGTTTCGCCTTTCCGCTGCTATTTTCTTCTGTGTGAGGACTAAGGGCCTCTTCTATAAGTATTTACGCTTTATTTACGTTTGGAACTGTTTATTGATTTGTCGTTTTGTGTACCCTGGCTTGATTCTTGGACAGGGATTTTAATACACAAAATAGTCTGGAAATTGGCTAAATTTCTGGGCGTGACACGTCCCTAGCCACCCCCTTGCTAGCCCCAAAGCACCGTTGCCAGTTGTGCCCCAACGTCAGCACCATGACTGTGCCACCATGCAAGGGACGAAGCCACCTCAATCTGTCCGCTAGGGACATGTTTCAGACAAGTTCTATGAGGGGAAACCATCCCCTCACCATTACAAAGCTCCCATGAGCCCGTGCCTGTTGAGATGAGCCCCATCGCTAGAATTAGTTGCCGTAGCAGGGAGGAGCCATTACCGCTGCCCCTAGCTCCTTCCCTCCTCGAGGCTATCTGCAGAAGGCAGCCCGTTCTGAGACACCGTACGCCCAGCTGAAGCAAACGATGGCTGCGCCATCACCTAGCTGAGCTCGAGCACAGCTCTTCTTGGCCGGAGCTCACACCTCTCACAGCATCACTGCTTTCCCGAAGTGACAACCGTTGAGCCGCGCAACCCGAACACCATGACCCGGTTCAAGCCAGCCCTCCACCTCACCGTTGCGTTGCGGGCATCCTTAGGGACCCGGTGAGCCCGCCCGGGTGTAGAAAATACTTTGCTTAATTATCTATCTTCTGGAATTTTCTGGGATTTATTTGAGCAAGGAAAGTATTTTTAATAATTGGAACAACCATTCAGCAACTTAATAAAGGAAAAACAAAATAAAACCCTTCCATGCACTGGCCGATTTCAGCCCATCCTTGTTCCCCTCTCCCCTCCTCGTGGGCTGTGGCGGCCCACGAGCGCCCGTGCCACTTGCCTCTCGGCGACAGGTGGGTCCATCCTGTTGGATTCGTCATCCCCGCCGAACCCGAGTGCGCGCTAGCCTCCCGATCCAATCTGAGCTCGATTCGATTGCTTTGCGCCTGGAATCCGCAAATTGGTTGAGGGCCTTTGGTCCCTACCATCTCCACATCTGTTTCCCCCAAGAATCGTTGGAGCTCGAGCTCGGGATTATCGTCCATTCAAGCTCGTATGGTTTCGGGTCTCGAGGAAGAACCCTAGCCGCCGCCAATCGTATCGGACCTATCTCTTCGCCATGCGGCTATATAAACCATCCCCCGATATCCCTCTCTCTCTTTCAGCCATCATCCACACCTATTCAAGCCCTTAACACCCTAGCACCGAGCGAATCCAATTTGCCGCCACAGCCGCTTCCCAACCAAGCCCCACCAGCGTCTCAGCCACCGCCGGTGCTTGCCGCCACCCCTGTTGGAACCGCCAGGCCACAAGGGAGCTAGGCTGCCACCTCCTAGCCCTCGAAGACCGTCGAAGCTGCATCGCCACCGAGGACCCAAACCCCTCCACTGCTAGAACCTCACTGCTAGGCGATTCCGTCGCTGGTCACCATCGTTCTACCCACAGTGAGACTCGCCTCTTTCCCCTCTATCTAATTCTGTCCTCACCGTGCTCTGCCGCACCGTCGATCGTCATCGACCCTTGGTCCCCGAGCCGCCGCGCCGCCGCCGTCGCCGGTCGCCGACGTGGGTGCCACGTCGGTGCCAGGTCAGTGTCATGCCAGCCTGCGTGATCGATCTGAGCAGGATCAATCCTAGCCGTCGGATCATTTCGGTTCGGTCCCAGCCATTCGATCCATCCTTAGTTAGATTTTGACCATTAGATTTTTAGGTTAGATCCTAGCCGTTCGATCTATGATCGGTTAGATCTCAGCCCTCCGATCTGTCTTGAAAACCTAGATCAATCTGGGCCACCCGATTGAATCCCTTTTTAATCCTAGCCGTTGGATCCTCTATAGACCTGGTCCACCGTGGTCCAGTGACCCCTCTCTCTGACCCATGGACCCCAGGTGTCAGCCGCCTCTCTCTCCTATACTGATGCCATAAATCTTTTTCCTGAATTAAAATAAATCATAAATGACGATCCGAACTCCGTTTGGGGTGATTCAACTTGCAAAATTCATTAAAAATCAAGATCTACCTAATAAAAATATAATATTATACTATTGATGTGTGCTTATGTACTATTTTGCTCTTTCTTTTATTGCCTTTAGTTGCCGATGTTCTAGAAGAGTCAGTATTTCTCGAGGAGAGTTCGGAAGCATGTGTAGAGCAGCAAGGCAAGTCACACGGATTCCTCAACACCTTTGAGCATATTGTACCTATGTTTTAAGCTACATTTTCTTTCAACTATGCATTTATTTTCATAATGTCATCCGAAACGGAAACCTTTATCCTTAATTATGGTCTTGTTGAGTTGATTACCTGCTGTTGTACCAATGGGAGAAATGTGACTAGCTAGCTTTAGGTATTGGTTAGCTACAATAATACTAGGTTTCTCCTTAGCCATGCCTAGAAACTGTAGCATAACTTATGGGCTATCACTTAAACCTTGATTACATTATGGAGTTCACATGAAATGATGATTTAGTTCATGATTGTGGTCGAGTGAGGATAACTTAATGGTCCGCTAAAATTTGACTAAATGGTGGGTTGTGAGCACCAGGATTGTGAATGTTGCTAGCGGTGCTCATGACACTTAAGGACCAGCTCGTGGACTACTTGTTGTGAAGCAATACCCGTGCTAACCATAAGCCAGAATGGGTAATGGTGGGAACTAAAGTGTGATCCGTTCAACCGGAGGCCCCATGGTGTGTTGTGGCTGTGTCAATAAGACCAACATGGCTACATCAATAAGTCCATGTTTTGAGCATTGGATCGTCTCACTATCTAGGAACCTGACCAACCCTACCGGAGACTAGTGGTCCAGCGGGTGGTTCTCTTGTTGTCCAGGTTACATGGAGGATCTTGTCACAACTCCTTTCCGAGGAACCGTAGTGGTATCAAGGTACACAATGATGTGTTGTGGAGTTGTGTCTTGTGGGTAAATTGGTACATCTTTGGCCAGAGTAAAACTATTCGAATAGCCGTGCCCGCGGTTAATGGGCGGACCTAGCAATGTTTTCTGTAATTAGTCCCATACCATCTTAATTAAATCATGACAGGTGAGAAATGGTTAGCTCTAGGTTGGAGTGGTTTGGCCTATACCATTTTGGTGAGCGGTATAGTGTTGGTTAATATTACTTAATGATTAAATTTTTATTACTCTCTTAAATGCTTTTTTAAATGTTATTTATGCAACTTGAGCCATATTATGTCATCCTTTGGATATCTGTGCACTTGCATATTTGTTGTGTGGCTTGTGGAGTATTTCATGTACTCACCTTGCAATCAACAATCATTATCAGAGGAGTACTGCAGCGAGGAGGACTTCTTGGAGGATTAAGCGAGAGCCTGGTCAAGTGCGTGTGGAGTGGGAGTCGTCGCGTCGTCCGTAGTTTATTCCGCTGCTTAGACTTTATTATTTTGACAGGTGCCATTCGCCTCTGTAATAAATACATTCATTATGTTAACAATTACTTTGTTATCAACTTTGTCATGTGTGCCTCGGTTGATTCCTGGACGAGAATTTACACACAATAAAGCACCTGAATTTTGGATAGAAATTCCGAGTGTGACAAGTTGGTATCAGAGCCACCTTGACCATTGGATAAGCCCTTTGGTACCCCTAAGAGCCTTCTGAAAAAGATTTTAAAAATTAGAATTGTCCTCTCCTCTTTCTCTTATAATTAGGGAAGTTAACGGTACATGAAAAAAAAATCTTTCGATTTAGTTAACTTCCTCTCCCGAAAAAATTGAATTTTTTTAAAAAAAATCTTGTAAACCCTCTATCTATTCAATTGTGCAATTTTCTTTCACCATTCTAGTAATTAGTACTATACATCTATTACTGTACTGATTATGAACATTTGATCTTACATTCTTCCCCTTCAACCTAAAAAAAACTCCTTCTCCTGTTTTATGGTACTTTAATTTGCTCTCAATTTTCCTTGGAAACTTTATTACCCTTCTTTTTTCCCCTTTATTTAAATCAAACTTGTTCTGTTAACTTAGTTGAAACCATTAATCATCCTTTCATGCTCTATAGATGTCGAACCGAGAGCCAGTGTATCTGTTTGGAGTTGGTGGATTTGTCAAAGAGCTGCGCGACATAGGGTATAATTCAGCCCCAGAATATAGACAAGTCACCCACAACCCCTGTGAAGAGAAGTGTCGTGTTCATCTCATAATTTCAAGTGAACGAGAAGGAGTCCCATCCATGATCTTCGGAACCAGAGGAAGGAACGTTGAGCATCGATGTCAACAAGTGGCATTGGAAGCCATTGGAGAACTTCGTCACTGCTACGCCACTCGTTTGAGGAACACTGTTTATTGCTATCACCCTTCTAGAACCCACAATGATGAGTACAACAGCTACCAGAATCCAGAAGCAGAGAACAGTGTTACCACGCAACGTTTAGTAAGGATGCTTAGTGCTATGGACAACGCTCGTGCGGATGTGGTGATTGTAGCTCATGAATGGGAGAACGAGAACCGCACCAAGATCTACAGGCTACAAAACCTAGTGGATCACTTGAAGAGAGAGCCAGCATTGGCCAAAGGAGAAGCACCCCTTGGAGGAGCCAAGATCCGCACCACTGCAAGGAAGAGGGTTTGTCTTCCACCACAAATTCAGCTAGCACCAAGGACCCGCTTGCTGAATGAACAGTTCCCACTCAGGGTGATGGCAACGGGGTGCCCGATCTTCCGTTAGGTAAAGATAACTATCGATTTAGTGGAGAATCGACACTCACGATCCAACTTCTAATCACCAAGACTCGAACCCTGCAATTGCAGCACCACGTCTCCTCTCGTTATCAACTATGCGCTGCCCGGTTGACCTCACCACGAAGGCTAATCCCTGCATGCGAATCGAAGAACACAAGCAGAACAAGAAAGATTGCAACTCAATTGCAGATGAATGATTATACTCTCGAGTTGGGGTCTCACAAACCGATAAACGGCGAAACTGTTCAAGAACAGAATAATCTAAGCAAAACCCAACTTAAACAGTGGCAGCTACAGAATATATACGAGTTAGGACGTCCTAGGATGAGGGTTTGCCCTGTGAGGGGCGCACTCCTCATGGGTTTAGCCCACGATACAATTACAAGGCCCAAAGCCCAAAACAGACTCGGACTGGAAGAGATACATGTCTTGTTTTGATGATTTCGGATAGCTCAGGAGTAATTTTGACGTGAAACCAAAACCATCTGAAAGTAGACTTCATAAGATTTCTAGCAAGTACTTGTAGGCCCTATAACTCCTTCTGGATCAAAAGTTATGGCCGTTTGAAATTGACGCTGTTTCCCAACCTGAAACTAAATCGGTCTCGGGAATAGGAGTTTACTTGCAGTTGTTGTCTCCACTTCAATATGTGGTGTCTTGAGCTATTCTCCATGGTCTTCTCCCAGGTTCCTAAGAACAATAAAATCATCACAAGAATTAAATAGCATGCCATTCGTAGAAATATTCTCATGTAAGCTTAGGAACACATTCACCTGGCAATTAAGTTAACGGCCACGTGCGCGAGTAATTGGTCCTTGGATCGGTTGCACATCTTGTTCATCATGAAGAGGTTGTAAGTGTGTATCTAAAGACATGATGTCCTCATCACAGGGTAGTTCTGCCTGTGGCATATGCCAATGATGCAAAAGAAGATTCGGAGGAGTCGGAGGCCAGTACGCTTTCGAAAAGGTCAGGAAATAGTGGAACTCGCACTCACTCTAAAGTGGAGTTGGGTGATACTCAAGATGATGAAGAGGAACTTGAGTATAACTCTGGTGCAAGAAGAAGCCCTTCGCCCCGTTGAGAAGCCTCTTAGTAGCATCTTAGTGAGAGTTTACCTTAGAGCATTGTGTTAATAGTTGTATGTTTAGAGATGCTTGTGTGTGTGGTTTAGTTGGCAGTTTATGTCAGAAGGTGGTGATGTAACTGCTTAAGTTAGGAGTTTCTTGATGGTGTGAGTTTTAAACAACATGAACATTAATTATTTAGTTCAAAGCAATATAAGTGAAAGTTTAAGCAAGATAAATCCGTCCTAAGGGCTCTTTCTCTTTTTCTCATCTTTGTTCTGCTCTCTATAGATGGTGAACACACGCAATGGTGGCAACCAAGACGGCAACGCTGGAAACAACAACCGCAGAGGTGCTCCCAACGGACCGCCACCTCCGGATGACAACCTCACCATCGCGCATGTCCTGGAGAACCAAACTCAACTTATGAACATGATGTTCCAACAAATGCAGAATCAATAGAACCAGGGACATCAGCAAGTGCCTCCTCCGCCACCCTAGAATAAGCTCGCTGAGTTTCTGCGAGTGATGCCTCCCACCTTCTCCAGCACAACTAATCTCATGGAAACTAGGGATTGGCTGCATGCCATCGAGAAGAAACTGGACCTACTGCAGTGCACAGACCAGGAGAAGGTCTCATTTGCTTCACATCAGTTGCATTGGCCCTGCATCAGAGTGATGGGACCATTTCTATGCCAACAGAACCGATGGCCAACCTATCACTTGGGCTGAGTTCGCCGCCACCTTTAAGAAGACACATATTCCCGTGGGAGTGGTGGCACTCAAGAAGCGTGAATTGTGGGCTTTGAAGCAAGGAAACCGGTCGGTGACCGAGTTTTTGTACGAGTTCAATCGACTAGCCTGCTATGCACTCGAGGACGTCAGCACTGATGCAGAAAGACAGGAGAAATTTTTGGACGGACTGAATGATGAACTCTCCGTCTAGTTGATCTCTGGAGACTACTCAGATTTCTAGAAGCTGGTAGACAAGGCCATTCGCTTGGAGGATAAGCATAACCGGATGGAGCAAAGGAAGTGCAAGATTGCAAGTTTCCGAGCTCAACAGTCTAGTAGCCAAAGGCCGCGTATGACGGGGCCCCCTCAGACCCAGCAAGGAGTATCTTCTTCGGCACCTCACCCACAGCGCCAGTTCTACAATAACAACAACACTAGCGGCCATGTTGGGGCAAACCATCCACCTCCTCGGCTAGCTACTGCACCTGCCCAGAGTCAGCGATTCAAGAAGGAAGTTGGAGGGAAGACTTTGACTTGCTTCAACTGTGGAGAACCAGGGCATTTCTCAAACTAGTGCTCGAAGCCGAAACACCCTAAGCAAACTACACCAGGTCAGAACTCCACGGGTGTGGTCAAAGCTCGTGTGAACCACGTCACCGCTGAGAAAGCCCAGGTTGCACCGGGCGTCGTCCTGGGTATGTTTCCTATTAACTCAGCTCCTGCTATAGTATTGTTTAATTCTGGTGCTACACATTCTTTCTTGTCAATGTGCTAGTAAATATGGGATACCCATGGAAAGGATGAGAAATACTATGGTGGTAAACACTCCCGGCAGCCAGATGCCTACCACCCTTTACAGCCCTTCTGTGATCATAGAAATTTTGGAAGTCTCCTTTCAAGCCAATCTGTTTTTGATAGAATCCAAAGACATTAATGTCATCCTAGGGATGGATTGGTTAACTCGGCACAAAGGGGTTATTGATTGTGCCACCAGAACCATGACCTTAACCTCTCGCCATGAGGAGAAAGTGATCTTTTGTGCCCCTTCTGTCTCACCTTCTTCAGTATCGCTAAACCAAGCCGCCTTAGCAGAAATCCTTGTGGTACGGGATTATCCTAATGTCTTTCCAGATGATCTTCCTGGGATGCCACCCAAGAGAGATATTGAGTTCAGAATAGACCTAGCCCCAAGCACTGCCCCTATCCACAAGAGACCATATAGGATGGGCACAAATGAGTTGGCAGAAGTGAAGAAGCAAGTTGAGGAGTTGCTCGCAAAAGGTCATATCAGACCTAATACGTCGCCTTGGGGAGCACCGGTCATTTTTGTGAAAAAGAAAGCCAGAACCTAAAGGATGTGCGTGGATTACCGTGCACTCAATGAAGTCACTATCAAAAACAAGTATCCTCTACCGAGAATCGATGATCTGTTTGATCAGTTGGAAGGAGCCACAATGTTCTCCAAGATAGATCTTCGTTCCAGTTATCATCAGTTGAGAATTCGGGAGAAAGATATTCCCATGACCACTTTTACCACTTGGTATGGGTTATATGAGTGCACCGTCATGTCTTTTGGATTAATGAATGCTCCTGCTTTCTTCATGAATTTGATGAACAAAGTGTTCATGGAATACCTGGATAAGTTTGTGGTAATTTTCATCGATGATATCCTCATCTATTCCAAGACTAAGGAAGAACATGAGCAGCATCTTCGTATAGTTCTGGACACCCTTCGGCAGCATCAGTTGTATGCCAAGTTCAGCAAGTGTGAGTTTTGGCTTCCGGAGGTGAAGTTTCTAGGACATGTCATCACTGCCGGAGGAATTGCGATAGACCAAGTTACTGAGACCAAGTGACCAAGTGGAAGTAGCCGCAAACAGTTACTGAGATCTGGAGTTTATTAGGATTGGTGGGATACTACCGCCGGTTCATACAGAATTTTTCCAGAATTGTGAAGCCCATGACCCGTCTACTCCAGAAGGATGTACAATTTTCATGGACTCCAGAGTGTGAGCAGAGTTTCCAAGAGCTGAAGAAGAAGTTAGTATCTGCACCTGTGTTAATCATGCTAGATACGAAGAAAGGTTTCCAAGTTGACTATGATGCATCCCGGTAGGGTTTGGCATGTGTGCTGATGCAAGAAGGAAGAGTCCTGGCATACGCCTCACGGTAGTTACAACCTCATGAGAATAATTATCGTACCCATGATTTGGAACTTGCAGCCGTAGTGCATGCTTTGAAAATCTGGAGACACTATCTCATCGGCAACCACAATGAAGTCTACACAGATCATAAGAGTCTAAAGTATATCTTCACCCAGCCAAATCTAAACCTTCAGCAATGGAGATGGTTGGAGCTGATCAAGGATTACGACATCGGAATCCATTATCATCTGGGGAAAGCAAATGTGGTGGCCGATGCTCTTAGCCAAAAGAGTTATTGCAACACCGCGGAAGGTCAACAGTTATCTGTGGAATTGTGTGAAGAGTTTGAATGGTTAAATCTAGGACTGGTCAGTCAAGTATACGTGGCAGCTTTGGAAGCATAACCTACACTAGTAGATCAAGTCCAAGAAGCTCAGAGAAACGACCCAGACATCCTGGAGATCAAGAAAACATGAAAAAGGTTAAGGCTAGTGGATTTCTAGAGGATGAACAAGGTACTGTATGGTTCGGAGAACGGATCTATGTACTGGACAAGGAGGAAATGAAGAAATTGATCTAGGATGAAACCCATGGTACTCAGTACTCAATCCATCCTAGCAGCACCAAAATGTATCAAGACCTCAAGGAGAAATTCTGGTGGTCTAGCATGCGACGGGAAATAGCTGATTATGTGGATGTTTGTGATGTATGCCAACGTGTGAAGGCCAAGCATCAGAGACCCGCAGGATTACTGCAACCTCTCAAGGTTCCAGAATAGAAGTGGGAATGGATTTCATCACCGGATTGCCAAGAACCACATCAGGATTTGACTCCATATGGGTAGTGGTGAACAGATTTACTAAGGTAGTCCACTTCATACTAGTCAAAACAATCTACTCTGGTAGTAAGTTGGCAAAATTGTTCATGGCCCGAATCGTATGTTTGCATGGTGTGCCACACAAGATCGTGTCAGACAGAGGCAGCCAGTTTACCTCCAAGTTTTGGGAGAGACTCCAAGAGGAGATGGGAACACGGTTAAACTTCAGTACCGCATACCATACGCAAACGGATGGTCAGACTAAGCGGGTTAATCAGATCTTAGAAGACATGCTAAGGGCTTGTGCTATAGACATCAGTGGAAGTTGGGACAAGAGCATACCGTATGCCGAGTTCTCTTATAACAACAGTTACCAGGCAAGTCTCAAGATGGCCCTGTTCGAGGCTTTATACAGACGGAAGTGCCACACACCCCTACTTTGCGATCAAACTGGAGAACGACAAGTATATGAAACTGACATTTTGTGAGAAGCAGAACAAAAGGTAAAAATTATACATGAGCACCTACGAGTAGCTTAGTCTCATCAGAAGAGCTATGCAGATAATCGTAGGAGGGACCTCAGTTTTGAGGAAGGTGACTATGTGTATTTACATGTCACGCCATTCTGGGGAGTTCACCAGTTCCAGACAAAAGGAAAGTTGGCACCACGTTATGTGGGACCGTACAAGATATTGGGCCGTAAAGGAGAAGTTGTTTATCAGTTAGAGTTGCCTTCCACCTTGGCTAGGGTACACGATGTTTTCCATGTGTCTCAGCTGAAGAAGTGCCTACGAGTGCCAACCGAAGAAGCTGACCCAAAACAGATAGAGAGATACATGAAGACCTAACTTATGTTGAGAAGCCTATCCGTATCTTGGAGACCAGTGAGAGAAACACTTGGAACCGGGTGATAAGGTTTTGCAAAGTACAAGGAGCAATAACTCGGAAGAGGAAGCAACATAGGAATGCGAAGATGAATTGAAGTCCGCTCACCCGCACCTCTTCGCCTGATCTTCTGAATCTCAGGATGAGATTCTATTTAGGGGGGTAGGTTTGTAACACCCTGAAATTACTTAATTAAAATAATTGTGGGTAAAAAGGAATTTTAGAAATTATTATAAAAGCCTCAAGGAGTGCAAATAATTAAAACAGAGAAAAATCTTAACAAAAGTTGGCCTAGAGATAATTTTAGAAAATACTTTGCTTAATTATCTATCTCCTAGAATTTTCTGGGATTTATTTGAGCAAGGAAAGTACTTTTAATAATTGGAACAAGCATTTCAGCAATTAAATAAAGGAAAAACAAAACAAAAACCCTTTCCTTGCCCCTGGGCCGATTCTAGCCCATCCCTGCTCCCCTCTCCCCGCCTCGCACGCTGTGGTGGCCCTCAAGCGCCTGTGTCGCTTACCTCTCGCTAATAGTGGGTCCCACCAGTCGGATTCGTCATCCCCGCCAAGCCCAAGTGTGCGCCAGCCTCCCAATCCAATCCGAGCTTGATTCGATCGATTTGCGTGTGGAATCCACAAATTGGTTGAGGGCTTTTGGTCCCTACCATCTCTGCATTTGTTTCCCCCAAGAATCACTGGAGCTCGAGCCTGGGATCGTCATCCATCTGAGCTCGTATGGTTTCGAGTCTTCGAGGAAGAACCCTAGCCGCCACCACGTCGTATCTAGATCTATCGCTTCCCCGTGCGTCTATATAAACCATCCCCCGACATCCCTCTCTCTCTTTCAGCCATCATCCACGCCCATTCAAGCCCTTAACGCCCTAGCGCCGTAGCGAATTCAATCCGCCGCTACCGCCGCTTCCCAGCCGAGCCCCGCCGGTGCTCGCTGCTGTCCCTGTTGGAACCACCGGCCACGAGGGAGCTAGGCCGCCACCTCCCAGCCCTCAAAGACCATTGGAGCTGCATCGCCACCGAGGACCGAAACCCCTCCGCCACCAGAAGCTCACCGCCCGGTGATTCCGTCACCGGTCACCATCGTGCTACCCATGGTGAGACTCGCCTCTTTCCCCTCTATCTAATTCTGTCCTCTCCATGCTCCACCGTGTCGTCGATCGTTGTTGACCCTTGGTCCTCAAGCCGCCGCCATCGCCGGTCACCGACGTGGGCGCCACATCGGTGCCAGGTCAGTGCCACGCCGGCCCGCGTGATCAATCCGGGCGGGATCAATCCTAGCCATCGGATCGTTTCGGTTAAGTCCTAGCCATCCGATCCATCCTTAGTTAGATTTCGACCATTAGATCTTTAGGTTGGATCCCAGCAGTCCGATCTATGATCGGTTAGATCTCAGCCCTCCGATCTATCTTGGAAACCTAGATCAATCTGGGCCACCCGATCGAATCCTTTTTCAATCCTAGCCATTGGATCCTCTGTAGACCCGGTCCACCGTGGACCCATGACCCCTCTCTCTGACCAGTGGGCCCCAGGTGTCAGCCACCTCTCTCTCCTGTGCTGACGCCATAAATCTTTTTCCCGAATTAAAATAAATCATAAATGACGTCATAAATCGGTTTAACTCTTTTAAATAGGCTTTAAAAGGGTTTAAACTTCTAAAATTCATAACTAATTTATCCGAACCCTGTTTGGGGTGATTCAACTTGCAAAATTTATTAAAAATCAAGATCTACCTAATAAAAATATAATATTATACTATTGATGTGTGCTTATATACTGTTTTGCTCTTTTTTTATTGCCTTTAGTTGCCGACGTTCCAGAAGAGTCAGTATTTCTTGAGGAAAGTTCGGAAGCGTGTGTAGAGCAGCAAGGCAAGTCACACAGATTCCTCAACACCTTTGAGCATATTGTACCTATGTTTTAAGCTACATTTTTTATCAACTATGCATTTATTTTCATAATGTCATCCGAAATGAAAACCTTTATCCTTAATTATGGTCTTCTTGAGTTGATTACCTGCCGTTGTACCAATGGGAGAAATGTGACTAGCTAGCTTTAGGTATTGGTTAGCTACAATAATACTAGGTTTCTCCTTAGCCATGCGTAGAAACTGTAGCATAACTTATGGGCTATCACTTAAACTTTGATTATATTATGGAGTTCATATGAAATGATGATTTAGTTCACAATTGTGGTCGAGTGAGGATAACTTAATGGTCCACTAAAATTTGACTAAATGGTGGGTTGTGAATGTTGCTAGCAGTGCTCATGACACTTCAGGACCGGCTCGTGGACTACTTGTTGTGAAGCAATACCCGTGCTAACCACAAGCCAAAATGGGTAATGGTGGGAAAAGTGTGATCCATTCAACCGGAGACCCCACGGTGTGTTGTGGCTATGTCAATAAGACCACCATAGCTACGTCAATAAGTCTATATTTTGGGTGTTCGATCATCTCCCAGTCTAAGAACCTGATCAACCCTACCGGAGACTGGTGGTCCCGTGGGTGGCTCTCTTGTTGTGCGGGTTACATGGAGGATCTTGTCATAACTACTTTTCGAGGTACCATGGTGGTATCAAGGCGCACAGTGATGTGTTGTGGAGTTATGTCTTATAGGTAAATTGGCACACGATTGCTTAGAGTAAAACTATTCGAATAGCCGTGCCCACGGTTAATGGGCAGGCCTAGCAATGTTTTCTGTGATTAGTTCCATACCATCTTAATTGAATCATGATTGGTGGGAAATGGTTATGTCCAGGTTGGAGTGGTTGAGACTATATCATTTTGGTGAGCGGTATAGTGTTAGTTAATATTGTTTAATGATTAATGTTTGATTACTCTCTTAAATGTTTTATTAAATGCTATTTATGCAACTTGAGCCATATTATGCCATCCTTTGGATATCTGTGCACTTGTATAGTTGTTGTGTGGCTTACAAAGTATTTCATGTACTGACCTTCCAATCAACAATCATTATCAGAGAAGTACTACAGCGAGGAGGACTTCTTGGAGGATTAAGCAAGAGCCTGGTCAAGTGTGTGTGGAGTGGGAGTCGTCGCGTCATCCGTAGTTTATTCCATTGCTTAGACTTTATTATTTTAAGAGATGTCATTTGTCTCTGTAATAAATACAGTCGTTATGTAAACAATTACTTTGTTATCAACTTTGTCATGTGTGCCTCGGTTAATTCCTGGACGAGGATTTACACACAATAAAGCACCTGAATTTTAGATGAAAATTCTGGATGTGACCTGAGCAACCTCTTGGTAGACAAGATTAACCATCTTTGAATTACCTACATGGAGGAAGAACAAGAGTGAACACAATTTTGTATTACCTATAGACAGGAAGTTTACGATGTTTAGGAGCGATTTCTACAAGATCAAATGTTCAATGTTGCATTTGGAAAAAAGTAAATGCTTCGATAACGACTTTGCATTTGAGAAGTTAGTACTCTCTTCAATAGCTTTGATCACGTTGTTTATGGAGTGTTTAGATCTAGACACGTCAGAATCTTTTCCAAATGTCTACACCTACGTGTGAGAAAAGGTAGTGTTTGGAAAATACTATTCACCTTAAAATGTATGTTCCTGTTACAATGCACGGAGATAATACTAGTATTTATAATATCAATAATAATAATAGTACGTGTAACGTACGGATTACTGCATAAGGCCAGGTCTGCCCCGCTGGGCACTCTTGTCCTGGAGCTTCACATGCATATCCTGCCAAGTTTGGCCTGTCGTTGAGCTCGATCACATATTATTACCAACCAGAGTCTCATCATAAATCATATCTCAGTATCAACCATTAATTATAGCTCATAAATATACTCGGTTGTATTATATGTGTATATATATACTAGCAAAATGCCCGTGCGTTGCTACGGGAAGAAAATACGAGAAAATTGAGGATAGAGGGACTGTGGTTTGCAAATTGCTAAGTAATGCATCAATGGGAAAGGTGATTAGAAGACGATCTTAAATTAAGTTTTTTAATTCTAAAAATAGAATCAATATTTTTAATATGTTTGTAAAGTACCCATGTATGTTGTGTTCTCTGCTGCTGCGTGGCAATGCGAGCTAGTCGACCACATTGGACCAGGCCGTCGTCTAACACGTCGTGCATGTCATGCAAACAAAGTCGCATGCGGATGAAGCATCGACGATGAAGCGATAATCAGAAAGAACCAAGGAGCGACGTATGAATGTTTGAACACCAAGCGGATGATGTACGGTAGAAACGTTATTCTTTTTTATAATAGTATGGTTTGCAAATGGTTGAGAAAGGCAGATATTAAATAAAGTTTTTTATTCTAAAAATAGAATCAATATTTTAATATATTTTTAAGTGATATAACATGATATAAACCAAAAGTTTTTCAAACTAAAAATATAATTAATATGGACTTGAATTGTTAATGAATACAATAGTGTAAACAATAAGATTTAAAATTTAGGATTGTTTAAATTTTATTACGCAATTCTTCAAAATGTTACCTTTTTCCAAAAAGCAAATTTCCAAGAGTGGTGGGCCTGTTCCAGATACAACGGAACAATAGAAGTTCCAAAATGATTTATTTTACATGCAACATTTCTCTGGGACAGTAATATACATGATTTTTGTGTGCTTAACATTAGCACTCAATGCTTTAAAATCTTGATTAGCGTCAAAACAAAGTCAGAACTATTGCTGTTGGCCCCGAAAATTTTGGGTGATGAACGTTATTAATATCAATTTTATAATTTAGATAAATTTTTTATTCATTTGTTCCAATAATTATAGCTATGGAATCTGTTTTTTATTAGTTGCAGAGTAATGCATATAATTTAAGAACTATTTTTTAAAAAATGGCCTCATAAATATAGTTTGTTAAATTACATTTGATGTTAAATAACCTATAATTTTTATTTGAACAAATAGGGAGAGAAAAAATAAAGAAGGGGAATAGAGAAAAAAAATGGAAATCTGAATATCAGTCTGAAACATTATCCATCCCGCCTTCGGATTCGAGCCGATTAATCAAGCATACTTTGTCACCTTAATCAACTTCCTTGTGGGCCAACATCCATTACAAACATATATGAATCGGAGCATGTGTTCCCCTCCAATTCCTAGCTCATACATGCAGCATGTTCTTGCTGGATTCCATGGTCTACACATGATCTGTTCTTGCCCACTGATCTGCTCCTACGAGCTAGATATTCCAACCATCGTGCAACTTTCCTGATTCAGCAAATTTTGCTGCTCCTTTCTAGAAAATAGACGCATTTCCACTCTATTTTTCCAGTACTTGCAATGCTCAGGCTGAACCATAATATTTCTGAAATTTTTTTGATTTAGTGGAGGCCATGGCTCCAATTTAGCCCAATATTTGGCTAGAACCATCATGTTAGTGCATAGAGCTCCAGCCTCAGAAAGTTCCACAGTAAATAAATTTACTGGAATCAAACCATTCAATGGCTGCCAAGGTAGCATGCATTGCAATCTGATCCCGAAACAGCTGAAGACCGGCAAGGCTAGTTGCAGCGCCTGTTCATTCGCCATTGCATCGTTGTGGGTAGGAGATGGCCATGCATTTCTCTTGGGGTGCTCCATTAGTGGCTTGTTGTCACTCTTAGGGCATTTCATCGAACACTTGATGGGCACCTTATTTTCGAAGCTGATGATGGCGTCAAGCTTCAGCGCCATGACTGGTGATGGTTCCATCCATGCTTTGATGAACTCCAGAGGGCTAGCCATGAGTAGGAACACAACCACAGCTTGGTTGGTGCCACCCTTGACGTCAAGGCCAACCGTTGAACCCTTGGCATGTGCCTCCTTGGAATGGCTACGGTTGTCAATGATGGTGGAGCCGATTGAGTCATCAACAGTTACCAACTCCATAGAGGCAGTAGCAGTGGTGGCGCATGTAACCACCGCAGCCAAGGTGAGATCGGCCTTGTGTCAGAGTTGAGATTGGCCTTGGCGTCGGAGCTGAGGCATATCGTCGAACACTTGGTGAGCATGACCTTGGGAAGGTCCTTGGTGACGATGTAGGGGGCGAGATCCTTGTCCTCGCCACATCGCCGTTGTGCGCGGGTTGCTGCCGTTGGGGCACTCCGTCGAGCGCTTGGTGGGCATAGGAGGATACGGTGCCATGGGTGGTGAAGATGGCGCAGACTTGAAGATGTCAGCATGATGTGATGCTGACGTTAGCGACGGACGAAAATTTTGGCAGAAATACTATTTATTTTTATAATAGTCTATATATATATATGCAAGGATCTCTTCCCAACGAACTTTAGTAAAGAATCAAGGGGATCATTGTCACAGCCCGATTTTTGGGAATTAAATAATTAATTAATAAGGAATTTTCTATAATCTATATTAAATTATAAAGTAAATAAATTAAGTAAAGTAAAAATGGGAGATAAAAATTTCTTTAAAAAATCATGGTTGAATTCATTTTTAATAAATTCGTTGGGTGTAAATAACCTCTCTGAAATTTTCTTGGATTTTTCGGTGCTCCAGAATTAATTATAATATTACAAAGATCATTTTTAGTAATTAATTAAAAAGATTCTGAAATCCTTTTCTTGGGTCATTCCTGGTCTAATCCCTTTGTACCTTTTTTTCTACTCGGTCCGACTCCAAAAAAATTCCCTGAAATCCCAAATCCAAGAGTCTCCATTATATTCAGTTATTTCCTTTTTGATTTAAATGTCCTTGGTCTCCATAAAATCTAAATCCTCAATATTCCGAGTTTTCGCTCCAATTATGATCTCCATAAAAATATTCTCAAATTTCCGATATCCCGAATATTCTAAACCCCTTTGATTTCCTCTACTCCCAAAATTCCAAGCATTTTCACAACTATCGATGTTTTAAAAATATTCCGTTGAAACCCTAAAAATCCCATTCTTCCGATTCCCTATATATATATATATTCGGGATATTCCAAAAATCCGAATGCTTCCCCAAATTCCAATATTCTAAAATAATTCTTTTATTCTCTAAACACCTCCTAAATTCTAATTTTCCACATATGGGAAAATTCTAGAAAACCCCATTCTTCCTCTCTCTCCTTTTCCTTTTCTCTTTTTATCATTTCTTTCTTTCTTTTTTCTTTTTTCTTCCCTTCTCTTTCTTTCCCCTTGCTCCTCCTCCATCCTTCTCCCCTCGCATGTGGAGCCGAGCCCCATGCCTACGCCGCCCTAGCCTAGGCCCTCCGCGCCATCCCTCTCGGCCTGGCCCCGATCCGTGCTGGCCCTGCGACGCCTCGGCCCACCGCCGCTGCCAAGACGGCCCAGCTCCGAGCCGCGTCGCGCCGCCCCTACTTAACTGCCTCCCGCATCTGCCGGTGCTGCCACCCAGACTACGCCCTAGCGCCCCGCCCTCCATAAATAGCGCCCGCATCCCGCTCCCCCGTGCCCTAGTCGCCGCCGCTCCTGCATCTACCGCCACTGGTCGCCATGGTCATCGTCGCCCTCTGCGTCCAACGCCGCCACGGGTGAGCTCGCCGACATTTTCACCCTCTCCCCTACCCCTGCGCTGTCGAGCTCGAGATCCCGGACATCGACCTGCCACCGGTTGCTCCCAGCTACTCCATCACCTAAGTCCGCCACGCCGCCTTCGGGTCACCGCCCTCTGTCACCCTCGTCGTCAAATTGCCGCCGAGGCTCCGCCCATCTCCCCGTCGTCCTCGGCATGTGTAACGACCTGAAAATTGTTTTAATTAAAAATTATCGCGGGTAAATGGAAATACAAGAATACACTAGAAATTTTTGTTTGAGAAAAGAGTTTGAATAAATTTTTGAAATTTCCAATATTAAAAATCCCAAGTTTAAATTTTAAAATAAATACTTGGATGCTTTTATATTCCAAGGGTTTTGTCGGAATATTTTAAGCGTTTGAGTATTTACAATAATAAATTCTTCGTGTTTCGTGCTGGCATTTACTTCTGGTAAATTCCCTATGATTTAATAAACCCTTTAAAATTTTCTCGGATTTTTCGGATATACAGAATTAATTTTAATTCAATAAAGATCACTTCAGTAAATTAATCAAATATAAATAAATTCCTTTTCCTTTCCCGTTCGGGTCGTTCCTAATTCAATCCTTTGAAGTCTCCCCGTTCATCGTGAACTCTGACTCCTTTTCTTCTAGGGTTTTGTGTCGTTCCCAGAACCCTAAAGTCATCTCGAAAACCTAAATTCGGAGTTACCGGATTTATTCATTTTTGAAATCCTAGAACTCTTTTAGACTCCCAATCTGTGATCCTTTGTATTCAAAATATCTATATTTCCCTTTGAGATAAATCTCAGATATTCTCTTAAACCTCTTTTCTGTCAAAATAAATCCAAATCTCTAATCGTCTGAGATTTCTCCAAATTCCGATCCCAATAAAACACCCTTGTCAATTCTCTAATCCTAAAATATTTTATTCGGAATATTCCGTTTCATAGTTCTCGGAAAATCTCCTCCAGTTCCCAACCTGAAGAATATTTTGATATTTTATTCCCCAAATATTCCTCGGATATATCTGACTCCTTTATAAAAAAACATCCCTTCTCGTTCTATTTAAATCCCCTTGTTTCCACCTAGCCCAACTCTTGACGTAATATTTGGATTCTCCAAATATTATTATATTCTGAGTTTTCGTCCTATTTCAGTCCCCATAAAATATTCTCCTTAACTCCTTGATCCCCAAAAGATTTATACTATTCCGGATACCTCTGTAATCGATCGATAAAATATCCATCGTTTTCCGAATCCCGTTAAATATTCTCCTTGTCGAATTCCTCAGAAATCCCCAAAATTCCAATTTTTGCAAAATTGGAATTTTCCCAAAAAAAAACCCCTCTCCTATTCCCTTTTTCCCTTTCCTCTTTTATTTTCCCTTTATTCTTTTTTCCCCTCTCCCTGTTCCTCTTCTTGCTCCCAGTCTCCTTTCTTCCTTTGCTCTCTCTCTCCCTGCATCTGCCGCTGGGGGCCATGGCTGGCCGAAGCCCGAGCTCCCCTGGCCGAGCTCCTCGGCCCAGGCCGCCCCAGCCCCGGCCCGCTGCGCGCGCTGCCACCGCCGCCCGGCCCAGCGCCGCCCCTGCGCTTCCTCCCCGCAACGGCCGCCGCCGAATCCGCCTCGTCGCCGCTCCCGTGCCGCCACCGGAGCCAAGCCCCATATATATAGCCGCCGCCTGCCCCCTGTGCCCTAAATCGCCGCCACCCCGACGCGCCGCCCGGCCGCCTGCCTCTGCTGCCCCTGTGCTCCACCGCCGCCCTGCTCGCCTTCGGCCGCTCCATCCCGTTCGCCGCCGCTCCTCCTCTGCCGTGTGCCGCGCTGCCAGCGCCGGTCTGCCGTCGCCTCTGCTTCGCCGCCGCCGACACAGGGAGCACGAGCCGCCGTCGCCGCCGTCATCGTCTTCGATCCCCACCGCCGGTGAGCATCCACCGTCGTCCCCGACGCCTCCACCTTCTTTTCCTCCTCCGGCGCCCCTCGGCGTCCGCTGCCGTTCGTCGTCCCGACGCCGTGGTGCTGCCCCGATGTCGTCTTCTCCAGGTGCTGCTGCTGCCGCCGCTGCCCATACTCCGACGTCGCCCTCTGCACCTTCCTTGCCGCCGCCCCGGGAAACCGCCACTGCCCCTGTGGAAGCCGTCGCCGCCCCTGGAAGTCGTCGCCGGTGAGCCTCCAAACCACGCCTCCTCCTCTGACCGTCGGCATCGTCGTCGTCGTCTCCCCTGCACCCGAATCAGCGCTCCCCTTTCCTCCTCTGCCGTGCCGTGCGCCGTTGTCCTCCATGACCCGGCATCGTCGCCTGCTGTCGTCATCGTGTTCTGCACGCCGCCGCTTCGCCTGTGTGCGGCTGCCTCCCCTCTTCCTCATGCACCCCACCGACGTCTACCGCCTTGAAAGAGGGAGAGCGATCAACCATACTTGTATTGATCTCAGGTGTATGAATTTATACACGTACAAGAGAGCCATTGGCTCGATTGGCTATCCTACAATCTTGGCATAGCGAGCGCAGCGCGTGGGCGTGCGGGGCGTGGCGAGCGCTGCGGCATGGCATGCAAGATAAGTGCTGGCCGTTACAAGGCAGCATGCAGAGACTCAGTCGCTAACACCCCCCCTCAGTCGCTGCCGTAGGTGTGCCGACGCAGAGACTGTCTCGGAAGTCGTTGAACAACGCTGACGGCAACGCCTTGGTGAATATGTCGGCGAACTGGCGGGCGCTGGGAATCTGCAGAACACGGAGCTCGCCGAGGGCCACCTTCTCGCGAACGAAGTGGACGTCGAGTTCGATGTGTTTTGTCCGCCGATGATGCACTGGATTGCGCGCCATGTAGACCGAGGAGACATTGTCGCAGTACGCGATTGTGGCGCTGGTCACGTTGCAGTGTAGATCGCCGAGGAGTTGCCTGAGCCAGGAGCATTCGGCGACGGCGTTCGCGACACCACGGTACTCGGCCTCCGCACTGGAGCGAGAGACCGTCGTCTGCCGTTTGGAGCTCCATGACACCAGCGACTCGCCGAGGAAGACCGCGAACCCAGACGTCGACCGCCGCGTGTCCGGGCAGCCGGCCCAGTCCGCGTCGGTGTACGCCGTGAGCTGGAGCGCCGTGGCGTGGTGCAGACGAAGGCCGAGAGCTGTCGTACCCTTGACGTAGCGTAGTATCCGCTTGAGCAGCGCCAGATGAGTGTCCCGTGGCGCGTGCATATGCAAGCACACCTGCTGCACTGCGTATGCTATGTCCGGTTGGGTGAGCGTCAGGTACTGGAGTGCCCCGGCCATACTTCTGTACCAGGTCGCGTCGCTGATGAGTGCGCCCTCGGTTGCCGATGTCTTCAGGCGAACGTCCGCCGGTGTCCCAGCCGGCTTGCAGTTGCCCATGCCAGCCCGTTCCAGAACCTCCTTGGCATACTTCTCTTGTGAAAGGAAGAAGCCGTCATCATCACGTCGAACGTCGATGCCGAGGAAGAACCGCAGAGGCCCCATGTCCTTGATGGCGAACTCGAACCGCAGCTTGTTGACGATTTGTTGAAGAAGCCTTGAGGACGAGGCGGACAGGATCATGTCGTCAACGTAGAGGAGGAGATAGGCGGTCTCGTTGCCGTGGCGGAGCACAAACAGGCTGGTGTCGGCGCGCGATTGAACGAAGCCGAGACTGGTGACGTAGGCGACGAAGCGGAGGAACCACTGGCGCGGGGCTTGGCGGAGGCCGTAGAGGGATCGGGAGAGACGACACACGGCGTCAGGCCGATTGGGATCCTCGAAGCCAGTGGGCTGGCTGCAGTACACCGTTTCCTGCAGATTACCGTGCAAGAAAGCGTTGGAGACATCCAGCTGATGGGCCGGCCACCGTTTGGATGCCACTAGGGTGAGAACCGTCCGAATTGTTGCCAACTTGACGACCGGCGAGAAAGTTTCGCCGAAGTCGATCCCGGGGCGTTGGTTGAAACCGCGGACGACCCACCTGGCCTTGTATCTGTCAAGGGAGCCGTCAAGTTTCAACTTGTGTTTGAAGACCCATTTGCCGGTGATGATCCGAGCGTCGCGCGGTCGATCGTGGAGAGTCCAGGTGTTGTTGGCGATCAGCGCATCGAACTCGAGCTGCATTGCGGCTCGCCAGTTTGGGTCGCGCAGCGCGGCTCGAACCGACGAGGGGATGGGCGACGGCGAGGTGGACTCCGTCTGTAGGGCGTACCGTGGGTTGGGCTTGAAGATGCCAGCCTGCGCACGGGTCATCATGCGGTGGGCGGGCGCCGGAGGAGCCGGGCTTGGGGAAGGGCTTGGCGTGGCCGCAGGCAGGAGCGTTGGTGGTGCAGCGATGTCCGGCGAGGAGGGTTGTGTCGCTACGGCTACAGCATCGGGCGGCGTGGCGCGCGGCGAATCCGATGGCGAGGCGACGGGCGGATTTGTGGGCACCGGTGGAACAGGTGCCGAGCGCGCCGGCCGAGTCCGCCGCGGGTGTTGAGGTAGAGGATCGTCGCAGACCGGTTCATGTCTGGTTGTAGCCGGGGTATCCTGGACCGTTCGGAACGGGAAAACCTGCTCATCAAAGACGACATGGCGCGATGTAATGACCCGGCGCGTCGCCACATCGTAGCAACGATAGCCACGGTGATCCGTGGGATAGCCGATGAAGACGCAGAGCGTTGAACGGGCGGCGAGCTTGTGCGGCGTGGTAGCTGTGAGGTTGGGGAAGCAGCGACACCCGAAGACACGAAGCTCGTCGTAGGTAGGATTGACACCGAAGAGGAGGGCGAACGGCGTGGTGGTGCCGGTGGCGCGACAGGGGCGCCGGTTGATGAGGTATGTCGTCGTGGACAATGCCTCAGCCCAGAATGTCAGCGGTGCTGCACTATGAAGAAGCATTGTGCGAACACAATCGTTAAGCGTACGAAGCACGCGCTCAGCCTTCCCATTTTGTTGCGAGGTATAGGGACAGGAGAGGCGGAATTGGATCCCATGTTCAGCGAGAAGAAGCCGAAGAGCAGTGGAATCAAACTCCTTGCCGTTATCTGTTTGCAGAGCCAGAACGGGGAGGCGGAATTGAGTTTGGACATAGGCGAGGAAGGCACGTATAGTGGGTAAGACCTCAGACTTTTGCCGTAGAGGGAAGGTCCAGAGGTGATGCGTGTAGTCATCGAGTATGGCAACATAATACTTGTAACCTGAATGACTTAAGATAGGAGAGGTCCAAACATCCGAATGTATTAACTGAAAGGGAAAATATGTCTGTGTTGTAGAATGACGGAAAGGAAGACGAACATGTTTGCCTAATCGACAAGAAGAACAGGAATGTGCCACTGATTTATTACAACGGAAAGCAAAGCTATCTAGAATTTGTGAAAGAGCATGATGTCCTGGATGGCCAAGACGCTGGTGCCACAAGGAGACCTCTGAGGATGACGAAGCGGCGAGGGCTTGGTGAGGCGGTAACCGAAGTGGATAAAGATCCCCACGGCTATCACATCGGAGTATCTCCACCTGCGTTGGAAGAGCCTTGATGGAGAAACCAGATGGGTCAAATTCGATTGAAACATTGTTATCACGAGTAAGACGCCGGACAGAAATCAAGTTTTTAATCAAAGATGGAGAGACATGAATATTGTGTAAATGCAGTGGAGAAGAAGCAGTGGGGATAGAACTGAAAGTCTGATGAGTAACAGGTAAATGGGCACCATTGCCAACCGTGATGATAGAAGAGGAGGGTTTTAGATGGGGGGAGGAAAGTTACCAGGCGACGAGGCCATGTGAGTAGTCGCGCCTGTGTCGAAGTACCAGTCGGCGGCGCTTGGAGGCTGGGTGGGCACGCCGGCGGTAGACAGCGCCTGGAAGAGAGGGGATGTATCCCACGGCCCGGCAGAGCCGCCAGTCGGAGGAGGAACCTGGGAGGCCGTCATGGCCTGTTGCGGCTGGAACTGTGGGCGAGGGCCCAGAACGCCGGCGCCGGGTGCACGGAAGGGTGCGGGCCAGGCCTGCACATAGCCCGTCCACGGGTTGTAGCCGGCGGTCCATTGCCCCGCTGGAGACTGAGGTCGGGTGCCGCCGCCACCGGTGTTGCCGGAGCGCTGCCCGCGCCCGCGCCCTTTGTTGGATTTCTGGGGGCGGTTGCGAGATCCTCCTGCCCCGGAGGTGTTGTCGTTGGAGGAGGCGGCGCGGGACTGGTCGGTGGAGCCGCTGTTGCCGGAACCATGCCCGGCGGCGAGGGCGTGATTGGCATCGGCCTTGGCGTCGTGCTGCTCGCTGAGTTCTTCCAGGATGAGGAACGAGCGGGCACTCATGAAGGTATGGGGTGGGAATTTGGCGGTGATCACGGGCTTAAGATGGCGAAAGTGGGGGCTAAGGCCACGGAGCAGATTAAGAACCTGACTCGGCTCGGAGACGGGGTGGCCGATGTCACGGAGTTGATCGGCGAGGCGTTTCAGCTTGGTGCAGTAGTCGTGGACGGACAAATCACCTTGACAGGTGCTGCGAAGCTCAGCCTCAAGGTAGACGGCACGCTGAAGTTCGTTGTCGAGGAAGAGCCCCTCGATGGCAGACCACAGGGAGAAGGCGGTGAGGTGTGGCTTGTGGACGATGTCGAAGACGGACTTGGATACGGTGGTGAGGATCCAGTTGACGATGCAGGGATCGGTCAGCTGCCACTCGCCGTCGCGCTCGGCCGCCGGGGTGGGCGAACGGACATGCGCCATGAGACCGAACTTGCCGAGGACGGAGTCGAAGAAGCACCGCCACTAGGAATAGTTGCCGTCGTCGAGATCGAGCGTCACAGGAACGTGGGAGCGGATGTTGACTGTCTGGAGAACAGCGGCGGTGGTGGGCGCAGGTGCATTGAGGTCGAAATCGAGAGAGGAGTCGGAGTGGTTTGAGGAGGGCGCCATGGATGCGGCGGCTGCGGAAGCTGTGGCGAAAGGAGGCAGGAAAGTTTCGCCGGTAACTGATACCATGAAAGAGGGAGAGCGATCAACCACACTTGTATTGATCTCAGGTGTATGAATTTATACACGTACAAGAGAGCCATTGGCTCGATTGGCTATCCTACAATCTCGGCATAGCGAGCGAGCGCAGCGCGTGGGCGTGCGGGGCGTGGCGAGCGCTGCGGCATGGCATGCGAGATAAGTGCTGGCCGTTACAAGGCAGCATGCAGAGACTCAGTCGCTAACACGCCTGTCCGCCGCCGATCTCTGGTCCCCGAGCCGCCTCGATCCCATGGTCAAGCTGCTGCCTTTTCTCTCTACCCCACTGGCGCACACTATCGTCCGTCGTCGCCGATGTCGTCATCTGCGCCAACTCCGCCAGCCGCTGTGCGCCTGCTCGCTAGCCGTCGCCGGTCGCTGCGTCACCGTCCCGTCGCCATCGTCTACTGCCATGATCGTCATCATCGTCTCCCGACCTCCCCTGTCTCGCTGCGTGCCGGCAACGCACCATGGCAGGGACTGGTCTTCCTCCTGTGATTGACATGCAGGGTCCTCGTGCAGCCTTCTCTTCTTCGTCAATGACGTGTGTACCCCAATGATCACACGCCTAATCAATCTCGGCCTTTCAACACATTTTGATAAAATCCTCGCCGATCTGTGTCGCTGTTTTTATCCTCTCCCTTCCCGGCGTTTGCTGACTCGGCGTCGTCAGCGTTCGTTGTCACCATCCTGAAGCCGAATCACAGCCGTTTGATCTTAGAGACCTAAGCTGAGCCATCGGATATTCAAATCTCTCCGGATGTTGCCACGTCAGTCTTTGCCACCTCAGCAGTTCACTGGCCCCTCCTATTCCTAAATCCATGAGCCAAGTCCACCATACGCCTAGTCACTATCCATGAACCCTGCATATCAGCATTCATCCAAAATAATTATTCTAATCCGAAAATCCAGTGAATATTCTAGAGAATATTCCTTTTCAATTCTTTTCGGATTCATTCTGAATTCAATCTTCCAAAAGCCGTACCTTTTCCGTTTGAAGTCCGAATCGACCCGTTCTTCTTCCTAAATTCATTTAAAATTATAATCTACTTGTTTATGTATTTTTATGTATTGTTTATTTGTAGTTTCTTAGGATTTATTATCGTTTTGCATGTAGTCACGTATAATCGCTGATTCGGAAGATTGCAGAGTCTGTGGAAGAGTTCGGAAAAGTATTTGAAGACTTTTGCGATTGCAAGGCAAGTCACACGACAATCTTCTTGAGTATGTTGATCCTGTTTGCGAAAACTATTTTATTTTAAAGTTATTGCATAAAATGTTTTAGAATAACATTATTACGGGTAATTATTTAATAGCCAATATTACTTGATATTTATGGCCATTTTGGTTATTGCTATCTATACCTTGATACCTTGGATGAATAATACTGACTAGCTGTATGACTATTTAATGGTCTAGCTAGATTATTTAGGATTTGCTTAGCTATGCCTAGAAACTATAGTGTCATTATATGTAGGAAACTATTCATTCATTCTGATTAATTAATGGATACTGGCTATATTTTCACGACAGTGCGTCGTAGCTGGTTAATTAATGTGTCAACTAAAACTTGACCGAATGGTGGGTTGTGAGTATCAGGATTGTGATTGTTGCTAGCGGTGCTCATGACAATTAAGGACCGGTTCGCGAACTACTTGTTCCGAAGCAATACTCGTGCTAACCACAAGCCAGCATGGGTAATGGTAGGATCCAATATGTAGTACGTTCAACCGGGGTCCACCATGGTGTGTTGTAGCTATGTCAATAAGACCACCATGGCTGTGTCAATAAGTCCATGTCTTGGACGTTGGATCGTTTCCCTGTTGGGGGCCTGATCAGTTCCTGCTGGAAACTGGTGGTTCAACGGGTGGCTCCCTTGTTGTGCGGGTTACAAAGAGGATCTTATCACAATTCCTTTCCGAGGTACCGTGGTGGTATTAAGGCGCACAGTGATGTGTTGTGGAGTTGTATCTTGTGGATAAATTGGTACATCTCTGGCCAGAGTAAAACTATTCGAATAGCCGTGCTCGCGGTTAATGAGCGGTCTAGCAATGTTTCTATGATTAGTCCCACACTATTTAATAATAATGATAAATGATGGAATATTGATAGCTCCTGTTTGGAGAGTTCTGGTTTGGGCTTGAACTGCGTTGGAGCGTTGTTCAGAGACTGGTTCAATACTGATAATAATTAAACTACACTGGTTTTCAATGATTTTAAATGCAAATGTTTTAAATGTTGTTTTACGCAAATAAGCCATATTATGTCTTTCCTTTGGTATCCTGTTGCATTACATTGCATTCCCTAGTGTGGCTTGTTGAGTACGGTGGATGATACTCAGTCTTGCATTATTACAATATTTAGAGTGAAGCTTTGCGAGGAGGAGAAGTTGGTGTTTGGCTTATACCCCAGTTGAGCTGCCTGTGGCTTGGAGCTGAAGCTACGCTAGTTGCCATTCCGCTGCTATTTTCTCTTGTGTGAGGACTAAGTGCCTCTGTTGTAAGTATTTATCGTTATTTCGTATTTGGTTATGTTTATCAAATTGTCGATTTGTGTACCTCGGCTGATTCTTGGACGAGGATTTATTGCACAAATTAGCTTTGGAAATTCTTGTGAATTTCTGAGTGTGACAGCATGCTGTCGATGCCTCCCCTCTTTCGGCCTCCCCTACCGCGCGACGCCATGGGTGCACTAGCGAGCTCGCCTTGCCCAGCTTGGGACACCAACCGGTGGACCCCACGGCATCCCCATCCTCTGAGACAAATAGGTGGGCCCAGCACATCCCAGTCCCTGACGGTGACGTGTGGACAACGGTGTCCAGATGCCCTTTTGATCTCAGCCCTACGATGGATTTCGATGGATTTTGATGAAGTCTCGACCATCGGATCTCTATAATCCTCCCAAACAAATCTCGTCCATCTGATCTCCTCAAGATCCAATCCAAGCCATCGGTCCCCAAAGCCCTAGATCCTTGCCACATCAGCCCTAGCTACATCATCTTGCCACCTCAGTCGCCACCTTGGCCAATATCTCAGCTATTCTGTCCACGTGGCCTTCCACCTCACCCTAGTCCACCACTCCCATAACTTCTCTGGTCTATGGACTTAGTCCACCATAAGCCAAGTTTATGATAGTGGACCCCACTTGTCAGCTTTTCCAAAATATTTATTTTAATTCAAAAATCTAGGGAATATTCTAGAGAATATTCTTTTCTAATTTTTTTCAGATTTTCTTTGAAATTAAACTTCTAGAAGCCGTAACTCTTCCGTCCGAACTCCGATTCGACCCGTTCTCTTCCTAAATTCATCTAAAATCAAGATCTGCATGTTTATGTACTATTTATTTTGAGTTTCTTTGTGTTTTTCCTTATTTTATGTGTAGTTGCATATATCCGCCGTTTCGGAGAGTCGCAAAGTTCGTGGAAGAGTTAGGAAAAATGATCGAAGACTTTTCTGTTACAAGGCAAGTCACATGACAATCTCCTTGAGCATGTTGATCCTATTTATGAAAACTATTTTATTTTAACGTTATTGCATGCAATGTTTTGGAATGACATTATTATGGTATTTATTTATTATCCAATATTCCTTGATTATTATGGTCATTTTGTTATTCTTACATTTACCTTGATACCTTAGGTAAATAATATTGACTAGCTGGATGACTATTTAATGATCTAGCTGGATTATTTAGGTTCTGCTTAGTCATGCCTAGAAACATTAGCGTCATTTTATGTGGGGAAATTATTCATTCACCCTGATTAATTAATGATTAATAGTTATTGTTTCACGACAGTTGATCGTGGCTAGTTAATTAATATGCCAACTAAAACTTGACTAAATGGTGGGTTGTGAGCACATGGAATGATGTTGATGCTAGTAGTGCTCATGACAATTAAGGACCAGTTCGTGGACTACTTGTTGCGAAGCATTTATTGTACTGACCACAAGGCAGAATGGGCAACGGCTGGGCCTGTAGTGTAGCATGTCCCAGCAGGAGGCACCACAGTGTGTTTAGTTGATAGGTGGTAGTGTCAAAAAATCTACAGTGACAGTGCCAATAGGTCCATATATTTTGGGAGCCAAAGTTTCTCTAGTCTGGAGGTTGGGCCACCTCTACTGGGGACTTGGCCATTGGTTTTCTGTTGGGCATGTTATGCGAAAGGTCTTGTCACGGTTTTCTCCTTTGCAGTACCATGATGGTATTTTAGGGCATGGTGATATATGTGAAACCGTGTCTTGTGGGTAAATTGGTACACCTCTGGCCAGAGTAAAACTGTTCGAATACTCGTACCCGCGGTGATGGGCGACCTAGCAATGTTTTCATGATTAGTCCCACACTACTCATTAATAATAAATGGTGGAAACTTGATAGCTCCAGTTTGGAGGGTTCTGGTTTGGGCCTAAGTAGCATTGAAGTGTTGTTCAGTGATTGATTAAGATGGATTAATAATTAAACTATACTATTTTTCAATGTTTTTAAATGCAAAGGTTTGAAATGTTGTTTTCTACAAATAAGCCATACTATGCATTTCTTTTGGAATCCAGTTGCATTATATTGCATTCCATGTGTAGCTTGTTGAGTACGGTGGGTGGTACTCAATCTTGCAATATTACAATCATCAGAGTGAAGCTTTGTGAGGAGGAGAAGTTCGTTGTTTGGCTTATACCCCAGTTGAGCTGCCTATAGCTTGGTGCTGCTACATCGCTAGGATTTTCGTTCCGCTGCAGTTCTCTTCTATGTGAGGACTAAGTGTCTCTTCTGTAAGTATTTATCGTTTATTTTTTTGGTTATATTTATTGAATTGTCGATTTATATACCTTGGCTGATTCCTAGACAAGTATTTAATGCACAAATTAGCTTTCGTAATTCTGATGAATTTTCGGCCGTGACAATCATACCATTAAAGCTACACCAATCTAATCAGATCCATGGACCATGTCGACAAACTTACACTAACCGATCGAAATTGTCATCGTCTGGTATATCTAGTACAACTCCTAGCCATATACTGTATTAATTATTAGGATCCCTCATGCTAAGGTTCTTTATTAGATGTACATGAAGGGCTGCTGGTTTTGGATTTATTTCTATCTCTACTACTTAAATTATTTAAAGCTGGTTCTCTCACAATAGGTCGTCCGTTGTGGCCCTTCCGTATTTGGTTTCAGTCCGATCACGTAGCCTCAAAAATATCTCAACACGATGTGATTGGTTTCTACTTTGTGCGTGCGTTCAGTTTCTGCTTCCCACGTGACATGTCTGACCCAATGTGAGAGAATTTACATAGACGGATACTCGCCGTCGCAACACACAACAACATCAACATTGGGATGGGAACAGGGCACATCCCCAGCACCTCGTCACCGGGAACCAAGAGGAGAAGATGTGTCAAAGCACAAGATGGCAAATGGTAGACAGCATGCCGCATACTATGTTAGAGGAGGATCAATGCCGGTCACGGTTTGTGCATCATGAATTAGTTAAACACCACAAACTATAATTTTAACTTAACACCACACTACATGATAAAACCATAGTACTCTTGTTCGGAAAAACATATCTTATCTTTTCTTGCATGCCTAAGCCAACATTTGTGGTGTTCATATTTCATTTTTGTTCTCATAAAGGCCGAAAAAGGTACATCCGTTATTGGAAAAATATGAATTTTTTTCTAAGTATAAGTTAGACGCACACACTCTACCCTTATGTGAATGTGTCTTAGTACATGCTAAAGATATTAGAGGCCTAGTTACTTAGAGGTATGTGCTTACCAGTAAATGTACCCACTTGTGCAAGTAATACCAAAGAATATATCCTAAAAAATGCGAGCATGTGTGACAAGTCTAACACTTAAGCTTGGATAGGCAAGTTATATCATAAGGAACCTAACTAACTGAGCAGAACTATGTCGAGTTCCATTATGAAAGAATTGGATAAAAAATAAAGCTATCTTGGAAGATTATCAAATAATACTCCATTTCTTAATATACGAGTAGTACTTTGATAGAATTTTTTTAGTTAATCAATTTTTTAAATGGTTCCATTTAGGATGTGGATGTTGATATATTATTATATTGTGTTGGGCTCATAAAAGAAGTATTGGGCACTCTAATTTTCGATTACATAGGGAACACACACCACACCCCACACAAGTACGTACTACTGTATACGTGCACCACACATATCCTTAAGTGCATCTCCTTGCTATATGTTTACGTGGACGAATGCCAACCGTAAATCTCTGACATCACCATTTCCTAGTAGAAGTACATCCATAGACATGCAATATCTGTGGACACTAGGATCAAATTTTAGCGGGTAGAGTCATGCACCCCCATAACCCCACCATCATACCCTTTGTGCTTCCTCAATGTTTTCGGAACTTGGGACTCGAGATCCAAGCCAATTAAGACAAAATACCAACGCATATTACCATCATCTCAGGGTAGAAAGATGACTGTTAGCTGCATCTGAACCATTCTCACTACTCTTTTCCAGATTTCATTGTTCGCTTATCTCACTTCCCTAGTCGGCTTCGTGGCACGAACAAAAGCGGCCCCACCTCCGGTCACCTATGACTCGAAAACGACGAAACAGACAACCGTCACGAGGCTGTCACAGGCTCACATTCCTAATGCCCGGGCCCACACCCACTCCGTGCCCCCCCCCCCCCTCCCTCACATACACATATCGCTTATTCCCAACCGCCCATCACATCCTCCCAACCCATCCAAGACATCCATGTGTCCACCCCTTCTCCCCGCCAGCTAAGTGTCGGCAGTCGCTTCCCCCGCATCACGCATGCCGTATCCGTGTGCCCAACGCGGACGGCGGAGCCGTCCATGTGGCATGCCGCGGGGGCTTACCTAGTAGAGCCACGTCACGCACGCGATTATTAGCCCGCGCCAACTAATTAATTCATTTATTACCTTGGTTAATTATTGACTTTGCTGCTAATGCAGTCAATATCCCGATTCCCGTGTACTCCACTTGTGTGGAATATATAGCACTCGATTTAACTTAAATGCGTGCGATTGTGCGAGTGCTTGCATATCGCTGTCTCATGGAAATCAACCAGGCAAAATCGTCACGGGGATCATTGAAATGTTGATTAGTTTTTTCAAACTGTACTATTGCAACTCGAACACTCCATAAGCAAAACATTGGTGCACAGCAGCACAAGGATCTACAAACTAAAATCTTTGTACCACCAATTTTGACCTCTAACATCAGAGAGTTCATCAGAACAGGTTTTCATTGCCAATTCAAAGCGTCCACTGAAGCATGCAGGCAGCAATAAATCTCATCAGACCAAACAGAAGATGGTATCAGCACAGCAAGTTATTCCCTTAATCCAATATACATTTCATACAAATCAAGAACAAACATGATCCTGCAGGAGGGCAAAATATGCGAGACAACTGAAGAATCAAGAACCAACCATATGTTCATATGCTCATTGTTTTATTTTGCTCATCTGATCGTGCACAGCCACTGAACAACTATTTATTATTCAGATCGGAAACAGTAGAAGCAAAAGCAAAAGAAAGCTACAGATACATGGGAAAAAAAAAGGGAGTTGCTTTGGCTGATAGGGCACCGCGTGAAGAAGGCGAGAGCTCTAGGAGGACCTGTGAGGAGACTGCGACGGCGGCGGCGGTGTCGGTGTGTCGATGAAGCAGGAGGAGCGGAAGGCGTCGATGTGCTCCTGGCACTTGGCGTGGTCGACCTTGTTCTCCTCGAGGCACTTGTGTAGCGCTGCCACGTCGCACGCCGCCTTCTTCGTCACCCTGTCCCTTCCGCCATCGCCGCCGCCTGTTCCGGCCTCCACCGCCGCTTCCATGGGCCTAGTTGTGTGGAACAGATGGATGAGGAGTCGAGGTCGCCGGGGCCCGGGAGGGGTCGCCGCTGTTGGCTGATAGAAGGAGGCGGCTTCAATGGAGTTTGGAGGAGGAGGAGGTGGGTGCGGCCTGCGGGGAGGAGGAAGGAAGAGGCCGTGGCTGCGGGGTAGGGGGAGAGGAGGCGGCGGCGGTGGGGAGGCACTGGTGGGGGGAGGCGATGAGCCTGCTACAGAGGCGGAGAAGGAGGCACATGCAGGGATGAGACGAGGTGGAAATGGCGGCGCCTAGGAGGCAATGAGGAGTAAATGCAATCTTGTTGCCTAGGACGATGATGACGTCAGCGATGGCTAACGTCAACGCGACAATGACATCAGCTACAGACGAAAATTTTGATAGAAACATTATTTATTTTTATAATAATAGAGATAGAGAAAGAGAGCAGTGTATCAGTGAAGATAACGTCTACTATATAGTACCCTAATTAGCCTCTTGCAAGGGGTGATCGATGAAGCTACTCCACCTCTTCTCCTCCATTGCCGTGGCGTTCTTCCTCTTGGTGAGCGCCACGGTCACCTTCACCACGGATCATGCTGCCGCCAACGCCGTGAGCGGCATGCGCATCCGCCACGTCGAGGACCTTGTGAGGCTAGAGACGGAGGCGGCGGAGTCGGCGGCATACCCGCACAGGAGGGTGCGAAGGCAACGACCGGAACGACATCAGCAACATCCTCGACACTGCTAAGTGCCTCCCTGGCAAGTGCGTCGGCCGAGGAGGATTCAGTTACACCCTCCCTCACGGTGGCTACAGATCCTATTATATGTATCCAAACCGAGGACACTAGCTAGGAATGATCATATCACCCAGCGTCCGGTCTAAAGTACCATCGTATCATTCTAGACCATCCGATCCATTCGTATTGATATATTGTTGACTCAGATCTCTGTATGCTTTATGTGACCGAGTACATGTCGAGAGTTTATGGATGGATATTATCTGCATGGTGGGAAATTATGTGGTTCATTTCATTTGGATGCAAAAAGTTTAATTTCTCGTAGAAATTTAAAACCGCTGGACGGTATCTTCAATTTGCCATCAAGATAGTGTCGTATACAGGCGTGGCTAGAGCGCGCAAGGTTGGCCAACCCCCACGCGCCGCGGCCATACAGCATAAGCCCTCCATTAAGCCTAATTATCCCCTAATTACCATTATTAGTGTTTAATAAATTTTTAATTATAAAATGATATATAAATAAGCAAAGTTAAAAGATTTTAGGTTTTAGTTAAAAGTTTTAAAATTAATTAAAATTTTCAATTTTGGATTGAAATTTCAAAATTTGAGTAAATTTTTTTAAATTCATAGTTGATAGTTTTTAAATTTGAGTTGAAAGTTTCGAAAATTGAATTGAAAGTTTTAAAATTAGAGATGAAAGTTTTAAATTAGTGGTATAAAGTTTACTTATTTTTTAATATTTTATATTTTATTTATTTATTACTATGCATGTGTGCATGTGTCCATGCCCGTGCTGCGGCGACAACAGGGTGGGGCTCGCACACCGGCGTACAAGGCGGGCCCACAGCACAGCTGCTTGCCTCGTGAAGCATGGCTGCCCAATTGCCCAACTAATGTCATCCACCCACGTGGCTCGCCCGCGACCACCCGCGTCGGTGGCCAACCGACAAGCTGCTGCGCGCACTGCCAGCGCGCCAGCGCACACGCAGCAGCAGCTTTCCCGGTCGGATACATTCTGCTTCTGCGCTAGCATCCTCCGGTGGATGCCTTGCCCGCCCGGCAGCAGAGGTGACAGATTAGGCCTGCCACCGGGGTTGTACAAATAAATAGGTATTCCTCGTGCCTAATTAAAATAGACATCCAATGAGTATGGGTAATCTACATGTAGATCCCACCTTATATAAATGATTAAAAGTTGTATAAAGTTGCTCACTGATATCATAAATCTTATAGTGTGGATACGAGTTTAAAAATTTTGGGTTTAGAGTTTTACACGTAAAAAAAGTATGGGTAAAATGGATAAAGTGGATATTACTCTCTCCATGCCTAAAACTCAAATGTGTAATCTCCTTTATCTATACCCTCCCTAAATAGTGTGGGTATCTATACTATACTTTAAAAGAGGCTAGTCACTACTACAAAATAGCACATTCGTGACACCCTATCAGTACCGATTGGAAAAAACCCGACACAGATAGAAGATTTCCTACCCACCACCCGGTCTACACTGATAGTGATGGTGGTAAGTGGTGAACATGTCACCACCACCACCAACTCCCTATTTTTTATGAAAAGGAACACATGTCAACCACCTCATTATTAACTTTCTACTTTATGTGGGAAGAAAAAAGGACAGTGGAGCCAGAGGGCTCCCTTGTCACTAATAGATGTATGCAAAAATTAAAAGATAATATATACGCAAAGTTATGATAACAACGGGTTAATTATAATTTTCTTTAATTAAAATCCCGTTACAACCCATGAGTAATATGCTAGTAGATATAGATATATGTAATGGGTATACAGTGTCAGCCCTACACGAAGGAGATCACGGTGCTCTATGACAACCAGTACGCCAGGTACAACCGCTATTACAGAACAGCTAAAATATACCGTATTATCAGTACCAGTTGGATAAAACCTGGCACTGATAGGGGTTTCCCACCCACCCACACTCCCATGTGCCTAGTATGACTAAGAACCGACACTGATGAGTCCTCACCAGTGACGGTTCGTAATACAAACCGATACTAGAGAAGCCAGCTGAGCTGAACTATATTTGAGCCTAAGCCAAACCGGCATCATGGCCGAACATATAGAGATCTATCTGTCTCTCCTCCCTTCTTTTCCGCATCGATCTCTCTCTCTCTCCCTTCTCCAGTCTCTCGATCTCTCCCCCTTCCCGTATTCGACACTCATACGCGAACAGCGTCGAGGCTAGCATGCTGACGGTGCGGAGCATGGCGGGGCGATGCCGCGTGAGGCCCATGAGTCCACAAGCAAGCTCCTCCCGCACCACTGACACACCTCGCGGCCTCCTCTTCTTCATCTCCTTTAGGGTTTCTACACCACCGTCGCTGCTCCGATCCGCCGTCACCTCGATCCGTGGTGGAGGAGGTTGTGTGGGGACCAGAACCGATGGCCCCTGAGCTCGGGCCTATTGAATCTAGTGGGCCTGAGCTCAAGGGCCGCCATATCTGCACCCGATTGAAGATGATGACGACAACCTGAAGAGGCTACAGGCTGGTGGATCCAGCGACCTCAGACCGAAGAAGAGGGAGCTCGAGGGTTAGTTTTGCAGCAGTGGTGGTGTATGTTGATTTAGATTTGTCAGTTATTGATCTGTGTATTGGTTTGGATGTATCTGTGTATTTATTTGGATGCATCTGTCCTTTTGAGCAAGGTGGGGCTGCATCTGTGTATTGATTTGTGCGAGGTGAGGATGTACTGATGATCTGGACATGTATTTGCATGTTGATTTGGATGAGCCGGCTCGAATTGAGTTGGCTCGGTATTTTTTTTTTTTTTTGCTGCTCATCAACCTCATCCTAATCCGGCACTTATGAGGAGGGCTCATCAAGTGCCCAATTTTTGTACCGGTTGGGGACCCAACACACATGAAAGTTCCCAACCAGCACTGAAGCCTTTTTTTAGCAGTGAACAGGCTCACGGGGAGCAAGCAAGCTCACGTGCTATAGATCCTGCCCGACAACTGCCAGCCAGTACAGCAGTCGCAGCTGCCTGAACATCTTCCAGCGAGAGGGCTAAAACTTTGTGAAAGCTGGCCAGGTGGAAGCTCCAGGACAAGAGTTCCCAATGTGGCAGCATGCATATATGTAGTTTATTTATCACAAAATATAGCAATTTCTAACTGTGTATCTAAGACAGATGTTCAGATACATAGGAACTTCTACCTCACCGGCCCCTGCACTGCCAAATGCCACCTCCCTCGCGGGCCCCTGTGCCACCGGATGCCACCCCCTGTGCTGCCGGATGAAGAAGTGTTGGAGACCTAGGGTTGAGAGTGGGAGAGAGAGGAGGCGGTGAGAAAAGAGAAGGGGAGCGGTGGACAGGGAGAAAAATCGATGGGATGAGGTGAGCGTACCTACACGTGCGTTCATGTGAAGCTTGGCTAGTCCCCTGGCCGCCTTGTACAGGCAAATCGGCTGGGTTCAGTTATCCAGCATCTATAAAGAATATTCTCTAGGTGGTGGTCATATCACACACTCGTCCTGCAACCAAACACCTTTAAAAAGTTGATGGCCATGTTTATCTAGGTATATCACATCAATGAAACACACTCTAAGTGATCCTTGTGACCGGGAAATTGAGTTGCATTTATTAATTGGATTCGAATTTGCAAGTTGGAACATGGAAGTTGCTAGCATGATCCTGATTTCCTGACAAGCATGCAGCCAACAGTGCCGGTGAGTAGTCACCACAGCATGCTGTTAAAAGATAGAGATGCAATGTGAGGATGAATGATCTCTGTATTCATTCCCTTGATGATTACACTAGAGGGGTACAAATTTATAGTCTTGATTGGTGTGCCAATCGTGCCTGTTCAGGAGGACACATCCCCTCCGAACAGGTGTCTCTTTGCTAATTGATCACATGGTTATTTTGTTTGTAATACTCCCTCTTGAGCAATTGGCTTCTGGTAATCATCATTGATTCATCCTTGAAAAAACTCCTCCAAAACCCTATAGGAAAATTTGAGGAGAAACCATTGTATAGATATGCTAGTAAAACTCCTTTAAAACCCAATGGAAAATACAAGGAGAAAATACTATGGCATATATGTGAATTCTCTCTGAGAAACCTTGAGAAAGGAAAAACTTATGTGAGAATTTTATTATATTGATTATGACCATTGGATCATAATATAGGATAACTTTTCCTAAAACCATATAGGAAAAATATGAGCAATTATTATATATCATTGATATCCCCTTAAAAACCCCTATGGGAAAAATAGAGATATGATATATATCTACATTGATATATTGCCTCATTAAAAACCTTTTATGAGAAATCCTATAGGAAAACTCATAAGAGGAGAAAAGAGTACAATATTGCTTTGAACAAGTATAATCTAGGAGATTACTCCTCTAATTCTTGCAAATCATATAGTCGTCCCGTACCAATTTCTTCAACACATCTTGAAAATGTAGAAGTTGATAAGGACGTAGTAAATAGGTCTATGAGATTGTCATAGGACTTTGTAGAACACTAATTTCTCCACTCTAATGTAAATTATGTGGGTAAAATAGGTTAGAAGTAATATGCTTAATGATATTACTCTTTATGCAACCTGTCTACATTTGATCAACTCAAGCATCATTATCTTTGTAGATAATGACAGGTGATTCAAATAGAATCAATATTACATGACATTACATGTGATTAATCACTCGACGAAGCCATTCATATGAATGCAAAACTTCGGAATGATGGGTGGAAATAACCAACGGAGTCTATTTTTTATGATACTTATGTGAAAACTATACCACTATGAAATCAGTACATGATCTGGTATTCTGGATATTAGTTGGCCAGTATGTACATATCCCACTATGGTATTAACTTGATTTATCAGATGATGAATCAAAATATTTTGTGCCATAAAGATATTTACGGATACCCTTTCTGACTCCCACCCAATGGTGTTTTTGGAGTTGTACTACTTTAAGCTAACAAGATATCTGCAAATACAATTTCAAGCCTATTACAATATGCAGCATACATAAGCACCTTAGTGGCACTAGAGTATGTCATCCCAGGGTCTAAATGGATATTGATCCATTTTTAGGGGTTGAATGACCACAAATGTTTATGGATATGAAGGTGCACTAGAGTATGTCATCCCAGGGTCTAAATGGATATTGATCCATTTTTAGGGGTTGAATGACCACAAGTGTTTATGGATATGATTGTCCAATATCATTTGGATATTATATCAATAAGATATTGATAGACTGATTCATATGCTTAAGGTATAGACTCAAGTGCAATTTGGTCTTAACCAAATATTTCATCTCAGAATCCATCTTAAAGGTCAATTTCTTAAGTGAGAAAATTGTTCCTAAGATGATTGCTTGATTGTTTGTGTGTTTTGATGATGTTAAGATCATCTATATGTGCTAAGATGATAGGAAATCCAAATAAAGATTTCTTTATAAACACACATAGGAAACCATCATGATTGGAGTTACCTTTTTTATGAAAGAAACTTACATAGTCAGTTATACCACAATCAACTTAACTGTACAAGTCATAGGGTGACTTAAGTTGTACATAATAGATATTGCGATTTTGTATTCTGATTCAGAATGTGAAGTCTACTAGGAGCTTGGTTGTCTGAATCTATCAAACTCATTTGATCTACCAATAATTAGATATGGAAACGCGATTTTCACACATACCAATGGTATGCTATACTTGGTCTCTGCGTGAAACCGTAAGGAAGACATGAGAAGAAGGTATTACTATGGTAATACTTTTCATTGTTGGGTGAGAGTAATTCTCCTTAATTACCACTTTTGATTTGACCCAATTTGAGTATTTGGACACTTTGTCTAGGACTTTTGGTCTGGATCCAGTTGAAGGTGTAAAGCAACTTTAAGGAGTATATGTCGATAATTTGTAGTCTTTGTATAATTGATTCAATGGAACCAATATAGCTTGTGAAAATATCAACCCTTTTGAACTCCATGCTATTTCCCAAAACAACAGAGTTAGGGCGTTCCTATGACCCAACATCTGAAATTTGTGCGCAATTTTTTGCTAGGCTTTTGGATGATAAACATCCATAGGCATTGGATAGTAAATATCCATATGGTATCAATCAACTTGATTTTGATTTGCATTTACTGATTGGAAGAACGGTATTCCTCTATGTCCGCGGATGCTTTCAAGAAGTTGTATCCCTTGCGACCATACTTTTCCCCCTCTTATTTTGATTCTGGGAGTTGAGTGGTTTTGTTTTGGTACCTCCAATCTTTCTGGTGCGGGATTTTGTAACACCTTTATAATAAGTAAATGCTTTTAGCAGAGTATTTGCAATATGTTGCAAATATAAGTTGTTTTGAACTATTTGGTTCAGATTCTTTAGTACGTGGATATGATGATGGAATGTTCATATTTGATATTCTCTTTTTAATTCCTAGCATTCTTTATGTGGTATGTAGCTCTCCCTAATATCTGAAATTGTCCTCAATGTGAATAGAACATGGGTTGTTTATAAATCCCCTGGGAAAGACTGAAGGTATTATAATAGACGGATAATGATACCTCATGTTGGTCCCCACTGCCCAATGATGTATGCTATGGTGGTGATATCGGTACGTGCAAAATGTTGCCGATTCGTAGATGGAAAATCTTTGGCTAAGGCCAAATTTCCACATACGAACTGCAATGGAGGAGGTTGTATGATTGCAGTGTAATGAATTTGAAACGATGCGGTGCGTAAGACTGCATATCACTAACTAGAGATTGGTTAATTGCAATTTCGTAATGGTCTTACCATGAGCTTGATTCTCTTGATGAGAGATTTTGCTAATCCATTTTGTGTATAGACAAAGGGATCGGAGTACTGAACTTGAATTCCATTAGCCATACAATCGTCATTGAAGGCACTTTTATGAAAATGCAGCAGCATTGTCCATTCAAATTAATTGAATTCGATGTTCAACATACTGTGCTCATAATTTTATAATTTGAGCAACTAATTTGACAAATACATAGTTTTGTGTAAATAAAATCCACACGTGGTACTATCATAGATATGTCAATTAGAACCATGAAGTACCTGAACAGTCCATACAATGGTTATATGCAGCCACATCTATACCTTGAATGTGTTTAAGGAATTTAAGTAGCTCAGCTCTAATTTTGAGGTAAGAGGGTACTCAAAATTAATTTTCCTATGGCACAAACAGTGCATATAAAATCCGAAGATAGTGAGAAAATCTAACCATTAGAATTGCTAATAATTTTCGTATCATCCCTATGTTGGGATGGTCAAGGCGATTATGCCAAGTTTGGAATGTGTAAACATTCTCAAAATTACCGTGTACGCAATATGTTGTACGGGTTTGATGTAGTACAATCAAGAGGATAAAGATATAATCTTTTCTAATACTTGTTTCCTATATCCGTTGTTGTTAAGAGGAGATATTCCTTTCTGTTCTCATCTTGGTTTCGGTTTGAAAACCATTCTGATGGATATCTCTATAACTTAGTGGAGTACAGGTAGAATCGGAATACAATAGTGCATCCTCAATTGTCAACTGAGTACCCATCGGCATAGTGGCACGACCAGAGCCAACTATCGTTGTATCACGTTTGGCGATGTTGAACACAGTTTCTTATCTCTTTTCAAGTCAAGAAATATTTGTGTCCCAAGTATAGAGTTTGTGGAAGTATTGTCTATAAGGCATAATTACTCTTTCATTAGATTGACTCCCATAAATCTATATATAGAAAGAAGAATTTTATAAGAAATTCTTATCAGATATTCAATACTGAATATGTTTGATGCATTATTGTAGCTTAGTAGCATACAATATAGATGGCAACTATTTATATTACAACACATAGTAGGACATGGTCAACATAGTATCTATGTAATCGAGAGACTAATTGAGGTCTCCAGTCATATCTTGGGAAGTGAATTCCACAAGCATGTCTTCAGTGCTCATGAGATCATCCTTCTATGGATGGGATGTGTTGTTGCTGAGTTCCTCCAGAAACTGTTGTGAACAACTAGCTTCCTCGGTGTTGTCGGGTTAGAGACGGAAATTTGTTTCAGATCCCTTCTCTTGAACAGGTTTATCTTTACCTATGGATTTGAGATATAGATCAATCAGATGTTTTGGGGTGCGGCATTTCTTTGTGATGTGGTTGTAGCAACCACATTTGCGACAAACTTTAATTTTGTCGTCTTTGTTGTTGGAAATGCCTTTACTCTTTCTGAACGCTCTAGTGGATGTTGAAATCCTATTAGCGGGAAACATAGTAGATAATCTTTTTCCTACTTTTTTCACATTGATAGGTTCAAATCTTGCTTTGAGTGCAAGCCACAGAGTATGAGGATCTAGTTCTGAGAAATGCTCAGTTTTGAGATCTGGGTATATATGGCTTCTTATAATGTATAAGGCACCATATATCTCTTAATCTAACAACGGTGGATTTTCCTCTTGAGGAGGTTCAATTGCCGCTTGAAATCCGTAGGATGAAAGATTGACCTTGATGTCCTTCGACCATGTTGGATAGTTGTACCGTCTGGTGCAAGAATTTCAAATTCTTTGCCCATGATTTTTTACATGGTTTACTATAAATTTGATTAATTTATAAATAGTAAATTAATATAGTATGGTAATGTTGTAATATGATGCAAAATATGTGGACACAAGATGTATCATGTATCACATTATAGTGTATACCTCAAAATTTAGGAATATAACAATATGTACCAGAGAGCTTATTGCTAAAGCAATAGTCTACAACAATTTGTAGTAGATGCCTTAGACTTCATAGTTTTGAGTTATATTCATAAATACCGAATAATCACATTGTTTTGGTAAACACCAAATTAGTAGACGAGGTAACTCGTTGCTAATAACATAATCTACAAAGTTGTAGTAAATGCCTTAGTCTCCACATAATATTTGTGATTTTTCAGTAAACATGGAGGTACGTACTATTAAGATTTTGCATGTAAAATTCCAATAGAATTAAGCACATAGGTCTTAATTAAGGGGAATTTAAATTTTGCAAAATCAAAGAAATTGCAAATATTCAAATATAGTTTATAACAATATTGGTGAAACCTCATATAAGAAGTATAACAGTGATGTAAACACTAATTATGATATAAATCATGTGTTGTGGATGAGATAACTCGTTGCTAAGAGATCTCTTAGACTCCACATTATCTTGGGTTATACTCATAAGATATTGAAATTTTCAATATGTGTTAAGAGGTAATCACTAATATTTTGCATATTATCCAATTTGAATTAAGTTGTTGGGACTTAATTAATAGAATAATATGTGAATAATATTGCAAGAAATAAATCAATTGCAATTAAGGAATAAATCCCCAAATATATATATGTTATTGAGAATGCCTATGGACATTCACTTTGAACATTTATATAATTTTCAGTACTCATAGAGTCTGAAATGATAATTTACAATACGTAAATTAAATAACACTATAAATTGTATTGAACCTAAGGGCCCAAAAACAAAATTTGCATATGTACATTTTGCATATGCATTTTCCAAAGACCGATAGGTCTAGAATGTATATTTGTATGAGGAAAATAAAATATAGTGTAATTTATGTATAGTCTGAGGACTATATCGTAATTCATAGAAGGTATGCAACTTTTTTAGCCTTTTTTAGCTGCAGTGATCCGGCCGCTGCTACGCCTGCTGCTCCGCTGCGCCAACACACCGTCACTAGGTCACCGTGCCGCTTTGCCGGTGTGCCGCAGGCCACTGTTTTGGGCGCTGACGTCACCGGTCATCGATTCATTGTGGTGGAGTCCACTGGCGGTGCGGAATGAAGCGGAGGAAGCGGAGTAGTGGTTCGTCGCCACCACTATCGAGGGCGAGCCGTGGGACGAGCCGCGCCGACGAGCCGCGGCATTCTTTGCCGTTCGGCCGTCGGCGTTACTACGGTACGTCGCCATAGGACTCTATGCTGCTACTGGACCATCGTGTCGCCGCCGCCGGGCCGCTATTTGGCTAGCGCAGTAGAACGGCACACGACGAGCGGCGGGTCCTAGAGCCTGTCGGTGGCGATGCCAAGGTAGGAAGAACGAAATTGATGTATGTTCTTACCTTTTTGAAAGAATTTACACCCTCTTCTCTGTTCTTCCTCTTCTGTTTTTGTTAGTTTCTCCAATGCCTCGGACTTCTCTCGCTCAGGGAGCATGCTGATAACGTGTTAAAAGATAGAGATACAATGTGAGGATGAACATTCTCTGTATTCATTGTTGGAATTACTAAATGGGCTAAGGCCCATGTGGAGAATAATTCCTAGAAAAATCTCAAAATCCCACCTCATGGGGAGTGGCATGGGAAGTTTAGTACCACATTGCTAGTTCTAGGAGAGGGAGACCTCCTTATAAGGGTGAGCTCTCTCCTAGCCACTTGAGACATGCATAGTGGAGAGAACTGGAGGAACACACGCTCACGCTCGCTCGCCTCGCTAGGCCAGGCCAGGCGGCACGCGTACGTGACATGCGCGTCAATGGTCTGCCAAAATTGGCTTCTCATGCTTGCGCAGATGCAGCTTCTTTTTGCAGTTTTTGTTTTGCTGCAAATTAGAGTCCAGATAGGATAGCGCAGCCTATCCGGTTCGGTTACGAGATAGAGATCGTGCGGGCGTCCTGATCACGCATCCTAATATCTCTATAAATACCGAGCTGCTGTCTCCATGCAATATATACGAAAACAGTCTAAGGCTTGCCATCTCTTCGGTTTTGAGCCGTTGTTCGTCGTTTACTCCGTCCCGATCGTCGACGTGCACTGGCGGATTGGGAGAGCAGGTCTCCGGAACCCTCGCCTTCGACGTCCTGCATTGGGAGAGGGCGAATAAGGTTTTTGGGAAGCGCTACGCGCGACTGCTCGCTGTGCGCCCATCACGGCTCGTCTTCCTTCATGTTCGGGCGCTGCGCGTCGTTGTCATCACTCGGTGCCGCGTGTCGTTCGTGCGGTACATGCTGCGCCAGTGTTTGCTCCACAATAGCCCCCACAACAGGGCTGTAGGTACGCGTACACTATGTCTCCTATGTTTGATCTATTCATGTTAAGTACTGTCATATGCATGTTTAGATCAGATTATATGATTCTGTTTACTTGTGCTATTAATGTCATGATTTATTTATGGAATAAATTAAATCTACATGTGCTTATATTTTCAACAATCCAAAAACCTTATTATAGGCACTATAGTTTTACGATGGCTGGTTTTGCCGATGCACTGAGGCCGGATAAATTTACCGGCGTGCACTTTAAGAGATGGCAGATTAGAGTCACTCTGTGGCTGACAGCTATGAAGTGCTTCTGAGTGAGTACTGGCAAACCTGAAGGAGTTCTCTCTGCGGAACAGCAGAAAGAATTTGAGGAAGCCACTACTCTCTTTGTGGGATGCATTCTTAGCGTTCTTGGTAATCGTCTGGTCGAGGTGTATATGCATATGACCGACGCTAAGGAATTATGGGATGCACTGAATACCAAATTCGGTGCTACTGATGCTAGCAACGATTTGTACTTCATGGAGCAGTTTCACGATTTCAGCATGGTTGACAACCGTTCTGTGGTCGAACAGGCTCATGAACTACAAACCATTGCTAAGGAACTCGAACTCCTTAAGTGTGTCCTTCCCGACAAATTTGTGGCTGCATGTATTATTGCAAAACTACCTTCTTCATGGAGGAGTTTTGGTACTACACTCAAACACAAGAGATAGGAGTACTCCGTTGAGGGGTTAATTGCGTCTCTTCACGTTGAGGAGAAAGCTCGGGCAAAGGACGCTGCGTCAAAAGGCTATGGTGGGCAGTCTAGTGCCAATGTGGTGCAAAAGACTGCTAACAAGAACAATAAAGGGAAATTTGTCAAAGCCCAACAAAACACCAACTTTAAGAAAAGGAGGAACAACAACAAGGAGGAAGATGTCAGAACTTGCTTTGTGTGTGGCTTGCCTGGTCATCTCGCCAGGAAGTGTCCACAACGTAAGGGCATAAAAGCACCTGCAGGACAGACCTCTAAGTCTGTCAATGTGACCATTGGCAATACTGGAGATGGAACCGGGTATGGTAATTCACCTACTGTTCTCTCAGTTAATCAGTCTACTAATTGGTGGGTTGATACGGGGGCCAATGTTCATGTTTGTGCTGACATATCTTTGTTTTCTCCTTATCAGGTCAGCCGGGATTCCTCCATCCTAATGGGGAACGGGTCGCATGCTTCTGTTCATGATGTTGGCACGGTAGATTTGAAGTTTACTTCGAGAAAGATCGTGCAGCTGAAGAACGTGCAGCATGTCCCCACTATCGACAAGAATCTCGTTAGTGGTTCCCATCTATGTAGAGACGGGTTTAAGTTGGTATTTGAGTCTAATAAAGTAGTCGTGTCTAAACATGAATATTTTATTGGTAAAGGCTATGAGTGCGGAGGCTTGTTCCATTTTTCCCTTTCTGATTTCTGCAATAAGTCTGTGAACCATATTTGTGCCAGTGTGGATAATGAGGCCAGTATCTGGCATTCACGTTTATGTCATGTTAATTTTGGTTTGATGTCTCGGCTTTTCAGTTTGAATTTAATTCCAAGTTTTTCCATTGTCAAAGGTTCTAAGTGCCATAGTTGTGTGCAATCAAAATAACCTCGCAAGCCCTACAAGGCTGCCGAGAAGAGAAACTTGGCACCACTAGAACTCCTATATTCAGATCTTTGTGAAATGAATGGGGTGTTGACGAAGGGTGGAAAACGATATTTCATGACTTTGATTGATGATGCAACTAGATTCTATTATGTGTATTTATTGCAAACGAAGGATGAGGCCCTAGACTATTTTAAAATTTATAAGGCAGAAGTTGAAAACCAACCTGACAGAAAGATAAAAAGACTAAGGTCAGATCGTGATGGAGAGTTTTTCTCTAATGTTTTTGACTTATTCTGTGAGTAACATGACATTATACATGAGCGAACGCCTCCCTATTCTCCCGAATCTAATGGGATTGCCGAAACGAAGAACCGTACGCTGACTGACCTGGTGAATGCCATGTTAGACACTGCGGGATTGCCTGAGGCATGGTAGGGGGAGGCTTTGTTAATCTCGAATCATGTATTAAATAGAATTCCTAACAAAAATATGGATAAAACACCATACGAGGTATGGATTGGGAGAAAACCATCACTTTCTTACTTGCGTACATGGGGGTGCTTGGCGAAAGTCAATGTACCAATAACAAAAAAGCGCAAGCTAAGACCTAAGACTGTGGACTGTGTCTTTCTGGGATATGCTAATCATAGCATTGCTTATAGATTTTTAATAGTTAAATCTGAGGTACCTGACATGAATACGGGTACAATTTTAGAGTCTCGTGATGCTACGTTTTTTTAGGAAACTTTCCCAATGAAGGATACACATAACGCTTCGAGTCAATCTTCTGATTCGATTCCCAATTTAATCACACCACTAGGTCAAACTGAACATACACTTGAACATCTCGCTGAGGAGGATGACAGTGAAGCTCCTAGATGGAGTAAGAGACAAAGGATAGCTAAGTCCTTTGGTGACGACTTTACTATATACCTTGTGGATGACACTCCCAAGTCAATTTCAGAAGCTTATGCATCCCCTGATGCTGACTACTGGAAGGAGGCTATTCGTAGCGAAATGGACTCCATTATCGCTAACGGGACTTGGGAGGTGACAGAGCGACCCTATGGGTGCAAACCCGTAGGTTGCAAGTAGGTGTTCAAGAAGAAGCTAAGGCCTGACGGTACTATTGAAAATTACAAGGCTCGGCTTGTGGCCAAGGGCTATACTCAGAAAGAAGGCGAAGATTTCTTTGACACTTACTCACCTATTACTAGATTGACCACAATTTGCGTACTTCTCTCCTTGGCTGCCTCACATGGTCTTCTCGTTCATCAGATGGACGTTAAGACACTTTTCTTAATGGAGAGCTAGATGAGAAAATTTATATGGAGCAGCCTGATGGATTTGTAGTAGAAGGTTAAGAAGGCAAGGTGCTAAAGTTGTTAAAATCTTTGTATGGTCTGAAACAAGCTCCTAAGCAGTGGCATGAGAAATTTGATAGAACACTAACTTCTGCGGGCTATGCAGTCAACGAGGCAGATAAGTGTGTATACTATCACTATGGTGGGGGTGAGAGGGATATTCTATGTTTGTATGTTGATGGCATACTAATCTTTGGGACAAATCTTGAGGTGATCAATGAGGTTAAATCATTCTTGTCTCAAAACTTTGATATGAAAGATCTGGAAGTAGCTGATGTTATCTTAAACATTAAGCTAATCAGAGGTGATGATGAGATTACACTTCTGCAATCTCATTATGTGGAAAAAATCTTGAGCCGCTTTGGCTATATTGATAGCAAGCCTTCTCTAACTCCTTATGATCCTAGTCTTTTGCTTTGCAAAAACAGAAGAATTACTAGGAATCAGCTGGAGTACTCCCGGATAATTGGCTCACTCATGTATCTAGCTAGTGCAACTAGGCCAGACATCTCCTTTGCTGTGAGCAAATTGAGCCGATTTACCTCTAATCCGGAAGATGATCATTGGTACGCGCTTGAGCGAGTTATGCGCTATCTGAAGGGTATTATGAATCTTGGACTTCACTATACTGGGTACCCGTCGGTATTGGAGGGATATAGTGATTCCAACTGGATCTCTGATATTAATGAGATCAAAGCCACTAGTGGATATGATTTTACACTAGGTGGTGGTGCTGTTTCATGGAGGTCGTGCAAACAGACCATTTTGACAAGATCAACCATGGAAGCAGAGCTTACAGCATTAGATACTGCTACTGTTGAGGCAGAATGGCTGCATGATCTATTAATGTATTTACCTGTGGTTGAAAAACCAGTGCCGGCTATCCTTATGAACTGTGACAATCAAACTGTCATTACTAAGGTGAATAGTTCTAAGGATAACATGAAATCGTCCAGACATGTGAAGAGACGATTAAAGTCTATTAGGAAATTAAGAAATTCCGGAATTATAAGTTTAGATTATGTCCAAACAGCAAGCAACCTGGCAGATCCCTTTACGAAGGGACTATCACGAAATGTGATAGATAATGCATCAAGGGAGATGGGAATGAGACCCATGTGAGTTATACTATGGTGGTAATCTAACCTATGTGATCGGTGATCCCGTGAATTAGGACCTAGGAAGAACAAGCCATTAGTTAACGGGAGGAGAGTACCTTTAACTGTCTCTAAGTGAAGATGCATATACTTTCACAAACTGTAAGGCAGGATGGCCTTTGCCTTAATGTGTTTTATTGGTTTTAAATAATGAAGATGCTGTTCTACAGAGTATTCTTGAAAGAACACACCTATATGAGCTCGACCGTTGGTCACGGTCTATGGAGATTTTGGGTGAATATCCTAGGAAGCTCATGAAAGACCAAGGAGTATGACTTATAAGCTCCAACCGAGGGGTAGGCTATTGACGGCCTAGTATCAGTCAAGGCTTTGAGTGAAACTTGCTTACACAAAACTTGCAAATCAAGGCGTAGTCCATTGTTTAAGTTGTAAGTAAGTGTAGCTTGGAGTTCTAAATGGATGTTCAACCTTAATCGATCTTCATCGAAAGGCTGGTATATAAACAGTACTTCGAAGAATGGTAAATCTCTTTAGGACTTTGAGATTTGGTGGGGGATTGTTGGAATTGCTAAATGGGCTAAGGTCCATATGGAGAATAATTCCTAGAAAAATCTCAAAAGCCCACCTCATGGGAAGTGGCATGGAAAGTTTAGTACCACCTTGCTAGTTCTAGGAGAGGGAGACCTCCTTATAAGGGTGAGCTCTCTCCTAGCCACTTGAGACATGCATAGTGGAGAGAACTGGAGGAACACACGCGCGTGCTCGCTCGCCTCGCCAGGCCAGGCAGCGCGCGTACACGACATGCGGGTGAATGGCCCGCCAAAATTGGCTTCTCATGCTTGCACAGATGCAGCTTCTTTTTGCAGTTTTTGTTTTGCTACAAATTAGAGTTCGGATAGGATACGCGCAGCCTATCTGGTTCGGTTATGAGATAGAGATCGTGCGGGCGTCTTAATCACGCGTCCTAATATCTCTATAAATACCGAGCTACTGTCTCCACTCAATATATACGAACACAGTCTAGGGCTTGCCATCTCTTCGGTTCTGAGCCGTTGTTCGTCGTCTACTCCGTCCCGATCGTCGGCGTGCACCGGCGGATTGGGAGAGCAGGTCTCCGGAACCCTCGCCTTCGACGTCCTGCATTGGGAGAGGGCGAATAAGGTTTTTGGGAAGCGCTACGCGCAACTGCTCGCTGTGCGCCCATCACTGCTTGTCTTCTTTCACGTTCGGGCGCTGCGCGTCGTCTCATCACTCGGTGCCGCGTGTCGTTCGTGCGGTACGTGCTGCGCCTGTGTCAGCTCCACAACAACCTCCACAACAGAGCTGTAGGTACGCGTACACTATGTCTCCTATGTTTGATCTATTCATGTTAAGTACTGTCATATACATGTTTAGATCAGATTACATGATTCTGTTTACTTGTGCTATTAATGTCATAATTTATTTATGGAATAAATTAAATCTACATGTGCTTATATTTTTAACATTCATTCCCTTAATAATTACACTAGAGAGGTATAAATTTATAGTTTTGATCGGAGTGCCAATCATACCTGTTCAGGAGGACACATTCCCTCACAGATGTCTCTTTGCTAATTGATCATATGGTTATTTTGTTGTAACACATGTAACTGTGTTCCCCTCTATCTCGATCTGTTGGAATGTCACCGTCAAAGTTCTCCGGCCCTCCGCATTTTGCTCTCAAGAAACAACTAAATGAGTAAATTGCGTCGCCGGTAAAATATTTGGCAAGAGGGTGTATTCCAGTACAAGCAACTTCAAAAAATGCACATTTAGGTACAGTAACTTGGTTGATAATTGCATTTGAGTGTAGCTTGAAAACTGAGTGTGCTAATAGAATAACTTGGTTAGGTGGGTGCATTCTTGGTCAAAAGAGTCAGCACGCATGATTTTGTTTTGCCACATCAGTGGGCCATGTTAACAAAGTAGACACGTCGATCAGGTGTATGGAGCAATCCCTTACACCTCCACGTACTTTCGAGAAAAAACTAATGCACCACAATGGTTGTATCACAATAACACGAGCCATGTACAACTACCCACAATGGTTGTAAGAACACAACACATCGGCCATCTACAGCTACCACTCATGCATTCACGAGTATTATAAAAGTAGAATTCACGAGTGTAAGTGTCTCTACTTTAATATAAGTTATAAATTAATGGTTCATACCATTTTATTGGTATTAGGTCATGTATATTTCATAAAAATTTTATATACATTAAATAGGATAACATATCAGTATATATGATGACATAGCAAAAAAATTAAAGAGGAGAGAGATGAAAACAGTTTCATTAGCATGAAAATGAAATTGGTACTCACCGTTTTCAACACGTTGAAACCCTATGAAACTCCAATTAAGAGAGTTTGTGTTTTATCTCTACGTATTTTATCAACTCACATTAATTACTTAGATATAATATTTAAATAATATGTTAGCATATGAAACCGTAAAATAAAACTTTGTATTGGGTTGCATCCATCAACTCAAATATGTTTAGATGACATGACACTCTTAGAAATCGCGTAATAAAATATTACTCTGAGAATAGCCTTAGTATATAATAGCAAATTACTACCGGTTCATGACTAGCAACACTGGTAGTTTTTTAATTGGTGTATACGGCAGTGATGCTCCTGATCAACACTGCCGGATTGATACTTCATTTGGGAAAAAAAAAGAAATTGTTATGTGCAAACCGTGGACAAGTGGAGGCAAGGTTCCCATGTGTTCTGCCGACGAGGCGTGTACGTCAGGTCTCTAAGTCTATCTTATCTAATGAAATGCTTAACTCTAGTGATGGTAATTAAACAAAACTAAGTACCACACCTACTGTACTCAACAAGCCACACATGAAATACAATATAATGTAACAGAATTCAAAGGAGGCATAAAACGGTTCTTTTGTAGAAAATAACATTTAAAACATTTGCGTTTAAAAGTTGTATGAAGACAGTATAAGAATTATCAATATTAAACCAATCACTGAATAACACACTGATGTAGTTCAGACCCAAACCCTCCATACCAGAAGTTTACCACAACCTCTCTATACCTGAAGATATCATGTTTCCAACAATTACCAAATTATTACCATTAATGTATTGTGTGAGACTACTCACGAAAAATATTGTTAGGCTCATCCATAATCATGGACACAGTTATTCGAATAGCTTTACTTCGATCAAAAGTGTATAAATTTACCCATAAGACACAATATGTTACCATATATCCTTCTCAATATTACCATGGTACCTAAAAGAAATCGTGACAAGACCTATCGCATAAAACAATCTAACATGATTCACCCACCAAAATCCCAGCCTTTCTATACCTGAAACAAACTCACTCAGTGCACTGTAGACTTATCACCGCCACTTCACAGTCTAGTGATCCACATCGGATCATGCTATACAACAAATTAAGCCGTTGCCTATTCTGACTTGTGGTTAGTATGGTAAATGATTCACAATAATAGCTCACGAACCAGTTCTTAATTGTCATGAGCACGACCAACAAAACCATGTGCTCACAACCCACCATTAGGAAAGTTAGAATATTAATTAACCAACCACGACTAGCCGTCGTGAGCTACCATTAAATTATGCATAATAAAATTATAGATGAAGTATACGTCAATCCACATGAAATGATACTAGTGTTTCTAAGCATACTAACCAAAACCTAGTTAATCTAGCCAAACCATTATATGATATTATGGCTAGTCAATATTAATTACCCAAGGTGACAAGGTATAGGGAATCAATAGCAATAACGGCCGTAATCAAAGGAAAAGGGAATAAAGTAATAACCCATAATGTGACATTTGAAGATGCATGTAATATTGTTAAAACAAAATAATTTTCGCAATTGGGATCAATATGCTCAAGGGAATTATTGTATGACTTGCCTTGCTCCTTCAAAAGATCTTCTGAGACACTTTCCTTGAATTCACGATCCTCCGAAATGATGGAAAACTATACCTTATACGCAAAACAAGGAAAAACACTAGCAAAAACCAAATAAATAGTACATAACAAGTAAACATACATGTAGATCTTGATTTTAAATAAATTTTGAGACTTGAACAACATCATTCCAAGTTCACATGAATTAGTTATAAATTTTAGAAAATTTAATCCAATTAAAGCCTATTCAAAAAGATTAAATAGATTTATTGCATCATTATTAATTATTTTTTACTGAAAAAGGAGGATTATGCATTAGCCGAGGATAGATAAGTTGAGCTCACTGATGTATGGGACCCATATGTCATAGAAAGATGGGGATCGGTCCATGGTAGACAGAGGTCACAGAGACGGTCTACGGTATTGGATGGTCTCGATTTGATCAAAAGGGATCGAAGGCTTAGATCAGATCAAGAGGATGAACAGTCGAGGTCGATCCGATCGGATCAGATGGCTAAGATTGAACCCGAGGAGACAGCCACACCCATGTACACGTGGACAGCCAGATCAGATGGGGGCTGAGGTGGCAGCTGATGGAGTGATGACGCGGCGATGACACGTTGGATGGCCTCGTCGGAGAGGGGTGGCGACACCAAACCAGATGGTTGCCGGTGATAGAAGGCACGATGCTGAAAGGTGAGGGCACTGGGATGAAGATGAGGACAAGGCGGACTCACTGAGCACAAAAACAACGACGAACGGCGGCAGAAAATGACCGGCGGCAAGCTTCCGGCCGCGCAGGGCTTCATGGTCACGGCAACAATGGCTTTCCGGTGACTTCCGGCGTTGAAGAGGTGGCGGCCAAGGATCTCCTTGCTGCTGCGGTCCTGATGGTGGTGGTGGCACAGCCCGGCGACGGTGCAAACAACAACAAGCAGTGGCTGGAAGGTGGCAACAACGTCGGATCGAGATCGAGACAAGGTGGCGAGGCTAGAAATCGGGATTGCTTTGATTGGCAAAAGATTGAGGACGAGGGGGTCCAGGGCTTGCTATATAAAGGGCAAAGAAGGAGAAATCGAGTCTGACACGACGGCAGCGGCAGCTAAGATTCCCAACGCTCCACGAGACATGGTGGCGCCGGTTTCCTTATGGATTCCTTCAGGGTTTCTTGTGGGAAAAGAAGAGGAGACCAAAGAGGACAAGAATCTGTGCTTGGATTGGAAAGGGAGGTAGCAGGGAGATTAGATTCAACACGGAGACGGCGTCGGGCTGTAGCCAGACTCCGGCGCGAGGTTGAAGAGGCTCTGACAAGGAGGGCCACACGTCGACGACTGAGAGAGAGGAGGCCACAGATGGCTCGGGCTGGCAAGTTGGGATGGATTGGGCCTTGAGGCCGGGAGCAGACGAGAGAGGAATGGAGAAGGGATTGATTGGGCCGATGCCGAGAGATCTTGGGCCGAAATTGGTCCAGAGCCAAGGAAGGATTTTTATTTGTTTTTGACAATTTAAATAAATACTAAAATGATCTTTGTAGCTATAAAATTACTTATTTAGCTCTGAAAATTCTCCAAAAATTCTAGAGTGTGTTATTTAACATGGATAATTTATTAAAAATAAATCCAACCATTATTTATTAAGGAAATTTTATTTCCCTGATTTGATTCACTTGATTAATCCTTTAAACTTTAATATAAATTCTAGGAAACACTTTATTAACACATTTTTTAATTTTTGCCAAAAAGTCGGGCTGTGACACATAGCTTCTATGAAGCCTGGATGTCTCCCTTGATTTCAGCTACGACAAACTCCTTCAACATCATCTGGGCTACAAGCATACGGCTTTTAGCTTCTTGCACATAAATATTGGAATCGTACTCAAAGACCGTCACTAGTCGCTGCAAATCAAAGCGGATCATATAGGTCGTCAAGGTGTTCTCTATGATGGAAGGTCCTTCTGCATGAATGGGACCTTTGGCTAGGAGCACTCCACACCGAAGATCATCATTCAGCATGCTTGTGTTGGTTGGATGAATGGCGAAGACGAGTCTGACGACCACAGCGTAGCAAAGATGAGAAGAGAACCAGGTCCCACCAGGCATGCCATTTGTTTTGGAGAGAAATAATGTGGGGATTTCTCTGCCCATAGTGGAGTAAGTGTGGACGTGCTAGTGTACCTAAATACACAAAATTAACAAAGAAACAGAGGAAGAATTTGCTTTATTAATCTCAAGGATAATAAATGCAAATTCCCAATGTGATGTGCACTTCGTAGCCTGCTATTGGGTAGATCAGACTTGGCGGAGTGGCATTTTGGTTCCTAGGGCCTCGAAAGGCTCCCACACTGCTAGAGAACATCACATCTCTAACGGGTCATCTGTAACGGCTCAAAGAGAGTCGTTATAAATAACTATATCTATAACGTTTGTCTAAATCAACCATTATAGATAACTATAGCAGCCAAGAGCCGTTATAGATGAACTACATCTATAACGGCTCCTATTATAGAGCCGTTACCAATTACTGGGAGTCGTCACAGATAACTAGGGCCCTGTCAGGACCCAAACCAGGACCCTCTATGTGTACTGTGCTAGTCCAGGATCACACCAGTATGCATAGTTACTAAGGTAACATCACAGCCAACATCACAAATAAACAACTAGCTTTAATTAATAGATTGACTATGATAAGCCTTATGACTCCAAAGTTCCCACTTATTATGCCACGAAGGGCCTAGCAAAAAGATAATGATGCATAATAGAAAATAAAGATAAATGTGTGGAAGCTCCATCAACTTGCCACAGGAAGTCAACTAGGGCACATAGCCTATTCAGCGTCTTCTTCCGCGAACTCCTCAGGAAACAATGGATAATTCTCCTTTGGATTTGGGGGGAATTGCAAGGTGAGTACATGCAATACTCAGCAAGTGCATGAAAATATGCATATACACATGCTGACAAAGAGAGGCAATGGCTATTTCGTATAACATAGCAGTTGTGCTTAAAACTGATATTTAAACACAATTATAAATAATATAAGCTTTCCAATCAATGATCCCAACCATAAAGGGGTACTACAACCACACAGAACCACACAACTATCACATTAATTTATTTAGCACATAGATCCTTCCCAAAAGTAAAAGTTTTCACAAAACTACCTATCATGTAAAATCCCCGAGCATGTCCATGACTGCGAACGTGGCTATTCGAATAGATTGATTTAACACTCTACAGAGGTTGTATAGCTTTACCCAGAAGAAACGTCATCCTTTTGATGGCCAATGCCTATTGTCACGCTACACATTGTGTGTGGCCAAGGAATCCGTAGCAAGGCTTTTTAAAAACCTCGTCTCAACATTGCCTTCCCCATGGGACGCCTTTCCCCCACACAGCAAGAAAGTCCCCATGGTGCTATCCAAAGCCTACTCTAACCACCAGGGCTGACTGTGCCAAGACTTAGAATTCTACTAGGCCAGGTCCTTCCCATTAGGACATGTGGGGCTCACTTCAATGGAGCACGAAGTGAAGTTCTTAACTGACCAGGGCAACTTGCCAACATCTCTAATAGCACACAACTTTAAGTAGCAAACCGAGAGCATGTACTTGGCTCTTGAGTAGCCACTGAGCACACATCATATAGTAAGGGCCTACGCAGTGCCTTACCACCTATCTAGGTTCACAAAACCATCCATCACCCAAGTCGAAATCATTTTTACCCACCAGTTCATTACTACACGGTGCAACACATGCTACTGGAGAGATAGCACACAGTCATACAGTTCATATGAAAACAGTGATAAATATCATTAGTCAAAATTATTTTGCTTGAAAAATAGTTTGAGCAGGGTTAAGCATCACTACTCTACCCTGAGTTGAGTCCCAAAGTTCAACTCATATAATAAAGCGAGGGTGACAAGGTATCATAGGTGATCAATAATAATCAAGGCATGAAATGATATCAAGTAGGTCTTATTGCCCAATACGTCCGACGCAGACATGTTCAAATGGCCGTGCCCTTTCGAGCTGGTCCGGGCACGGTGCTATAGTAACTGTGCCTGGGCAGGCCCGGTACGGTTGGCCATGGGCCATGTCGTGCCTGGGCCAGCGGTGTGGCACGGCGGGCTGGCACGACATGGCCCGTGCACTGTAGCTAGCGGGCCAGCATGGGGCACGGCCCGCTCGGAGGGCGGCGGCGGAGGCCGCGCCGCCGCGAGGCCGCGGTAGGCGTTGGTGGCCGAGAGGACCGGTGGCGCAGGACGAGGCGGAGCCCGGGGAGGCGCACAGGCGGAGGGCGGAGGCGGGGAGGCGGCGGAGGAGGCCGGGGAGGCGCGCAGGAGGAGGACGGAGGCCGAGGCCGGCGGGAGGCGCGCAGGAGGAGGGCGGCGGAGGCGAGTAGGAGGAGGGTGGCGGTAGAGGCCGAGGCCGGCAGTGTTGGGAATATGCCCTAGAGATAATCATAGAGATGATGATATTGTGATTGTATCCATGATATATTATGAGTTCATTGAATATCCATTAAAGACAACTTGTATCGATTGGCAATTATGTGAATTGTTCGTGAAACTCTTTTACTTGTATGGTTATTTTAAAGTTGTCACTGATTGGAGTTTGTGTGAGGACACATATGAATATTAGATCAGCACATGTATTAGTTGATGACTATGTTTCACAAGTCATAGACATGGAGATGTCAAACTAATAATGTGGGCACATGTGTGACATGGAGCTGGACTGACCCAACATGAGAAATTGTAATTATCTCTATTCACATCATGTACGTTATGTCCTTAGACTTGAGATTGTTGTATGTATTCAAGATGTGAAACGACCTACTCAGGGACTATCAAACGCTACTCCGTAACAGGGTAGTTATAAAGGTGGTTTTCGGGTTTGTCGGGAAACATGCTGTGAGACATAAACAATCAAGAAGGCATTGCTCCTCTCTAAGTGAGAGAGATATCACTGGATCACTCTAATGATTAGATCAAGAAATGCATGGCCGTGCTTGGGTTAAGTGTTAACCTAAGAGTTGATCCAAATATCGTGAGGCAAGGGAATAACAAGTATGTGGTTTGTGGTGGTTCGTCTGATATGATCTTTGCGTATGCGTAGGAGTTGACACGCCTTGCTAGAGGCCGCTGTCAACTATTGGTCGAGTAGGAATACTCGGGCCATGTCTATGCGTACGTGAACCCATAGGGTCGCACGCTTAAGGGGCTGGAAACCTAATTTGGGTTGGACCCGAATTAGACAAGGTTTAGGGTCACTAATGGGCCTCCAACTTGGGAGTTCATTAGGACGCCTATAAATACAAGGGGTGGGCGACGGGGCTAGGTTAATCCACGTCATTTGGCAGCCGCCGCCGCTCCCACGCCCGCGCCCTGTTGCACCTCACGGACCTAGCAGTCCAGAGACGTGACGTTTCCTCCCGTACGTGTGGATACCTCGGAGGTGCTGCATCTGGAGCACAAGGACGAACCGCACGAGAGGGACGGACGGACGGACGACCTCGCAACTGCACGGCACTGCTGTGACGCGTACGACTACATCGAGTCGATTCCGCTGCACCTGCGCGTTTAGTGGTAATCCCGTGATCTATAACTAGCAGTAGTTCCTGGTTTATGGGGTCGAAAATTTTGTTTTCTGGCTAGCGTAGCATCCGCATAACCTAACAGGCAGGAGGCGCACAGGAGGAGGGCGGCGGTGGAGGCCGAGTAGGAGGAGGGCCGCGGTAGAGGCCGAGGCCGGCGGGAGGCGCGCAGAGGCCGGCTGGAGGCGCGTAGGAGGAGGGCGGCGGCGGAGGCCGAGGCCGGCCGGAGGCGCGCAGGAGGAGGCCGCGAGCAGGCCGGCCGGAGCGCTCGCATCGGTTTAGTCGAGGCTACAGTGCGCAGTACAGTGGGAAAACACTGTAGCAACAGTGTTGCTACAGTGTTCAGGGAGGTCAAACGTTACACATCTGCCCATTGCCAGACGACCGTTTTGCTGCACTGTTCGGCCGCGTTGGCCCAGTAAAAAATTGCCACGTATCCCAACGGTTCGAAATAACGGCTAGATTTTGAATCTAGCCGTTAGGGGACTAAAAAAATCCAAAAAAATATCAAAAAAATCTGAAAAATTGTGAAATTTTTTCCTATAAATAGGGAAACCACCAACCACATTTTTGCTCATCCAAACCTTCCAATCTCTCCTCTTGTGCTCTATTCTCCTCTCTTTTGCTCTCTTGCGCTCTAAATTTTTTATTTAGACAAATTTTTGTCTAAAATTCAAAATTTTTCCACATTCTCATAGCTGATAGCTGCAGCCTTCGGTGCTCCTGCAAGGTAAAAAAATCCTAAATTTTCTTCTTTGTTCATACTATTTTTTTTACTAATTTTCTCTATTTATATTGCAGAATGGATTCGAACTACCCGACGTTCCAATTGAGCGACTTCGACCCGAGCTATCTATCGATGTCGCAAGGAGATGACTCTGGGTCGGCTCCTACACCACAAGAACATCCGGAGGAAGTACATGCGGCTTCAGAAGGATCCAGAACTGTGAGCGGGAGCCTATCAACGGCACCCGCTCGAAGAGATCAAGAACTTCGTCCGCCTGGCAATATTTTGATGAGATCAAGGAAGCCGGCGCGGATGGAAGGGAGATAACGTACGTGAAATGTAAAATCTGTAAGACTAAACTCTCTGAAAAATCTTTTGGTGGAACAGGGCATTTGAGGCAGCATGCTGAGGCGTGTTCGAAGAAGCAAGGTTACTAGCTACGACAGCAACAACTGGTACTGAATCCTGACGGTACGGTACGTTCATGGGAGTATAACCCTCAGGTAGCATGAGATTTTCTTACCCGTTTAATTGCTAGACAGGATTTACCCCTAAATTTTGGTGAGTCTCCTGCATTCGAGACTTACATTAAAACTGCTCATAATCCTAGGTTTCAAGCTGTTAGTAGATAGACCATAACCCGGGACTTGGTGAATGTTTACAACCAAGGCCGAGATAGTATTAAATAATTGTTTACTATATGCACATTTTCTATTAGTATCACATCTGATATTTGGAGTGGTAGGGCTAAGGAGGATTATATTAGTGTAGTTGCTCATTATGTTGATGATGAATGGGAACTACAAAAAAGAGTAATAGCTTTAAAATTAATTGATGTTTCACATACTGCAGAAAATATTGCTGAACGAATTTCTAGAGTTTGTGAGGATTTTGGCATCACAAATAAAATATTTGTAGTAACTCTAGATAATGCAGCTGCAAATTCAAGAGCAATGAAAATTTTGCAGCCTTTATTCAATGTTTATGCTCAATCATTTCTTTTACATCAATGTTGTGCTTGCCATGTTATTAATCTTATAGTTAAAATCTGGTTTTAAGAGGTTAAGTGTATATCTCGATTCCATCCGTGAAGCCATAACATGGCTCAATAGTTCTAATCCTCGACTTGCAACCTTCAAGCGATTTTGCATCACTTCGGACAAGCGTCCATACAAGTTCCAAACGGATGCGGACCATCGGTGGAACTCGACTTATTTGATGTTGAGACACGTCTTGCCTTACAAGGATATACTAATAGTTTTTTTTGCAGTCCAAGAATGTTGTTATCAGTGACGAGCAACCGCTACTGATAGAATAGTCTTGGCATATTGTAGAAAGATTTTATTATTTTCTTAAAACATTTTATGATGTAACTGTTACTTTGTCTGGTGTTTACTATCCAACTGCTAATTTAATTTTGCATAAAATTTTTGTGGTTGCCACTTTATTAAAAGAATATGAAGATGATCAACTACTAGGACTTGCAGTATTTCACATGAAACAAAAATATCTTAAATACTAGAGGGACATTCCATACTTGTATGCTTTTGCATTTATTCTTGGTCCTAGGGGTAAAATACGGGGGTTTCTAAATATTTTAAATCTTATTGGGGATGCAATGAATATTGATTACACTAACTACTATTCTGATTCTAAGACAAAATTGTATGAAGTATTTGGAAAGTATGAAACTAAGTTTCAGGGAGTTCGCGTGCAAAAAGCCCCACCCGTCCATGTCCTAGGTAAGAAGAAATTGCAGTGGGACCGAATTTAAGGTGGTTCCTCTTCTTCTTCGAGCACCGGTGGTGGAAGTTCGGCCGCAGCAAGTCCTGCTTCGCTTGAAGCCCTTGAGCTGTCCACCTACATTGACAGCGACTCCATCAACCAGGAAGATCTGAACGTTCTTCAATGGTGGAATGATCACAAGACCCAATATCCCGTGCTCTCAAAGCTAGCACGGAATGTGTTCATGGTGCCTATGTTTACGGTATCATCTGAATCAGCCTTCAGTCTTTGCGGAAGAATTATTAAGGAGAGAAGAAGAAATCTCCACAGTGAGGTGGTAGAAATGCTACTTGCGGTTAAAGACTAGGAGCTAGCTAAGGAACGTGGCCAACACACTACGGAGAACCAAGATTTGGCTGAGTAGTTCGAAAATCTTTACCTACAAAATGAGCAACTAGAGTAATATTTTTTATTTTTGAGTGTTGACCTTTAGCTGTACTATTTTTTCTTTGTCATGGTTTTCTCAATATTAAGTTTTTATATGACAGAGTTTTTAATGAGGCAACTGTGTAATATGAAAATCAATAAAGGTCATTGCGCAATTTTCCACTATATCTATGTAGAAATTAAATTACATAACTATATATGTACTTCTATTTTGCTTGTTAAAAAAAATAAAAACTTCCTCCTCTAATATCATCAAAAAATACCCTCATATTTTTTTTACTCATCTCAGATAATATTTTTACATTTTTTCCTCCTCTATTTTTTTTCCTTTTTTTCTCATCTCAGTCGGCTAGCTACAGGGGCACTCCACTCCTCAGCGGAAGGGAGGAGGCGGCCGCGGGAGGCGGTGGCGCGCAGGCGGGGAGGCGGCGGCTGAGGACGGCGGAGGCCGGGGAGGCGAGCGCGGGAGGCGGCGGCGGAGGGGGCGGCGCGCAAGCGGGGAGGCGGCGGCGGAGGGCGTGGCACGGCGGCAGGCATCAGCGGTACCGGGCCGGCCCGGGCACGGTGGGCCGACGGGCCGTGCCGGCACGACACGGCCCATGACCTCGGCATGCCGTGCCTGGGCCGGAGGGGAGGCACGCGGGCCGGCACGGCACGGCCAGCTATAGGAACCGTGCCTACACGGGCCGTGCCGGCCCGATCCACCCATTTGGCCACCTATAGTCCGACGTGAAGCATTTCGTCGGATGCCGCTCCGCTCCCTTCGATTCAAGTCACCCTACCATACAGCCGCACTTGCAGCCTTTGCAGCCTCTCACTCTCTCTACCCTTAGCTCTCTGCATGCATATCTGGGAGGCCTTCACTTATGTATTCACTGCATTCTTCTTCGTGCATGCAACTTTCTCTACACCCTCCGTTCCCTCTCTTCTAGGGGTGAAAACGGATCGGAAACGGTCGGAAACTAGCTATACCATATTTGTTTTCATATTTTTTTCGAAATCGGATTCGGAATCGGAAACCTCGGATAAAAAAGGGAATCGAATATTACCGGATACAGATATGGAGCGAATACGAATCGGAACGAATACGGTAACGAATATTTATTCGAATATAAAAACCTCTCAAACTGAACTTTACAAACCAACGAAGAGAGACAACTTATTTTTTTTTTAAAACAATATATCAATATTTCCAAATTTTTAGCTAAACAACATATACAACAAATTTCGACTAGACGCGGCCGGTTCGACCGGGTGGGGGAGCCGACCGCCACCCCCACATATCTACCACATAATAGAAAAAAAAATCAATGTTGAGCTCCACAACAGAAATTAAATCATTTGACATTCACCTAATATCCAAAATAGAATGCACAATCCCAATCAACATAGCACTGAGCACACATATAGAGCTAAAGGAAAAGGAGTAGAGGACTAACCTCAAACCTATTGATGCCGTAGAGGAGATAAAGAGCCGTAGACGGCAAATCAGCGGTGGCGCGTGGTCGTCGGGCTCGGGTACTCGGCTATCATCAGCTCGTCATGTTGGCACAGCCTATCGGTGGCCCACCGTGCCTAGGCCGGCCCGGTCTGCTCCGGCCTACTGTTATACTAGTATACACTATTTGCACGAATCTAGATGTGCCATAGTAGCATCACGTACCGGTTTGGACCATTAAAACTAAAAAGTGTATGCTGAGAAAAAAATAAAAAAGAAAAGGAAAAAATCTGGCACTGCTTATCTTCTTCACGGCTTCACTTCACCCTCGCTGTCTGTCTCACTACAACCTCGTCTTCGTCTTCTTCCCCGTGGAGAATCCCGTAGCCGTGGCCAAGCAAGGCCACCATGAGAGGCGCCGCCATCCAGAGCACCCACGGCCTCATTTGCGTGCCGCCCGGGAAGGCCCCTCCACCACCATGGCCTCGTCTGCGCGCCGCTCGGTGCGGCCATCGCGCTGGTCCGTGGCCGCGGCGCGCCGACGGGGGAGGGCCCCTCCACCACCACGGCCTCGTCTGCGCGCCACTCGGTGCGGCCGTTGCGCTGGTCCCGTGGCCGCGGCGCGCCGGCGGGGAAGGGCCCCTCTACCACCATGGCCTCATCTGCGTGCCACCCGGTGCGGCTGAGGAGCGACCTGCCGCCACGCGCTTCCTCCCCTGCCGGGCTCGCTCGCCTTACTATCCGGATATCCGGCAAAAATTCCGGATAGTTTTTGACCGTTTTCCGATTCCGCTGGCTATTAGCATTACTGTATCCGTTTCCGTATCCGAAAAAAAATCCGAATTCGTATCCGTATCCGAAAATATCCGAAAATTATCCGACCGAAAGAATCCGTATCCGAAAATACATCCGGATAGCGGAAAATATCCGAACCGTTTTCAACCCTCCTCTCTTCTCTCCCTACGCAACTTCTTTAGTATACTTTAAATCATTTTTCTCCTATATTACTTATCTAATCTGTGATATAATTACCTATTGTATTTATGCATTTAAATCTTTATAACAAGATCTAACATGGCTATTTTTCGAAAGATATATATAATATTATATTTCTAATTAAAATATTTTTATATCATATATGAAACATTGAGTTGTAACTATGAAAATATCACAAAGTATTTAAGAAAACATCTGAAGAACACCACGTGCAATATTTACAAATAAACCAGTGAAATATCATAAAATACCTATTAGACATCCAAATAACACATTAAAAATGATCTATGGCGACCAAAAAACTAGGCAGTCAAATGTTTCAATTAACTACGTGGTGAAACTAAAATATTAGTCATCAAAAAATTTTAAAATTTTGTGAAACACGGTAAAATGCTCGTCGAAACATTTCTATATCACGTATGAAGCATTAAATTTTAATTATTGAAACATATATTTTTTATTAGAATATAATAATATGATATCTTATTGTAAAAATTTAATTCCAATGAATGTAACAGTGCGATCGGATTGCAGATCAGGTAAGTATTTTATAAGAAAAAATATTTTAAATTTATTAATGGAATCACACATACATGTAGGAGAGAGGCCAGGGGAGAGAGAACCGTGAGAGGCGTCCAGTGCATGTGGCTGCGCGGAGAGAAAAAGCATATCCGTGACTCCGTCTCATTGGTTGATCTGCGTAGTGGAGAAATGCATGAGGTGTGGTGGCGTCCGACGAATCGCCTCGCGTCGGACGTCCGTTCATAACCATTTCCCAACTAAATTTTCCTTTGACAATCATCGTTTTGGGCAAAAGGACAAATCTTCCCTGACGACCGCTCGTTTGGCCTAGAAGATACATTAATTCCCAAGTAAATTTTGATAGAACCTCGGATATTATAGTTTAAATTATATAAAATTATAATAATTTTAGCACGTAGCATGTAACCCTATAAATTATAGTCTTAAAATTTCATAAAACCATACCCTTAACTAATTTAACTTAATAGAACAATAAAATAAATAACTTAGATGGCTACTACATATATGTTTATAATTCATATGTGTAGTCAGCAGTGAATACGGAGGATGGGCTCAAAGTCTAAGTCTAAATTAGTAAATTATAATGAAGTATGTAGTCTTCAAATGTGTTGGCTTCTGTTGAATTTTTGAAAAGAAAACAATAGAAACAAAATACGGCATCCTTTTGCACACTATATTTCAACCAATCAAATTTATCCACCCAATTCCGATGAAAGGATCTCTAAATCTTGCCATCCAATATCTTTCTGAAATTATGACCATTGTGCTTTATTTGGACCATTCAACAAATATACCCTCCTTATTTCATTTCTAATTTCAGAAGCATAATTCTTTATTAGTATTCGTTGTGCTGGATTGGCAAATATTTCACTAGAGTTGCTAGCAAAGTAATTAAGCAATGTTTTTTTCTCCATTGTAAATCTACCAATGAATCTTATAAATGATAAATCCTCTCAGTACACAAATAGATTAGAGACCAGTAGAAGTTTAAAATCAGAAAAAAAATAACTAGTAGAAGTTTAGAATCAGAAAAAATTAACTCACTGTTTGACACAAAATCACAAATCTCTAAACACGAATTTTGGCCGGATTCCCGGCCGGAAAAGCGTGCCACGTGGCGCGGCCTCTATCCAGCGTTCGTCTCCTTCCCGGAGCCGTCGGATCGTAGATCAGCGGTTAGAGATCGGCGCGGTGGACTCGTTGTAATATTGTGGATGATGAGGGGCTTTTTTTTGCAAAAGTGTGCAATCCATACCAATCCATACTTCCTCTCGCTCGCCTCGTCCGCCCCCTCCCTACCCTTCTCGCCACCGCGACCGCCGCCGCTGCCGGACCGCTGGATCCGGTGGCCACGAGCTTGCCGCCATCAGATCTGGCGGCATTGAGGTCGCGGCCATCGGATCTGGCCGTCCCGACGACGTTGAGCGGCGGCAGTTCGTCGACGAAAGCTAGCCCGCCAGCAGCCGCCGGCCGCCGCCACGCCCCGCCATCGCCATGGTCAGCTCTGCCTCCTCCTATCCCACTCGACCCGCCGCACCACGCAGCCAACCCCATCCCACCGCGGCGCGATGCTTTGTTCCATCCCCGCCGCCTCGCGTCCACCCTCCTGCACCCCATCCCGATCTGACCCGCGTGGCAAAATCTGCGCCACGGCCTCCAAGCTTGTGGGGAGAGGCGGTTGCGTCGCCGGAGCTCGTCGCGGCCCGCCGAGGTCCTTCCCCATCCCCATGCACAGATTTGGTGCTGGGCGGGGACGACGGCAAGGAGTGCACCTACGGCGGCGGGTACCTCAAGCGTCAGGTCATCTTCTCCTGCCTCACCTGCGTGCACGCCGGCGTCGGGGTGTCTGCACTGCTGCAGCCTCGGCCTGCCACGACGGCCATGAGGTGAGGTGATCGGCCCCCCTCATTGTTCGGTTGCATTTTCCTGTAACATTCTGCTCGGGTGGTTTAGTCTGTTTGTTCAAGTTGCAGCTGGAGTTAGTGTTCATGTTTGTAGGGGTGAGAAGGAAATGGGCGCAGCGAAAGTGATGGCTTATTTCTTGGTGAGATTTTGCAAAGTCTCTTATTGGAGTGATTAAGTTTTGTGCTGTAACTTGCGGCTTGGGCTCGCTGACTGTAGAACGAGTTTGGTTCACGCATGCTGTAGTCTGAGCTGTGACTGTAGTTCTTTATATTGTCATGGCTTTAAAGTTTATTATACTTGGTTAGTGACCACGATTTTCATTTTCTTCTATGACTTCGATGCATCTCTGGTTGGTGCATAGAGCGTTATGTCAGAGTTTGATATCTCTGTCAGAGTAAAACTATTCGAATAGACGTGTCCGTAGTTTAGGCGGTTAACAATGTTTTTGTGATTTAGTCACATATTACTCATTAATGATAAATGATGGAAACATGATAGTTCTAGGATTGGAGGGTTATGGTTTTGGGCGTGAACTATATTGGAGTATTGTTCGGCGATCAGTTAATGCTGATATTAATTACTTATCTATGTTTTATAAGTGTTTTTAAATATAAATGTTTTAATATTATTTATGCAAACAAGAATTCGTGCATTTATTATATTCTGTGTGGGTTTGTTGAGTAGCGGTGGGTGGTATCCAGTCTTGCTATAACTTCGACAAGAGTAGATTTGTGAGGAATGGAAGCAGGATTTTGTGTTGGTTTATATCTCAGTCAGCTTGTTGGACTATATCTGGCATGTATTCTCAATTGGCTCCTTTTTCTAATCTCCCGATCTACTTTATAATCGGTTGAGTATTCTATGGAAGGTCAAGGCCTATATATATGTATTACTCCGTGATCAATATATATCGCGTTGAGTCTAATCTCTATCATGGTATCAGACTACCGATCCTACGCTTCCGCAATCTAACCACCTCCCCGGTCGACGCCATGACTCAGTCGCCCGATTCCTCCCCAACCTCTCCCTATTCAGCCAATCTCGATTCGGCGGTCGACGCCATCGCGGACGCCGTCCGGGCTTCCTTCCTCCCTCCGGATGGCCTCCAGCTCAACCCCACGATGGCCACCGTTGTCGCGACAGCGCCGGCAGAAAAAGGCGTCCGCCGCGGCGCGCCGCGTCCTCGCCGCGTTCTTCGCGTCGACCTCCCCGCCTCCCGTGCCCGTCCTCCCGACGCCCGTGCCGACCCCTGCGCCCGACGGCTCCCCGCCGGCGGTCCGTCGCTCCTCTCCACTGGCGACGACGACCGCCGGATTCTCGCCGACTCGACCTTGCTGCGTTCTTCGCTGCCGCGACTCGACTTGGCTCCCCATCGTCGGCCGGCGCCGCATCTGTCCCGTCCCAGTGGCCCGGCGCGTCGTCCCTGCCCGGCCTCGCCTCCGGCGCTCCGGGCGGCGTTCCCCCCGGCGTCCCGGGCGGCATCTCCTCCCTGGCCGCGCCCCCCCTCGACGCCGACGCCGCGCCGCGCTTCACGCCCAGGCGGTTGGCGTCTCTCAAACGTCAAAGCTGGTTCCCGTCACTCTCGACGTCCCGGCCGCCAACTACACCCGGTGGCGCGGCCTCTTTCTGGTGGCCCTCGGCAAGTACGACCTGCAGGATCATGTCCTCTCCGACACTCCTCTTCCCGGTCACACCGACTGGAAGCAGATGGAGTGCGCCGTCCTCGGCTGGCTATACGGCACTATTTCCGCCGAGCTCCTGCAGGAAGTCCTCTCCCCCGACACCACCGCGTGCCTCGTCTGGAAGGGTCTCGAACATCAGTTCCTCGGCAACCGGGAGCATCGTGCTCTCACGATGACGGCGGACTTCCACAGCTTCCATCAGGGCGACCTCTCCGTTGGCGAGTTCTGTCGCAAGCTGAAGGCGATGGCGGACACACTCGGTGACCTCGGCGAGCCCGTCGCCGATCGTACTCTCGTCCTCACCGCTCTCCACGGTTTGTCTGACAAATTTAAACACATCAAAAGCTTAATTACTCTGCAACGGCCTTTTCCGTCTTTTGCCGAAGTTCGCACACAGCTTCATCTGGAGGAACTCGGCCAATCTCGCTCCACCAGCACCTCCTCTGTCTTCCTCGCCGGCACGGCCGGCAGCGGTGCCAAGAGCACCACCAACCCCGCCCATGTCACGGGCTTTGGCGCCGCCGGCCAGCACGGCGGTGGGACCTCCGGTGGCAATGGTGGCAACAAGAACAACCGCCGCCGCGGCCACAAGAACAACGGCGGCGGGAATCCGGCGGTGGCGCAGCGGTTCCCACACCGGAGGGAAACACCGGCGGCGGGCAAGGTGGGCGTCGGCGGCGGCCAGGCGCATGGCCGTCCCCCCAAAACCCCTGGGCTGGTACAATCCACATGTGGCCGGCCCATTGGGCCGCGGCCTGCTTGGTCCCCGGCCGGTGGGGCTCCCCCTTTGCCGGTGCCGTCTTAGCTGACCCACCTGGCGGCCCAGTCGGCGGCTTCCAGACGCCCTTCCTGGGGCAACGGCGGCCTGAGCCAGGCCGGCGCCAGTTCGGGCCGACTCAGCCCCCCACCCGTCGGCCTTTCAGCAGCCGATGGGCTGGTTCGGAGGGCTCCCTCGCAGTGGATCAAAGCCTCTCTCGCCGGCTCCTTCAACAACCACGACTGCCTCAACCCGCTACAAATGAATGGTACATGGACACTGGTGCTACTGCACACATGACCTCCGACGCCGGTACCCTCTCCTTTACCCGCCACCCTCCTCTACCTCTCCCTCTCATATCGTTGTCGGCAACGGCTCTACATTCCTGTTACCTCCATTGGCAAACTAATCTTCGTCATCCTAACCGTTCCTTTACACTTCGTGACATTTTGTGCTCTCCTCTCATTATCAAAAACCTTATTTCTGTTCGACGTTTGTCATTGATAACTGGTGCTCGGTGAGTTTGACCCTTTGGCTTCTCTGTGAAGGATCTTCGCACGCGGACCGTGATCGCCAGATTTAATAGCTCCGGTCCCTCTACTCCTCCACCATGCGTTGCCTTCAGCACCATCCGCCACCGGGCCTCATCGCCAACTCCAGCACCGACATCCTTTGGCATCGCCGTCTTGCCACCATTGGTCACGACGCCCTCGCCCGTCTTGCCACTGTCGTTCCCATGTCACGCGGAGGTCTTACCGGTGTTTGCCACGCTTGCCATCGGCCGCCATGTTCGCCTCCCTTTTACCAGTTCTTTTACTAGGGCCTCGGCAATTTTGAGTTAATTCATTGTGATTTGTGGAACTCTCCCGTCGTTAGTGTGGCTCCGGCTATAAATATTATCTGTTATCCTTGATGATTGCTTCCCATTATGTGTGGACCTTTCCTTTACGCTTTCAAGCCGACACTTTCAGCCACTTTGTCCCACTTTTTTGCTTATGTCAACACTCAGTTTGCCACTAACATCCGCAGGCATTCAGTGTGACAATGGCCATGAGTTCGACAACTCCGCCGCTCGCATGTTCTTTCTCACCAACGGTGTTCACCTCCGGATGTCCTGCCCGCACACCTCGCCACAGAACGGTAAAGCCGAACGCATCCTCTGCTCCCTCAATAACATTGTTTGCTCTATGTTATTTCAGGCTACCCTCCCCGGCTCTTTCTGGGTCGAAGCTCTTCACACCCGCCACACCCTCATCAACCGACACCCCCACCCAAAACTCGACCGCCATACGCCCTTCTTCGCCCTTTATGGTACCCACCCATCCTACTCGCATCTTCGTGTTTTTGGTTGCAAGTGCTATCCTAACCTCTCCGCCACCGCTCCTTACAAACTTGCTCCCCGATCCACCATGTGCGTGTTCCTAGGCTATCCTCTCCACCATAAAGGGTATCTGTGTTTTGACCCCCTGTCTAACAGGGTTATCATTTCGAGGCATGTCGTGTTTGATGAGCATTCGTTTCCATTTGCCGAGATTACTAACAAAGTCACCAGTGCTACTGATCTCGCCTTTTTGGAAGATTTCTCAGCTCCTATGCAGGCCCCCATCGGAGCACCGCGCCGGTCCACCACTGTGCTGGCCATTATGTCAACTGGGCCGACTCCGCTACTTGCTCCCGCCGGGCCAGCACCGTCGGCCGGACCGGCGTCCCCGGCTAGGCTGGCGCCCCCTGCTGGATCGGCTGGGCCGACTCTACCGGCTGGGCCGCCGCCGTCGGCTAGGTCAGCACCCCTGGCTGGGTTCCCGGCTGGGCCGGCCTCCTCCTCGACGGCCCCGGGGTCCTCTGCTGAGCCGGCGTCTCCCTCGGCCATGGTGGACCACGCCGGGCCATCTACGCCCCCCGGCTCTGCCCGTCTTGCTGCTTTTGGACCGGGAGGCCCCACGCTTCCACCAGTGCCTCCCGTCCCTCGACGTGCGCGCTCCGCTCGCGTGCCCGGCGCGCTGGCACCGCCTTCTGCTCTTGGTGCCTCACCGGCCGTCAACGACCACGCCATGACGACCCGCGCGAAGTCCGGCATTCGCAAGGAAGTCAACCGGCTCAACCTTCATGCCGCCCCGCTGTCTCCTATTCCCAAGACCTACCGGGCGGCCCTTGTGGACCCCAATTGGCGCGGCGCAATGGTAGAAGAGTACAACGCTCTCCTCGCCAACCATACCTGGGATCTTGTCCCACGTCCCATCAGCGCCAATGTCGTCACTGGCAAATGGATATTCAAGCACAAGTTCCACGCCGACGGCTCCCTCGACAGATACAAGGCTCGTTGGGTCCTTCGCGGTTTCACCCAACGCCCCGGCGTCGACTTCGATGAGACCTTCAGTCCGGTCGTCAAGCCCGCCATGGTCCGCACCGTCCTCAGCCTTGCCGTATCCCGCGACTGGCCCATTCATCAACTTGACGTCAAGAATGCCTTCCTTCATGGCACTCTTCAAGAGACAGTATACTGCATTCAGCCACCTGGGTTCGTTGATTCCTCCCGCCCCGACATGGTGTGCTTCCTCAACAAGTCCTTGTATGGGCTCAAGCAGGCACCGCGTGCATGGTACAGTCGGTTTGCCACTTTTCTGCGGTCCTTGGGGTTCATCGAGGCCAAGTTGACACATCGCTGTTCATCCTTCGCCGAGGTTCTGACACGGTCTACCTTCTTCTCTACGTGGATGATATTGTTCTGACAGCCTCCTCCACTGCGTTGCTTCAGTGGACCATTTCTGCTCTGCAGTTCGAGTTCTCCATGAAGGATCTTGGCCCACTGCACCACTTCCTCGGCATCAGTGTCACTCGGCAGCCCTCCGGCCTTCTGCTCAGTCAGCGGCAGTATTGTGTTGACATCCTCGAACGCGCTGGCATGGCTGACTGCAAGCCATGTAACACTCCGGTCGACACCAATGCCAAGTTATCCTCTGTTGATGGCCCTCCAGTGTCTGATCCTACGGATTTTCGGAGCCTTGCCGGTGCCCTCCAGTACCTGACATTCACCAGGCCGGACATTTCCTACGCCGTTCAGCAGGTCTGCCTCCACATGCATGACCCACGTGAGTCTCACTTAGGTGCCCTCAAGCGGATTCTTCGCTATGTTCGTGGCACTCTGGACTTGGGGCTTCATCTCCAGCGCTCTGCTGTTTCCGACCTCGTCGCCTACTCTGATGCCGATTGGGCCGGCTGTCCTGATACACGGCGTTCCACCTCCGGATATGCAGTTTTCCTGGGAGACAATCTGGTGTCGTGGTCCTCCAAGCGTCAGCTCACAGTGTCTCGCTCCAGTGCCGAAGCTGAGTACCGTGCCGTCGCCAACGCCGTCGCCGAGGTCACCTGGCTCCGTCAGCTTCTTCATTAGCTTCACTCTCCACCGTCGCGGGCCACCTTGGTCTACTGCGACAATGTCAGTGCCATCTACCTCTCCTCGAACCCGGTGCAGCATCAACGCACGAAGCATGTTGAGATTGATCTCCACTTCGTTCGGGAGAAGGTCGCCGTCGGTGCCGTCCGTGTCCTTCACGTGCCTACGACATCACAGTACGCCGACATCTTCACCAAGGGGCTTCCTACACCGGTCTTCACCGAATTTTGTTCCAGTCTCAATGTTCGCTAACGACGTTGCGACTGCGGGGGGGTGTTAGACTATATCTGGCATGTATCTCTCAATTGGCTCCTTTTCTAATCCTCCCGATCCTACTTCTATAAATTGGTTGAGTATTCTATGGAAGGTCAAGGCCTATATATATGTATTACTCCGTGATCAATATACATCGCGTTGAGTCTAATCTCTATCACAGCTGTCTATGGTTTGGTACTGAAGTTTTGTTAGGATTGTCATTCCGTTGTTTTCTTTTGTGTGAGAACTAGGTGTCTTTTTTCTAAGTATTTATTGTTATTTTATTTTGGTTATGTTATTAAAATTTTAATTTATGTATCTCGGTTAATTTCTAAACGAGAGTTTAATATATAAATTAGTTTTAAAAATTTTGATAAATTTCTAAGACGTAAGTGGCGCTCCGCAGCGACGGCGCTGCTCGTGCATGTAGCCGCGGCCACAGCCTGCACTGCAGGCGGCGACGACCACCACTCGGTGAGCCACCTCACGTTGTTGTCAAACTCAGAGAAATCGGAGGCCGACTTCGCCGAGATACACGCCAAGAAAGTGCGAATTATTCTCCGTGCCGATCGGGATCGAGCATGCCCTCCACGGATTGATCGAGGAATCAGGAAATTGGGAAAGTTGCATGGAGCGGAACAGAAGTCACCGCGCCATGGAAGAGGAACCGCACGAGCGGCGGCCAGAGCCTCCGCGCCGTGAAAGAGGAACCGCACGAGCAGCGGTTGGTGTCGATCTATGTGCGGTTCGGTCGTCAATCTGGAGAAAGACCGGAGCGGGAGTGGAAGAGGAAGCCTTGTGCCAGATCTATCGGCTACACATGGGATCATTCAGGACGGTTGTGGGGCCCACATAACGGGTTTTTTATCGCTAGTACTGGCTGTATACGGGATATATGTGCATGGGAACCTGTGCTATCGGCGGGCTACAGATTTATCGTTCGCTTCGTTATCTGTCATTGGTTCTCTCTCCTCCATGCCTGTTGACGTGGTGTTTGGAGTGGTTTATCGTCCAGGCAGTACATAAAACTAACAATGAACGTTATTAGTATACGATTAATTAAATATTAACTATTAAAAATTTAAAAAATAGATTTATTTGATTTTTTAAGATATTTTTATATAATTTTTTTAAAAAAACGCACCGTTTAGTGTTCGGAAAACATGCTTACGGGAAACGAGAAAATAAGCTAAGCTTATAAGTCCTGTCCTTTTCGGCAGCATTTCTCTTAATGGCTTATTTTTTTGTTTTTTATGAGCACGTTTTCCGAACTGTTAAATAGTATGTTTTTTATAAAAAAAATTTTATACAAAAGTATTTTAAAAAAATCAAATAGATCCATTTTTCAAGTTTTTAATAGTTAATACTTAATTAATTACGTGTTAATGATGTTTTTCGTTTTACATATAAGCTTAAAAAAATAAACTAATTCAAACATCACCTAATTAGATACTAGTTTCAACATAGGCAGCAGAAAATGGCAGACGAGCAGAGCAGAGGTGTTCTTGGAGTCTTGATGCCATTTGATTTTTGTCAAAGCTCTCTTTTATTTTACTTTGTGATAGTATCTTTTTTTATCTATGAATATTTATTTTACTAAAGAATGCTTTTATTTTGGCTTCTACCATAATCAGGCTTACTTGTGCAAATAATCTTTGTGCATGTTCATCATCCTCTTTCTCTCTGGCCCAGCCACAACGAAGGCTCAGTTTTTTCTCATTCATCTATACTCCTTTAAAAAATATAGCCCCACTTATTTTCATTGTAAATTTTGTAAATTATTTCTTGAATTTCTTAATATTAAAAAATAACCAAATTTAAATAGATAGCCACATATAAAATCAAAGTAAGATTAATATTCCCTATATAGAAAAGATGTGTAACACACTATGGAAAATATATATCTTTTATTTCAAGCAATATTATAGTATATTTGCTTTTATCCATAGCAAAACAAGGCCATTTACCTAGATTATCACATGTATTCTTTCCAAGCTCTTAAACATACGATTTTTTAAAAGAATTTTTTGTATAAGTTTCTCAAGAATAGTATTTTAGAATAACTTTTTAACTTTATAATAGTTAATTCATTTGTTTGTGTTCATGAAATATTTTCATAAAATCAGATAATACATCATCTATTATTCAATCAGGCCAAAAGAACGGGGCCAAAATCCCTGCTGGCTTGGAAAGTGAACAGCGCACTTCTGCTCCATCTTCCTTGTCGTCCTACTGGCCGGCGGCGTGATCGGCCGCAGTCCTGCGTTCAGGCAAACCCAATGGTCTCTCAGGCCTGCCAAACTCACCACGTGTTGCTTCGTTTGATAAATGCCTGAAACCAGAGTGAACTGGTGCTGCCTTACACATGGGTTGCGACTAGCTTTGATAATACCATATCTTACCAGATCGACGACGGTACAATCAACCCCGTACTACTTTCCACCTCTTGGCCTGCTCTCTCTCTCACGTACTCTCTCCCAAATGTTAATTCCACACCTTGGACGCTGCCCCTGCTTCTCTCTTACTAACAACTGTAGCCAGAAGGCTGAGGAGTCATGATTCAGGACTAAAGCTGGATGCCGATGCAGGACGTTGACTTTATACGTGCAGGCAATAGATAGGCTCATGCCAACTTTAGGCCCGAGTCACTGACATTACCACTGTAGTCCCTCCTTAAAACCTGTACCTTTTGTCCATTCCTGCATCAAATATCAATCATTTTCAACAGGACAAATTTTGGGGCAAGACATTAGGTCGTAGATATACATATATACTCATGAGCTTCCTCTTTTTCGGTCTATATGGGCATCGATTATTTTTTACATCTGTTTATTATTCCAAAAATATTGAAGAATAAAATAACCAAGTGGGCAACTATGTTTTACATAACATAGGGACAAGATTTATTTCTCTACCAAAAAAACTAAAAATATAAGACTAAAATACAATAATTGACTACTCACTCTGTTTCAAAATATAAGTATTTCTAGCACTATTCATAGTACTACTGTACTATCAATTACTTTCCATTTAAATTACTTCCCATCTTATCCTCATATATTGATTTACTCCACATTTATTTAAGGGCAGCAAAGTCTTTTCTTCTTAACCTTAATACCTGTTAAACAATCTAGAAATGTTTATATTTTAGAATGAAGGAGTAAAACTCAGGACCTTGTGGGTGGATATATCAATTTTGGAAGTATGAAATATCAAGCATACATCGTTTTCTATATGTGAAAAAATGCTTGAGCGCATCACACTAAAACCGAGTGTGCATAGCGAGAGCATTTTTTTTTTACAAAAATGTCGAGAGAGTTTCAATGCTTCATTGATAGTTTCCATAGCATTAAGGTGCTATAATTGATTTTTTATGAGTTGGCACTAGATTTATTAAGTGAGAAAACTCTAGGTTTTATATAAGAAATCAGTTATACTCGTAAACGAAGAAAGAAAAAGGGGGTAGACAGGGAGAAGAGAAAGAGGATTAGAGGAAATTTTATTTAAAATAGATAAGTCGAAATATTGTAATGGGGATATAGTTTCTAGAGCGATATCTATGTGACATAGCTTAATATTGACACCAAACGATGTACATATGCAATAGGATTGCCCTCAGATATCATTGATAACTCAAGAGAACAATGGAAATAATTAGAAAATTCTATTTTGCCCTGAGTCTAACCCTTAACTTTAACCCTTATTAAATTTAAAATAAAATATTTTACACCCCTCAACTATCTAACTAAAAACTATCCTCCTAATATGTTGCAACCCAGTATGGTTTGAACGATGGCTTTTATAGAGTGGACATCCAAATCATCTTTCCTTCAAACATCGCATCTAGCTAGTAAGAGACATAACTAAAGCTACTACGATGTTAATCAAAAACAAAGAAAAAAACAATCGATTTTGACGGTAGGGAGTATGGAATATCCAGGGTTGATTTCTAGATGGACTACAGTTGTCGGAGTAAGATAAATTTTGCTTTTGATGAAACAGAAATCACATATATAGGGCGGTTGTACTTGGCATAAGTAAATCCAAAAGTGGGGCTGTTCTGTGACTAATATCTTTTAAGGTGGCGCCAGAGGCTACGTCGAAGAAACAAGTCTGTAAGACAAATGTACATTTCTATTTTCATGGGCATAGAATAGTATGGATAGGAGGGAGACGAAATAAAACCACGCATTGTAGTATAGAAGGGTACAGGACCTAGCTAGACCGCTTTTACTTTTGATACTACTAACTTCTGGGCCGCCAACTCAGAAAAACAATGGACCCTATCAGTACCATTGTGTACTAGCGGATTCAGCACTAAAGTTTAGCTATGACAGATCAATATGTAAGGCAAAAGCTTTATTGTGCTTTTTAATTAGTAATCTGATATTATTTTTATACACAAACTCTATTACAATCTCACTTATTAAAATATATGGCACTAAATACAATCAACAACTATATATAATCGTAGATTTTCCATATAATAACTGCCAATAAAGTAATTTTCGCAAGAGTTCACTGTTTAATAGACATGCTTGGCTCATATTTCTCTTTTTCCTACACTCGGACTGTGCCTCTGCTTAGAGCAACGGTCATGCCTATATTTTGATCGATCAAAGATTCATTTGAAGAAAAAAAGCATTAAACCATTGGACATTCACTAAATTTGTATACTTATTTTAGTGTTTGTATTTTACCGGTTAATATTTTATTGTAAGACATTTTATTCATTTTTTTACGAAAGAAAGTTCCATCATATAGTCCTTACTATGAGTTAATCAAACATACAAATGTCTACAATAGTAGCCAACTAATCACTCAATTAGTATCTAAAATCAACATCCACATGGCCAATGGCTAAATCTCCTACTTTCTTTGCTTGTGACAGCTATGGCCAATGCCATGGATTGCCACAAGAGGTCCCTCGGCATGGTCACTACTTTCGTGTGAGAAATATTTAAATTTCTTTGTCTTTTGCAATAATAAAATATTGTCGTAGCAGTGTACAAATTATATATATAATAAATAAATAAGGAGACAATAATTTCAACACTTTACACTTCTCTTTTTTTATATAGCCTATGTAGTGGCTATGGAATATCAATCTGAAAAGAGGGTACTAATAGTCCCATAAGAGGCCACTTAAGAGGCTTGTCAGTGGAAATAGACCCATCTGCATAGGCGGGCCACTTAGCGATTAGCACATACATCCTCATTTTCACAGGCGGCCAACTTAAGCCACGCGCCTGCGAAGAGAGGTTTACGCAGGTGGGCTTTTGTGTGGGACCCACTTGATTTTCTCTACAGGCGCAGCTCATTATTGTCCTTGTGTGAAGATCTAGAGAGGCATTGATGAAAATCAATTTTCTAAGTAGTGTGGGGGTAGTTCCTATTTCTTTGCTTGTGACAGCTATGGCCAATGCCATGGGTTGCCACAAGAGGTCCCTTGGCATGGTCACTACTTTCGTGCGAGAAATATTTAAATTTCTCTGCCTTTTACAATAATAAAATATTGTCGTAGCAGTGTACAAATTGTATATATAATAAATAAATAAGGAGACAATAATTTTAACACTTTACACTTCTCTTTTTTTATATAGCCTATGTAGTGGCTATGGAATATCAATCTGAAAAGAGAGTACTAATAGCCCCATAAGAGGCCACTTAAGAGGCTTGTCAGTGGAAATTGGTCCATTTGCAAAGGCAGGCCACTTAGCGATTAGCACATGCATTTTCATTTTCACAGGTGGCCAACTTAAGCCACGTGCCTGCGAAGAGAGGTTTACGCAAGTGGGCTTTTGTGTGGGACCCACTTGATCTTCTCCACAGGCGCAGCTCATTATTGTCCTTGTGTGAAGATCTAGAGAGGCATGGATAAAAATCAATTTTCTAAGTAGTGTGGGGTAGTTCCTATTTGTTAGAGCCTCCTAATGCCCCTAGTTAATTATATGTACACGTATAGACCTATAGGAATCCACCGATTAAATTGTGTCAAATGGTCATCATTATTCGATCTAATTTACATCCTTCATGAGAATGAATATTACAGGAGGGAAATAGTGAAACTTGCTCATTGCAAATTAATCCATCCATCAACATTGCGGAGAGATTGCTGGCCGGCCTTAGAGCTGTTGGAGCTAAATCCTATGACATAAACTTAAGCTATACATAATTATCTAATTTTGCTTATGCGGAATTGAGGTGGATACTGACTGGTTGAAGATGAAGCCATAGATGCCGATTGAAGAACCCTAGTTGGCGAAGCTCATTCTTCGGTCTCCTTCTGTGCACGTTAGGATCGGCGTTCTTAGGGTTTGGAGTAGCTAGTCCGTACTTAGGTCATCCTTCGTACGGGATTGATGTCCCCTTTATATAAGCACAGAGGAGATCGGGGACGAGTTCACAAGGATGAACAGCGTCCGATCATCGCGCTAAGAAGAGAAAAACGAGCGCACAAGCCTAAAGACTTGGCATTGTCGTTAAGAGAACGTGGGCTTAAGGTGGATCAAGCCTGACACACCTCTCTAACTCGTTGGGTCAGAAGATCAACCAATACGAGCAAGTAGTAAAGTCACCAACAAAACGTGTCCAGCCTTGTTGGTCAGGCTATTATTTTTTTCTATATATTCACTGACATCAATAATTATACCATAAAGAAGCCTCCACGTTTAACCACATCATCAACCTATTTTAGTCATAGGATAAACCTATCTCTTGACCTCTCCTCGATCACGGAAAGATAGTGTTTTACTAGTTTTATTAGTCAGGGAAAATTAATAATTTATGTTGAGACTTGTGCACCTCTATCAAAGTAAAACGTTAATCTCTACCGTAAGAACAGTCCTAACCCTCCATCTAAGATAGTTTCTATAGCATTAATTATGTTGTCATATAATATTTTTAAGCTTATGTGACACTATATTAAATAGAAGAGAGAATAGAGAGAGGAAGAAACTAGGTCTCATGCAAGACCCAGTTTCAACACGAAAACCTATACACTAGACATTGTCGGCGAAATGGGACTGGGTCATCCGGAAAAAAAAGCTTTAGCATTAGCAACCACTCTCTGGCTAAGACCCGCTTTCGAGCTCACATTCTCGCCACTGTTCTTCTTCCTCGGCTCCGAGCTCCTGAGCTCGCTAGGAACATCCTGTAAACGCCAAACCACATTCATCACTACAGATAGCAAACGCACAGGAGTAGGGTTTTACGCCTTCGTGCGGCCCGAACCTGTATAATCCCTCCTGTCTCCTCTGTGCACCACGGTTCTTAGTCTTCCGGGCGATCGATCTCTCTCCCGCGCGGTTACCACGGTTCGGACGGTCCGGACACGCTTCGGACGGTCCGGCCTTCTCTGTTTCCATCTCGGGCCCCCGGGATTCGGACGGTCCGATTCAGGAACGGACGGTCTGAACCCCCTCATCTCTCAGCCCGGGCCCTTCGCTCCCAGGTATCGCTGGTTCCATCCATTCTTCCACCGGACGCCTCTTACACCTGAGAACTACTCCCCTGGCCGAATCTCAAAAGGGGGGTCTCCTGACTTCCCGCCGTCGAGGTTTCACCCTCCGATAGCTGGCGCGCCAGGTAGGAGGAGTTTCCTTTTTAGGTGTTACACCGGCGCACTCCATGGCAGGAGGCCATCATCCGCGTGATGACGACGAGGAGTCCGACGGCTACATCCGGCCGGGCAATGTTAGCCCCGCGCCGGGCCCGCCGCGTTCTCCCTCTACGTCTTCTTGGGGGCGCGTGGTGCGCGCCGCGCAGGCCGAGTTTGCTCAGTACCCGGCTTCGGCCCCTTCCCTCGCGGAGGGAGCCGGCAAGTGCCCCGCCGGGTCTGCCGCGGCCTCATCCATGAGGCGCGAATGGACGCACCGCTCTACGGCGCGTCGCAACCCCAACTTCCAGCCTGCGTCACCGCAAGAAGCACTCCTAGCGGCGGAAGCCCTCCTGCGCCACCCCCCGGTGTTTACCGGGGTCGGAGGCCGGGAACGGCGCTGGCTCAACGAGGTCACCCACCTTGTGGGCGTGGCCCATCGCCAGGTCGCCACCGACAGCAGTACAGGGGCCGGGAGAACCAGCCGCGCGACTTCTAGCGCGAGTCGGCCCGCTGCCCCGAGCCAGGATCAAGCCCAAGGCGCGGCGCCACGCGCCACACCCGGGGCCAAGAATGGCCAGGGCGACCACCATGACCGGCGAAACCGGGTGCGAGCCCATGAGGACGCCCGGGTCACAATGGAGCGGCAACGCGAGCGGCGCGCGGACGCCGCCAGGCGTTTTGAGGCCAGGGCCTCCAGCTCCAACCTACTGACGGAAAACCGTCATCCATCGCCCGAGCCCGCTCAGTATGGCGGCTCGGGTTGCCTGGCGTTCTCCCCAGGCCTCCGGCAAGTACGCTGGCCGGCTAAGTTCCGGCCCAGCTTACCGGAGAAGTACGACGGCTCCATCGACCCTGCAGAATACCTGTAGCTCTATACTACTGCTATCCAGGCGGCCGGCGGCGACGAGAAGGTGATGGCGAACTACTTCCCTGTCGCCCTCAAGGCCCAAGCTCGTTCCTGGATGATGAACCTTCCCCAAGGTTCCATCTACTCGTGGGAAAATCTCTGCCACCAGTTCGTGGCGAACTTCTAGGGCACTTTCCCGTGCCCGGGGACCGAGGCAGACCTCCATGACCTGCGTCAGGACAGAGACGAGTCCCTGAGGCAATTCTTGCAGCGCTTCAGCCAGGTCCGTAACACTATCCCCCACATTGCTCCTCACGCAGTTATCCACGCGTTTCGCTCAGGTGTGCGCGACGAGCGCATGCTGGAGAAGATGGGCACCCGTGATGTCCAGACCACGGCTGAGCTCTTCAGCCTCGCCGACCTTTGTGCCCGCAAGGAGGAGGCCCAGGCGTGGAACAGCCCACGCCTCAACGCCCCTGACGAGGGCCCCGAAGAGGAGTCCTCGCGCTCCGCGTCACGTCGGGACAGGAGGAGGCACCAGAGGGACAAGGCGGCCGCCGAGCAATTCGCCTTGGCTGCTATGGGCGCTCCCCGGGGCAACGACGACCGCGGGGGCGACGGCAGCGGCAAGCGACGAAGGGCCGCACGTGCGCCGTCTCCGCCGGCAGCGGTCCGGAAGTGGTGCGCCGTCCACGAGATGGATTCGCACGATCTCACGGAGTGTCGTGCCGTCCAAAGCTTGGCCAAGCAGGTCAAATACTTCCGGCAGGAGCCTTAGTAGGCTAAGCCCGTCAAGGAGGTTCGGACGGTCCGAACCCTCGGCGGATGGTCCGATCGTTGGGACTCGGACGGTCCGATCCTAACGTGGACGGCCCGATCGCCTCGCTCTGGACGGTCCGATCCTTATCCGGACGGTCCGATTGGGCAATAGTCAAGAAAGTCAACGTCCGGATCCCGCTCCCGATCCGGAATAGCTTCAACAGGGCGCGAGTACCCAGACGGCACCGCCTCGGCAGGGGCGGGTCCGGAGAAGTCGTCCCGATATGGTCCATGTCCTTACCCGGGACCCCGCGCCCGGGCACATGTCGACCACGTCAAATCACCTTACAGTCCGGGGCCCCCTGGGTCCCGGGCACATATTTGAGCCGAGGCACAGATTCCCGAATCCGTGCCCCGGGCCCGACACTAAGGTGCCGAACCAGGGCGGCCTCGCCAAGGCGAGTGCAAGCCTAGGAACGCGACACCCGGAATAGGGTGCGATAGCCCGGACAGCACCGCCCTGGCGAGAATGCGTCCGGAAGGTCGTCTCACATCCCATATTTCAAGCCCGGGCCCCCGGAACCCGGCTTATATCAAAAACCGTATTTAAGTCCAGGGCCCCGGGTCCCGGACACATATCCGCATGATGGCCGGGCCCCCGGGTCCCCAGCACATGCTGGACTCGGGCTCGCGAGGGAAGCGAGTCCGAGCTCCATCCCTAGCATATACCGGACTCGGGCTCGCGAGGGAAGCGAGTCCAAGCTCCATCCTTAGGCACATCAAACACCTCCACAAATCTATCTGTATGACATCCTGTAAGTTACGGTGAACCCGGGCCAGCGTCGGACTTCTCCGGAAACTCAGCGCTGGCCGGGGCCCCCATGTATATACACTTTACATAAGCAGCATTTTTAATATCCTTCCCGGTCTCGTTCCTTTCGTCGTTTTCCATGTGTTGCGTTCGGGGCAGTCTCACCCCCCGGGGTACCATCGGGTCGCGCCGGTACGGCGGCTGGGTTATGCACAAAACCCAGCCGCCATACGGGCGCGACCACGAGAACGCCTTCGGGAAGTGATTGACGCCACGGCCCGTAGCATGGGATGGACGAAGGAACGAACCGGATGCTCTCACAGCTCGCTATGTGCAGAGTAGACCTTTTCCCGGCGTTCTTGGGGACGATTCATACCATACCAAGCTGGGCGCCCGGGGAGACCCCGTTTCTTCCTGGTGTACCGGGCCAAGCCGTACTCTCGCCAGAGCTCTCCTTCGGCTCTCCTCGGGTACAGCGTTACATTGACAACATCAACCACGACAAATATGCAGCTCGGCAACCTCGACTTCCTCGAGGAACGAAGACAGGTTTCCCAAACCTCCACGCCGGCCGGGTGCCCCATCTCATTGTCTTCTAGCGACCTCACTTCGTCCTCGAGACCGGTGGCTACCGCCCGGGGGCATGGGGCCCTCGGCCAGGAAGACGGAAGGGGTCGAGCCTCAAGGCTCGCGCCCAGTTCCTCGCGTCAGTGGGGACCGAGCCGCCGAGGCAGGTAGCTCCGAGCCGGATGGCGCCTGGTACTTGGCGCTCCCGGGGCCCGAGGTGAATGCGCCCGAGGAAGCCGTTCTCGGGACCGGACGGTACTCGGGCCCATCCCAGATTCACATCCGGCGCCGGTTCCCGGACCGGGGGCTGGCAACGCTCCTGGCCCCGGGATTGCGCTCGCGGAGCCATACCCGTCCTTTCCGACATCCAGATATGTGATCTCTTCCAACTTTAAACGTTACTCAATTCCTATTTTTCCCCCGTTTGTATGGCCTCGTGTTTCGTTCTACTCAGCCCCGGGGGCGAAGCGGAACCTGCCAGTGCCTGCCCGGTCAGGGTCGGTTCCCGGGAGGCTCCCGGCAAGTCAAAGGAAGTCCATTCTCGCGGCCCCGCACCGATCCCTGGGCCAACGGCGCCCAGGGGCACCGAGCAACCCCGGACTCGGGACACGGGAGGGGTCGGATCTACGAACTCAACCGTTCCGCGCCACTCCACCCCGGGCCCTTCACGGTCCTCGGGGACCGAGTTCCCGGGGTCACTTTCGCCGCTCTCGGAGGCCGGGCTCCCGGGGTAGGCGGCTACCCGACGCGTTGCGGCCGTGCGCGGCTGCCGGCGCCCCGAATCGGAGGGCGCCTGGCACTCGACGCTTCCCGGGAAATCAACAGCGTCACCGACAGCAGACGCGAACAATTCCCAGAACAACACAATAAACCAAGGTACGAAAATATAAACATGATCATACACATATGCAAATATCTCTCTTTGAACAAGACAGGCAAAGACAGAGATGTCGACGCACGAGGGGAAGACTGGACCTCGCGCCCAATCCACATATCTTCCACATGTTAGCCGGGGCCCCGGGTCCCGGGCACATGTCAGCTCCCGATGTCAAGAGCTCGCTCCCTCCCGAGGAAGCCGAGCCCGAGTTTGGTCCCTGTCAAGCCGGGATCGGAGAACACATAACAGAAGCCGGGATACTTCTCCAGCGAGGCGGCGCACCTCGCTCATAACCAGCACAGTCTCAAGCGCTATCTTTAGCGCGAGGTTCGGGCCCGGTCACTCCAGGGCGGGGATATGGTCCTCCGCCGTGTCCTTACATGTGTCGGAGAGACTAGAAACCTTCCCCTTCCTGGTGACCGGTATATCCCGACCGGGCTCGGTAAGTCTGGACCAACAAGATTGGGACCCCACTTCCCTATCCATGGCGCATCAAGCATCTTCGTGAACCTTATCTGCAAATACATCTCGTAAGTACGGTGTGCCCGAGCCAGCGCCGGATTGCTCAAATCACCGCGCTGGCTAGGGCTCCCATGCGTATACCCTTTACTAAACAGCATCTTTGATTTCTTTCCCGGTTCCGTGCCTTTTGTCTTTTTCCATGTGTTGCGTTCATGGCAGTCTCACCCCCTAGGGGGCAAAATCGGGCCGCGCCTGTGCAGCGGCTAGGTTACGCGTAATTATTGGTTCCCTAGCAGCAAGCTACCGTATCCCCCTGTCCAATCCCCGGACACCGTTCAAGTCCCGGGCCGAGGAGGCGCCCCTCCGGGTAGGAGCCCCGAAGCCCTGCTGGCTTACGGTGTCCCGCTGGGTTGGCTTCGGGCCCGGTCCCTTTCGCCCCTAGGGGGCAGAATGCTTATGCGTAATCCTTTCCTCCGCACAGTCGCGACCGCGAAAAGCCCCTTGGGAAGCAGTAGACGCCACGACTCGTAGCACGGAATGGACAAAAGGACGAACCAAATACTCTCACAGTCCACCGTGCGCAGATTACATTAATTCCCAGCAGCCTTGCTGCGCGCTCGGGAGCACGGAGGGCCCCCGGGCCCGGAAACAGTGACGGGCGGAGGCAGAAGGGAACTGCCGCCTTCATCGGCCATCGGCTCCACCAGGTGCTCGCGCCCGGAGACGCCGTCGCATGGGGAGAGGTCGTTGGCCTTCTTCGGACCGGACCCCGGGCGGCGTCAGAAGGGGACCAGCGTCTTCCTAGGATTCTTCGTCAGGCATCGGCTCCACAAAGTGCTCGCCGCGGTCGAGGAACCCTGCCTCCGGGGCAGCGGATTCGGCCACGGCCTCCCACGCCACCTCGCGAACCACCGCGACCACCTCGCGAACCACCGCGACTTCCTCGCGAACTCCCGTGACTTCCTCGCGCACGACGAACTCACACCCCCGAGACGCGAGCCCGGCCACTTGGGCCCAGACGCTTTCCTCTCGGGAGAATGTTTCCTTCTCCCGCGCCTCTATCTCGGACCAGGCTTCCTCAATACTCCATTCCATGTTTTCAGCCCGGGCCCCGGGCACATATCCCATCTGAATCAACAAGTCGTCAAGCTACATCAGTCCGTGGTGAACCAGGTGCGCCCCGCGTCCCCTCTTTTCTTCAAGACGTGGCCCTGTTCCTGCCCGGGGCTGATCCCGGCCGAGCAACAGGGCCAGGGGCCACTGTCGGCGAAATGGGACTGGGGTCCCCCAGTCCCCAGGGACGCGAGGGTCTTCGGCCGCGGAAAATACTCCGGAGTCCACATTTTGCGCAAGAGAAGACCGGCTACGGCCGCTCTCCCGCCAAGTATCCAGGGGCCCGGGCACTGGCCGGGCCCGGACGCGCATCCCCCGGTCCTGGGCGCCGGTTGCCCCGGACCCGGGTGCCGATTCCCGACTAGATTGCCCCGGTGCCGACTGCTCCCGGGTGCCGACTGTTCCCGGGAGCCGATGCCGACTGCCCCGGTGCCGACTGCCCCTGATCGCCTTGGTCCCGAGTGCGGCCCCGAGAGCCGATCGCCTCGTCTTGCCGGGCCGGTCCACCCGAAGAACTCCAGCGGACCAACTCTCCAACTACCCGCATTAACGATGAAGTGACGGGGCATGACGCACCTGTCGCCCGCTCCTGTGCAGTCAGAGCCTTTTTGACTACGGAGGCTCCTTTCACTGTGCAATCGCTGTTCACAGGCAGAGCGCTTTTGACTAGGAAGGCTCCGGAAGCCCACGCCCCGGCAGCGGAGGCAGGTGCCGTCCCATCTCCATGCTCCATCCGCTCACGGCGACGTGCTGACCGAGCGTGACCGGATGAGCAGTACCAACTCTGGCGCAGGCGTCGCAGGCGGACATGATCGACTAGACACTCCTCCAACTCCGGCGTGGGCGTCGCAGGCGGAGGGGAGCACGGGAGAACTCACCTGAAACTCTCTCTCTCTTGGTGTACTGGCGCTATGGACTCCCCTGGCTCTATAAAGGGGAATCCGGGCCAACGAGAGAAAAAAAAGCTTTAGCATTAGCAACCACTCTCTGGCTAAGACCCGCTTTCGAGCTCACATTCTCGCCACTGTTCTTCTTCCTCGGCTCCGAGCTCCTGAGCTCGCTAGGAACATCCTGTAAACGCCAAACCACATTCATCACTACAGATAGCAAACGCACAGGAGTAGGGTTTTACGCCTCCGTGCGGCCCGAACCTGTATAATCCCTCCTATCTCCTCTGTGCGCCACGGTTCTTAGTCTTCCGGGCGATCGATCTCTCTCCCGCGCGGTTACCACGGTTCGGACGGTCCGGACACGCTTCGGACGGTCCGGCCTTCTCTGTTTCCATCTCGGGCCCCCGGGATTCGGACGGTCCGATTCAGGAACGGACGGTCCGAACCCCCTCATCTCTCAGCCCGGGCCCTTCGCTCCCGGGTATCGCTGGTTCCATCCATTCTTCCACCGGACGCCTCTTACACCTGAGAACTACTCCCCTGGCCGAATCTCAAAAGGGGGTCCTGACTTCTCGCCGTCGAGGTTTTATCCTCCGACAGACATCATCAAGTTTTACATTGGAAAGAATAATACCTACATGATAGTGAGGAAGAAAGATAATTAGTGGATTGAAGAGAGAATTGAGTGGCTAATTAATTATTTGTGTCATGGATAGAAATTATGCATTGGGGACAATCCATATGACATGGCATAGTATGGAAACTACTGCTATTTTATTTGACCACTAATTGATCTTTTATTATTTGTCTAATGTTGCTTTACACCAATATGCATAATTTTTATTTCCGAGAAACCAATATGCACACTTACAATAAACATGCACATATTTATTATATACTCAAAGGTGCCAATATTGACCCATACAAGAGTTATATATGTGTGCGGCCCGAGCAATATTTTTTTAGAGCGTCATCTGTAACACGTCGCATGAGTATGTGTGCCCGTTGAGAATCCCTGTAGACAAGGTGATGTTTGGCGTGTGTGCGCCACCGCCGAGATGATGTTTTTCCTGTAAACAACCTACAACCTTTTTGGCGCGTGTGTGACGTCGTTAAGATCGACTTCCAGGCACTGTTATAAAACCCGGCACAGACGTCGATCGACCCGGTCAGGGCGCTGGGTCGCTTGTTGGTGTGTATGTGAGAACCGCTGGGCCCTTCTCCAAACTGTCTGGGCTTATATAGCCTGGGATGGGCAGCGCTGCAGTGAACAACAAGTCTGCTACTTTTGAGGATTGATGGCTGGCCCTTCGGACTTCTGTCCTTTAGTCAAACTAGCCACTGCATGTGCTACATGTTTTATAAACAATCATATTTTGGAATTACTAAATCATGCAAATATTGTAATTGAGATTTCAAAGTTAGGACAACTTGATATTTATTAATTTCAAAATTATTAAATCATAAAACACTAATTGGGACTCCACACTAAGAACAACATAACATTTATTAATTTCCTTTTTTAATAAATAAGAAGATATTACCAGTATAATTGAAACTCCAAACATAATACAACTAGGTATTTCTGTTTTAATAATTCATAAAAAATAATTGAGACTCTGAGTACAAATTTAGTATCTATTAATTTCAAATTTCAGAATCATTATATCACCAAAAAAACTATAACTAAGACTCTATACTAAGTAAAACTCTATGTTTAAAACTAAATCATAGATTTGATAAATGGGTGCAGGTAGTTCTATCTTTTTAAATAAAGTAACGATTTTAAAATTACTAAATCATGGCAAAACTATAATTACAACTCCAAATAATTAAGATACAATAGGATAATTATTAACTCCAAATGTGATAAAATCCATATATTCTGTGGTGGATGATCTGTACCATAGATTTGATAAATGGATGCAGGTAGTGCTATCTTAAATTTTAGCTTTTCTAATTAATATGGGAAATTTTATCTTTTTTACCTATTTAGATTATTGTTGGAACTTTTAGAAGAGGCCCCAACTATTATCTATAAAGATTGATCCTTTGATTCGCTCAAAACAATAGCCTTACTTCTTTTAAAGGGAGTAGTGATAGTGGTGAGTAGTGAATCTGCTACCATCCTCATCACCAACTCCTTATTTTTTTTTAAAAGAAAAAATAACAGTGTGGGCCTAGAGAACCCATATGTCAACCACCTCCACCAGCTCTCTACTTTTTATTTTATGGAAAGAAAAAAGAACAGTGTGGAGCTAAAGGGTCCACATGTCAGTAATAAATATATACAGTAATTAAGAGATGATATATGCGGAAGATGATGGTAATAACCGGTTAATGATAATTTTCTTTAATTAAAATCTTGTTACAACGCATGAACAATATGCTTAGTAGTACTAGTTTGTAGATAACAAGGAGGATGTTCATGCTAATACTACGGTGGGATTTGGTAATACAAATTAAAAAAATAAATGAAGATATATGTTTTGGCAATAAGCATAGGATGAGATAGATTTAAAATTCATGCAAAAAAAAAACCATAGAGAGAGTAGTCATATCGCTGATTCCATAGCCACATGTGTAAAATAAAATCGTAACTTTTATATCCTTCTAACTATCTAATTACAACACTTAAATTTATAAATTCAACCAGTTATCATCTATAAATACAGTGTATGACAATAATAATTTTCCACATGTATATTCCCAGTGCAGCCTTTCCTCTTCCCTTATCCACTCTACAGATCCATGATATGTTTGTCATTTTCTTGAGAGAACAAGTATTGTTGTGTTAATCATTCAGAAAAAAGAACACCTCAACCGTGGAATTGATATGCAGAAAATCATTTGAAAATGCTAGAGAAGTGCCAAAAAAAATATTCCCAATATTTGAATGTGTGACATGCCAACACCAAGATGAAATGTTTTAGTAATCAACCGATACTTCATTTATTACAGTTCTAAACCAAAGGTCGATAAAATAGCTCGTAGCTATATATATCAGTATTATTCCTCCTCTGCCCTCTTAACCATAAGCCTAGTCATTCATTGATGGAGCATATTACCAATCTCACAAACCACATAGTAAATACTCAGAATGTAGTAAGTAGCCACACACTGATTATTGTCCTTGTGCTACTCTATGCAAAAAAAAAAAAAAAAAAGGAAAGAAGAGAATGGGTTTAGAATTAGAATAGATAGATGATCCTATCAAACAAACAGAGAGTGGCACTGGACAAGCTCCAGCAGAATAATCTCACCTTCCTTATTTTGCACATGACACTGAGATTCATTGAAGGCAAATTCATGCTAACTACCACTAATTACCAAGCCATTCCATCTTATATATTCAACAATATGTGAATTCCAAGATTGCATGATCGTGAACTCCAAGATTTATTTTTATTTAATATTTAATTGGTGAGTGTATGGTCTAAATGCTAACACTAACTGTTGCCATACAGGGATATGATATTATACCTTCAGGTCAAGTCTTTCTATTTTTTTTTACCAAAAGGGAAAATGAATGAGAGATATAATTCCAAGTTCTAACGGTGACCTTCTATGGTTGAACCCATCGGCAATATGTGAATGTCAGCTTGTTAAATGGATTCAACTTGTAACTGTTGTCATGCAGAGTTAGCATATTACCATCATTCTCATTCTAAATAAGAAAGAAGGAACCACAAAAAAAATAAAGAATTGTTCCAACCTCAGCTCAGGGTCTGTCTGAAAATAGAAAATAGTTCTCTCTCTTATCTGGTCTCGCCACAGTGAAAAAAAAACAAGTAAATAATTGGAATAGAACGCCATTGTCAGCCAAAATCGGGTAGGATGTATTATAAAAGAAAGCCTCGCCTCACTCGCAAGTGAGGACCTCACCTCTCTTTCTAGTGGACCAAAGAACAGTACATGTATTATTTTCGTTTCTTAGAAACGTGATTGTGTCAGCTATAGAACAATTGTTATATTCAGATGGTGTCGTTGACATTTGTTATATTCAGGTGCATTTGATCAAGAAAAACAGCCTTATGCTTTCGACAGCCATATGCACAACAAAACTTAACAAGAAATATTTTTTCAGCTTAACAAGTTAGGGGCAATGTCAGATGGCATAACCATCATTTCCAATGTACCCAAATCCACGTTGCTAAACAAAATATTTCTTAGAAATCTTCAATGTTTAAAAGGGGCTAGATAAAATTTTATTAAATGCTTGGAGGACTCTAGTATTTCCCGGATTCCTTTGGGAATTAATTGAGCCTAAAGAGTATTTTTAATAAGCGAAAGATCAATTCAGTCATTCACTTAAAGAAGATAAATTCTTAACAATTAAAGTTAATGTGGGAAACAAAATTTACTGCTTGGAGTATTTTCTCGGAATTTTTAGAGAAAAAACAAAATTTAAAGTTACAAAGAACATTTTTGAGATTATTTAAATTGGAAATCAAATTAAAGTGCTTCCCTAGTCCTTGGGCCGAATCCGGCCCAGTCCCACCTCCCTCCTGATGGCTCGCAGAGCCCTCAGCCACTTTCCTCCTCCTTTTCGAATTTTTACTGTTACTAATTTAATTTTTTTTAATTTACAAAACTAATTTTTGATTTGGTTAATTTGCAGAAATAGCCTCTTGCCGCCGTGAGCCACGGCGGTATTTAAAAACCGTCGTGGCCCAGGGCGGCGAATGGCCTCCCCGTCAGGCACGGCTAACGGCGGCCCCCCGCTGTTAGCGGGGGGGCCACGTGGCATTGCCGCACTCGGAGACGGCGGTGAATGCCTCCAGGGGGCCGAATGCAAAAATGCATTCGCCGCCGTCCCCCAGGGCGGTTTTTAGCCCAATCGCCGCCCTGGGGGACGGCGGTTTTTAGGCCTCCCCTATATAATCCCTTCGCACACTCGCCGACGCATCATTTCCCCCTTTCGCCTCCAGCGTTCGTCCAATAGAGCTGAGGCAAAGGAGGAGCAGTACAGCGGCGAAGCCCTCACGGATTTTTGAGCCGAATCTAGGTATTTTTTTGCTCTCTCCCTGTTATGTAGTCAATTTTTTAGACAAGTGTTAATTAATACTAGACGCGTAATGTAATACCCGACATATTATAAAAATATTAACGGTTTGGCATAACCATCGTTAGTGTTAAATTTATTTGACCGTACTAAAAGAACATAGCGGACATGTAGTAAATTGTAGATATTTAAGAAATAAATATGCTCGCCATGACCATCGTTGGTATACGTCATTTCGACACGTTAGATAAACCTAGCGTATAATTTTATTAGCGCTGCTGGGTTAGTTTGTAAAATGTAGAAACGGTAATGGTTTGACTCATACCTATAGCCTTTTTATGGAACGAATATTGATTAGTACAGATTAATAACTGTAGTGAAAATCTTTTTTGTCAACAGAAATGGCAAATAGAGTTGTATTCGCGATATATCACGGTGAAGGAAATGCCAGAAAAGGACCATATGGGGTAGATTTATCGGAGTTCAACGTAGCACAAAAGGGAATTATAGCTCCAGCTGAGAGAAGTTTTCCTGGAGTTTACAATTGGTTAATGAGGGGATTCGGAGTAGATCCTGAAGTAAATGCAATTACGGTGTACGCACTGGTTAGCTGGGCTGTGGAAGGTTTTTGTTGGGAATTGATGCCAATAGATTCGACGGCCAGCTGGGTACTTTTTGTGGAGAGTGCACTGCAGCGAGGATGGGCACCGAGCATCCTAGTGGTAGTGCATGACAGGGTCAGCATTGATCAGGCTAGTCCAAGTACAGCGGAAGGGCCCGATGAAACAGGGGAGCAAAATGAGGCAGAAGACGAGGGTGCCGGAGAGGAAGGAGGCCAAGAAGACATGGGACCTGGGGGGTTTACAGATGAAGGGGAGAGACACCCAGGTCTAGTACAGGAGATGGAAATTGAAGACTCAGAACCTGAGTATATGGAGGATGATGATTCTTCGGAGGACGATGTATACCCGGCAGAATGGGACAACGAGGACTTCTCCGGACTCGTTGTCTCAGAGGGGCACACCGTGGCCTGGGAGTATCGGCAGAATGAAGTGGTGCAAGGCGCTAGATACGCCGAAAAAGCACAGTTGATAGAGGCTGTGAAGATGTGGGCCGTGTCACTTGGGAGGGAGTTCTGGGTATCAAAGTCCACCAGATCAGTGTACGAAGTGAAATGTGCAAGTTCAAGCGATGGATGTCCATGGAGGATGTACGCATCCAGGAAGAAATATGACGACTGTTGGTCCGTGTCAATCATAACGGAACACAACTGCCATCTTCCGGGTGTTCAGAAGTACCACAGGAACATATCATCTGCATTCATCGCTTCAGAGCTGTATTATGCTGTTGTGGAGAACCTCCGGTTCGAGCCCAAGTCAATTATCAGGCGCATCGAGGAGAAGTACAAGTACACCATTACATATGGGAAGGCATGGAGGACCAAACAGAAGATAATTGAAAGGAGATTTGGCAGTTTTAAAGCTTCGTACAATAATTTGCCTCATCTACTGGAAACCATCTGTGCGAGGAATCCTGGTAGCTACTCCGAAATAAAAAATTTCCCATCGTTACCAAATCCTGGGCAGAATGTCCTTCAGCGGGCCTTCCTCTCTTTGCAGGCGTGCATGTTTGAATTTCTTCATTGCAGGCCCATTCTCTGCATCGACGGCACGTTCCTAACTGGAAAATATAGAGGCCAAATGTTGACGGCAATCGGAGTAGACGGGAACAACCAATTGTTGCCCGTGGCCTTTGGCTTCGTCGAGAGCGAGAACACAGAGAGTTGGTACTGGTTTCTGAAGCTGGTAAAGAAGAAGTGGTGGGATGAGGCCAGATGTATGTCTCATACATGACTGTCATCCAGGGATGCTGCGTGCAAGTTTGAGAGCTGCGAAACGGATGCGCAGACAAGAGATACCCTCCGGTTGTGGGAAGATGTAAAGAGCAGATGGTGCATGCGTCACATGGCGCAAACTTTTATAAGCAGTTCAGAAACAAGGAGCTGATGGCCATGTTCAAATGTTGTCCGCCCGAATCAACAGAACAAGTTCTATGATCTGTGGAGGAGACTTGATGAGCTGACAGCCAAAACATAGAGGCGAGAGTTCTGCAAGACCCGCAGCTAGAGTGTGTTGACGCCCCTGAAGCTCTAGGTGCACTTCCCACCGATGACGGTACATTCAGAAGGAGGCCAGTTCCTCGGTTAGCAGATTTTCGCAGTGGATCGAGCACGAGCCGAAGGAGAAATGGCATTGCTGTACGATGAAGTGGAGGAAGTACGGCATAATGACCACGAACCTTGCAGAGGTCTGACAACTGGTCATGCGTGGTGTGAGGCAACTCCCCCTTGTGCCATCGTGGAGTTCAATCCTGCATGGAACACAGACGTACTTCCACGGTAGTGCAGCAGACAGAATGGCCCATCTATGGCCGATGCAAACCTTTTGGTTCGGCACAAAATGACAGAGTACCTTTGAGGAGAAATGCAAGAAGCAAGAGAGCACCGAGTCCGAGTTGCAGCACACGAGAGCATAGATTTGAGATATTGTGTGCCGACAGTCCAGGCGGCATATTCGCAAGGAAACCTCAGCAAGAGTGTGTCCTAAAGGAAGATGGGACATGCAAGTGCTCCTGTCGGAAACCAAGCTTGTACCACAAGCCCTGTTCTCATGTCATTGCCCCGCTTGCGGGAGTGCGGCATTGATGAACGCCAATATGTGTCTCCTACTTTAAAAAGGAAGCAATCATGCATACATGGAGTACCTGAGATTTTGGTTTCGGCATCGTCGCACTTTCACGTGAAGACACAAGCCCAGTTTATTTCATCCCTGACCCGACGAAGGCAAGGACAAGGCAGGCGCCGTCGGACACGGAGGATCGCATGATATGGATGAATCCGAGGCGCGTTAGGCTCAACGTGCATGTAGGTGTGGAGAGGATGACATACCTACAAGAAGTGCACGAAAGACGCCGAGGCCCAAGTGCAGCGAAGTTCCTATGGAAGGATCAGGCGGCCGACGGAAGACGGCTAACTGGGGAAGGCACCACTGATAGGCAGCGTCATCGCAGGCATCCTCGTGCACCTTCGGTTATGTTGTGTAGTATAGCCGTTGGTTGCTAATGTAATGTCCCTGTAATGTGTACCAATATTGCATGTATGCTATCTGATTTTCGTTTTAGTGTAGGCCTTTTAAAGGTACTTTGCTGTCTGTTAATTTCTGACTGTAATGCACTATGTTTAATTAAGCTTAATCCGTTCCGCTTCTTTTTCTTGCAGGTATGGTACCAGACGCCTGAGCTGCTGGATCACGCCACCGATCAGTCCCATCGTCGTTTCTTCGGCGGTGCAGAACCTCAGCTCGTACCTTACGTTCTCGACCTTCTAGTGACTCCTTCCCGTGGACGACAGTTCATGACTAGGTACGTCACGAACGTTTGTACTGTGAAGCTGTATATGTCAACTACTAACTTGCTTTGTTTTGATTGTCAGGTTGCGGGAGGCAGCCTTCTGCCGCTGTAGGCTGGTACAGCCGCAGCGACCCGACTGACCCGGCGAAGAAGTGGTATCAGACCGGTCGCTGATCACAGCTCTGTGGACCGTGGAGACCGGAGACGCACACCTTCCACCTCCCATGCGCGAGATGGCCCCACGCTACAGGACGTCAGCCTCCTCCTTGGGCTGCCTCTAGCCGGTGATGCGGTGGGCCCAGTTGACGGGCTCTAGCGTGGCGACGAGGACATCCTGCAGCGGTTCGCCCCGATTCACCGTGCTCGGGGCTTCCCCTCGTGGCGAGATCTCCCCGTACACGCATGCGGGCCTCCCTCAGGCTTGGGTACTGAGCTACACGGTAAGAATGCTTCTTGTGTTTTTATTCATCCTTCAGTCCGTACTAGAATTACAGTGTCAACTTCTTATATGTTACTGTAGTCTGATCAGCTAGACCCGGAGGCCGACACGTACTCACTGCAGAGGAGCCTAGAGGCGTACCTGTTGGCTGTTCGGGTGGGTGATGTTCACCAACTCGCACGGCCACGCAGTCGACAAGGCTTGATCCCTTACGCGAGGAGATAGCCGACGCTGAGGACGTGCTGTTCTCCCAGTACAGTTGGATCGCAGTCCTTGCCGCCACGTACAGGGGTTTGTGCGACGGCTGCAGGAAGACCGACCTAGAAGCGGTCTTCACGGGTTGTCCACTCCTCCTACAGCTCTGGGCGGCAGAGCGGTTCGCGATCGGCCGCCCCGTGGTGTGACCACAGTCCGTACGAGTCCACCCTGTACGTGGATGTCCCACCGGAGGACTATCCAACGATGGGGACGGTGTGGTGTCGTCGTGAGGTATGTTCGGTGTTAGAACCGTCTCGGTTTTTTATGTTACTTGGACTAACGAGAACTCTTTTCTTGTTTGTAGCGTCGGTACGCTCACGTGCAGGTGCAGAAGTCGTACCCAGACTTCGTCATGGAGTTCGACAGGATCACGGACGACGACGTTGTTTGGGAGCCGTACAGCGCCAAGGCGGTGAACGCGCGTGCGCCGCGTGGGCTGTCGTCCCTCTGCAACAGGGACCAGGTGTACTGGCTGACGATGACGCTGATGTTGTTCGACATTTCTGTCGAGCCGCACTGCCCACAGCGTGTGATGCGGCAGTTCGGTATGCGACAGACCTTCAGCCATCCACAACACCCGGGCGTACCGCAACACGTTCACAGGTATATGTGGAAATGAATATTCCGTATTGTTATGCATTGTGTCACCGGTTGTGCTCTGCAGGTTAAATCGGCGTGGCCAGGCTGCCGGTAAGTTGTGGAGACCCATCATCATTGAGTACATCAACGACTGGCTCATAGCCACGGAGGACGTCATCACGGAGATGCACCCCTACACAACCGCCAGGTACGAGCAGTACCTTTCCTGGTACCAGCCCCGTACCAGACTACGGGTGACGTTCACTCCCGAGGCTCCACTGGCGCATGTCGCGGGGGTGCGAGACGCATACCCAACACACCGCGACCAGGACTATTTCCGCGCGTGAGTCAATGGTTTTCATACTATTTTCAACGGTACTTATCACGCGCAACTAACCACGCATGTCCTGCTGAACAGGCGGACGATGCTAGGCAGGTCCACACAGAGCTCGGCCTACTGCGGCAGTGCCTCGAGGCTGGCATCCCTCTCACGCAGCAGGAGCAGACGATCACGTTCGGCCGGATGTGCAACACGATGCGCTCGGTCATCCGTGCTCTGACTTGTCGCCGTTCCGATGCAGCCCCACCAATGCAGATACATATGCGAGGTCCCCATGGTGAAGGGACATCGGTAGGAGCGGTGGGTTCTGTAGGGGCCAGTACGTCGTGGGGAGCAGGTCCTTCTGGTACCGCTGGAGGATCGAGGTCGGCAGGCTCCACGATCGGGCGAGGATTGTCAGGTACGTCAGGTTTGAACCTATTCTCCATAACTAACTGCACTTTTTATTCGGCTGACGCGAACTTTTCTTTACCAGACCCACGCGGCAGATCTCACCACCACCTGGTGGACACTGGGCGGGGATCTGCCCCGAGCACCTCTGCTTGGATCTCTACCGAGGACGACCTCCTTCCGGAGAAGGACGTGATCGGGTCGTCACAGCTCGGAGGTGCACCGCACACACAGCCGCACGACGCCGGTGCTTCCCCTGCTGCTCAGGCGGTCCGAGCCACCCGTGGGGTACCAGCGGACTGCCTGACGTACTTGCGCGGGCACGTGTGAGCGCAGCCTAGGAGGATGAGGAGGCGTATGACCTAGGGGCTATTGTTGTATTTATTTATTTATAGCTCTCGCATTACTTGTTTAAATTTGTCATGTCCATATTCACCCCCTCTAGACTCGATCCCATCCTTCAGATCTGACATTTCACAAATATTTACAACGATACTCCGTCCTGTTTGTACCATTTCAAAAGGACAAACCACTTTCGGCGCATACCATGCGCGAGTACGGATCACCTTTACTTGCATAATATAGGCTGCGCGTGCGCCACATTGCGACAAGCGAGCTTTAGTCATGCGTCGTCATGGGCATTCTGAATGCATGGTCGGCCACTTCAACCGCTTTTTGCATATGCATGTCCCTTATATTTTGACCTGTACGTCTCATAGGGAAATAGACGCACAACAACCTATATAAAAGCACCATCATAATAGTAGAGGGCCTTCACCCAGGCCCTCGGGCAAAATTCGCACCGTTTATGAACTAAGGCCACTACCTGCCTCACTAGTTTCCTTTTCTTCTTGTAGCAGCATCGAACAATGTCTCCTACACCTCTTTTCGTGGAGGATTGCAACTAGCGATATTTAGGTTTCGCTTTGGTACTGCCACCTTGGGCTGAACGCTCGATATGCCTTTGTGGTGACCGTTGCCGGCTACGCGTATCTCATCAGGAGGAGACTTACGGCTGGAGATACTTCGAGTGCGTGCACCAGAGTCCCCAGGTACGTGTTTCAGTCAAGTCTTTGTCATATTCGTTTTTACGCCCACGACTCTTATACCAGGATATTTACCTTAACAGACCGAGGGAAGATATTGCGGCTTCATCGAGTGGATTGACAACGGCAACCCGGAATATGACTACCTCCCGTTAGACGAAAGCATGGCGCAATACATGCCAGGAGGCGGAGCACGAACAACGTCTAGAGCTAGAAGGGGCAGACTGGAGAAATCGACCTCTCGGACTACCGCGATGGGAGGACCGTCCAACGTGCGATTGTGGTGATCGTTGCCAGGTCGTCAGGTCGAGAAGGCCAGGAACTCTGCGACGCAGAAGCTTTGTTTGTCCGAACATTCTTGACAACGATATCGATGTAAGTTCAAGCCGCACCTTACTTCTTGCAGATAGTTTACCTTCACCAAACGTAACGAATTTACTAATCAAACTCGTCCCACAGGATCCTCCAAGGAGGTGTCAATTCAGACAATGGATTGACAATTTCACGCCGTCATATCTATCACGGCACTGGAACATTAAACCAGAATCACCAGCCGACTACAGCCTGTCTAGATCGTACCATGAACGAATCGCCCGCTTTTCTAGGAACCGGTGACTAGAACGAGCGGATACATTGTACTGCTAACAATGTAGTATTCCTTGTTGTATTTCGTACTATGGGTGTCGCATTCATCATGCTGCAATGCGAACGGCTCGCATCTAGCTAATATCACTATGCTATTGTACGTGCACTGCGTAAGTATCGACCGAGTGGATGACGAATAATACAATATATCGTCTTCCAATGTCAAATTAAAAATCATTCAGTACGTATATTTTTGGGGTTAAAAATTAGCAACAAAATTTTCAAATTTGGTAATTTGCAAATGGCTCCAGGGGCCGAGCCTGGGCTGGGCAATGGTCCGATCGGAGGGGGCAACGGTTCGATCGGGGTATTCGGACGGTCCGATCCCTAGACGGACGGTCCGATCTGGGGCAACGTCAGTTCGATCAACGTCCAATCCGGGGCAACGGTCCGATCGTGTGCATTCCGATGGCCCGATCCCTGGGCGGATGGTCTGATTTTAGGCAATGGTCAGTTCGATCAACGGTCTGATTCGAGGGGCAACGGTCTGATCAAACGATTCGAACGGTCCGATACCTAAGCGGACGGTCCGCACAGGGATCGGACCGTCCGAATCGCCGACGGTACGCTATGCATTCGTCGCCCTGGGGGACGGCGGCGAATGCATTTTTGCATTCGGCCCCCTGGAGGCATTCGCCGCCGTCCCCGAGGGCGGCAACGCCACGTGCCCCCCCGGCTAACGGCGAGGGGCCGCTGTTAGCCGCGCCTGACGGGGAGGCCATTCGCCGCCCTGGGCCACGACGGTTTTTAAATACCGTCGTGGCCCACGGCGGCAAGAGGCTATTTCTGTAAATTAACCAAATCAAAAATTAGTTTTATAAATTAAAAAAAAATTAAATTAGTAACAGTAAAAAACCCCTCCTTTTCTCTCTCGGCCATCTCTTCTTTCCGGAGCCCGCAAGGCCCAAGTTGGCCCAATCCGAGCACCTGTGCTCTCCTGTCCATCTCTCTCTCTGACAGCTCGGCCCTCTCTCTGACAGCACGGCCCACGCACAGGGTCATCATCTTCCTCCGCTCGAACTCCCTGTTCACTCTGACGTCGCCGTCGTGATCTCATGCCCGATTCGGCCTCTTCTTTGCCTCTCTTTCCAATGCAAGCTCGAGAACGAGATCTCCTTAGTCTCCTCTCCTTTTCCTCTCACTCATTGAGGAAATTCTTAAGAAATCGGTGTCAACCCGTCCTTGTGAAGCTTGGGACTCCAGGAAACCCTAGCCGCCTTTACCGCCGTCTTCAACCCATACCTTACTTCTTTCTCCTTTAAATAGGATGCCTCGAACCTCCTCGATCTTGTCCTAGAGCCGTTCGAAGCCGTCCCAAGCTCCAACTTCACCGCCGCACATCAATCTCGATCCGCCGAGTGCCGCCGCCTTCAGCCGAACCTCGCCGTCGTTCCAAGGATCGCCAGAGCTCGCCGCTACCACCTTCGGGACCGCAGCTGTGAGGGGAAGACCATCCGCCCCCTCCCTGAGACCAGAACTCTCTGGAGCCCCATCGACTCCGTGGATCCGAAGACCTCTGCCGCTTGGAGCTCGCCGCCTGCCACTTCCCGTCGCCATAGGCCATCTCACCCGTTGGTACCTTCGCCATCAGCCGCCGCATCGTTGAACGATGGCGACCATCAGTCCCGTGCTGGCCATTGTCGATCTTGCGTGGCCGCCGTGTCATCTGCCAGGTCAACCGCCACCTCGCCCTCCCGATCGACGTGGCCACCCACGTGTTTGCCTGTGAGGACATCTGGTCGGGATTAATCCCAGCCGTCTGCTCCAGCGAATTCAATCAGAACCATCTGATCTAGTTTGTTTCAACCCGAACCGTTTGATCTAGATCTGATTCAATCCTAGCCATCCATAGATCTCCTCTATGGACTAGGTCTACCGTTTATTGATCCCCCTCTCTCTATGACATGTGGGACACATTTGTTAATGGCCTCAGCCATTCTCTCTCCCTAGCTGACGTCATAATCCCTTTTTTCAATTAAAAATAATTAATAATGATGCAATAATTCCCTTTTAAATAGGCTTTAATTAGATTAAAGCTTCTAAAATTCATAACTAATTCATACGAACTCGGAACGAGGTTGTTCAAGTCTCAAAATTTATCTAAAATCAAGATCTACATGCTTGTTTACTTTTATGTACTGTTTATTTGGTTTTATTAGAGTTTTTTTTCTCGTTTTGCCTATAGGTTTTTCGTCGTTTCAAAGGATCGCGAGTTCGAGGAAAGGCATCTCGGAAGATTATTTGAATGAGCAAGGCAAGTTAAACAACAATCCCCTTGACTATATTAATCCCAATTACGAAAACTACAGAAATATCATTTGATTTGTCGATCTTCAAAAAAAAAAGATAAGAAGCAAAGTTTACCCTTTGAGTTTGAGTGGAAAAACGAAAATGCGAGAAAAATTGCAATCCCTACCATGTAATAGTGCACCGACACACCTTCATCAATGTTGTTTTTTGACCGGAAGACCTTGAACTAACTATTGAGACTTTGGACTATCCGGACACATACTTCGAGAAATGGTTTATGCATGTTTGTTACCGGGTGTAACAAGATACAGTTGGTAAGGATAAAATACCCTTTGTTTTAACTGTATTATATGGATTTTTGAATGTTTCATTGTTGTTATTATATCCTTATATCGTTTGATTATGGCCATTATTACTATTATTTTCCCTATACCTTGTCACCTTAGGTTATAATTTGTCTAGCCATGATCTTTTCTAATGGTTTGCTTAGATCGATTGAATTTTCCTCATATCACCGTCAGCGACAGACATCAATTTTTTTTTTTGCTTGACATGGTTAAGCGAGAAATCTTTGCAAAGTAGCCAGAGCCAGCTGCGAGGCTGACGTACATGACCAGGGCAAGGCTATACATCTTGCTGAAGCCTGAAGGCCTTTGCAAGCCTGTTCAGTTTGCTGCTCAAACTTAGCACATAAAAAAAAATGATAATGACAGTGAGGCTAGACGTCCATTTAGTTTGTGGGCCAAAAATAAGATTATCAAAATTTTGACTAAAAAATACATGACCTCAAATACTTACCAAAATTCTTATACCCATCTTATACTCTAAATTTAGTCCTAAAATTCAAAATAAATAATTAACGGGTTGTAATTGACGTAGGACTTTTCTTTTAATCTAAACTAGTACTAGAATTAAAAAAATAATAAATTTATCTACATCTACGGGCCAAGCAACACATGCCTGCCTACCCTCTCCCTGTGGCCTGCAGATTGGCAGCATATATGCAAAGAAACTGACAGCAAAGATAAAGGGAAATTTATTTTTCTGCCAGAGAACACACAACTATACAGAGGGAGCCTCCTGAGCACACTGCACACATGTATGGCATTTCAATTCTGTAAATGACGGTATAGTTGAATAGCTCAGCAAAATCTGTTGATTCCTTCGTTGGGGAGGAGCTACACTATTCTGACATCGTGTTGTACATGAAGATCCAGGTAAAAAGATACAAGTAAAGGATCCTCAAAAAGGAAGGGGAAAAAAGAATTTGAAAGGAAAATGATGTATGTAGACAAAAGTGTCACCAATTGCCTACTGGTACCAGATAATCCTTGAGTGCATTCACTCTCTTCTTGCTCCTTAGTTTCCGAAATGCGGCGGACTCGATTTGCCGAATCCTCTCCCTGCTCACCCCCATGGTGTTACCGATCTCCTGCAGGGTTCGTATCCTGCCATCTTCGAGCCCAAACCTAAGTGTCACCACTTGCCTCTCGCGGGCGGTCAGAGTGTCCAGTGCCTTGTGTACGTCCCGTTTCATTGACAATCTGTTCAGCATCTCTTCAGCTGTCTCTGCGGTGGGATCAGCTGTGACTTCCTGAAAATGGAAGCAAATTTCATCTGAGCTCTATCGCAGGAAGTGAAGAGTGTTATAGAAGTGGACTGTACCTGGTAAGTCATGTCTGTGCTACCAATTTTGCTATCAAGGGATACAGAATATTTTGGAAGGTTCACTGCTGCCTCCACTCGTTTGATTGGCATACCAGTGTCTGCTGCTATTTCTTCATTAGTGGGTCGTCTTTTAAGCTTACGACGAAGTCGTTTAATGCACTCCTTCACACGATAGCTTGCTTCAACCATGTGAGCCTAGTATAACAAACCAATGCGATGAATATTGGACGAGTCAACTTTGCTAAAATATAAGAAATATTTGTCCCTTAAATATTTCAGGTTGTGCAACTAAGCCCCTAAACAGTACATTGTAATTAACTGTTATATTACAAAGACTTGCTATTATTCTCCCCCAAAAGTAAGTTTCAATAATAGTTTGTCACTAACTCATTATAGCTTATCTGAATTATAATATAAATTTACATTGGAACATATTTGTTGTTCATCATCCAAGCAAACTGACCTAATAAGAGATTTTAAAAAATGAAATAGCTACATAAACAAAATTGTATCGTTGATGGGCTCATACCAAAATGGTCTGATTGGGAAGCAGAATAGTCAAGGGACTCAACTCAGTAAAAATAGACTTTAGAGGCTTGACAGCACAAACTTCTTCCAATTGTTATTTGGCCAAATACCAATATAATTGTCATCCATATGGGTATCGGTTGTGAAAGCTATCTTGTGCTGGTCTTGCTAACTCAAATCATATGTATTAAGACTATCTCAAACATAAAACCAATATAATAAGAATCATTGATAAGCATAAATGATCCAAATGAAGTTAAAACATAACTAATCTGTAGCAAAGTGCAAATGCTTTATCATGATATGAGAAATGGACGAAAACACAAACTGTTAAAATAATTCCACCATGTCTCATATTGCATCAACAAACTGTCAGCAATGATTTACGCAATGAAATCAAAAGTTAAATTAATGCGTATGCACAGACCACTGACTAGTAGGAAATGGGTTTACCCGACCATTGACAATCTTAGAATAAACTTATAATTACAATGTTAAGTAACATAATTTGGGTTCAACCAATGTGTCATGTGGGGCCGGACCTACACCAGACGCCGACGTGCCCGTGATGTGCGGCGTGCTGCTGAGCACGCGGCATGCGCGAAGACGGCCCAAGCCGAGCCAGCCACGGGTGGCTAGAAGGAAAGATAGGATTAGTTACCTATTTCTATTCCCTAATAGGAAAGATAGGATTAGTTACCTATTTATATTTCCTAATTTTAGGAGCATGTGCTCTAGTCGGTTTGGGCCTTAGGCCATATATATATATTCTTGTAACCAGAGAGGGGAGGAACTAAGAAAGATATTTGCCATCTAATCTCTCTCTCTCTCTCAACCAAGCCTACGGCAGAGGGGTAAAACCTCAGCCCTAGAAGACGGCACGAGACTACGAACTCCGTAGTCGAGGGCCTGCTACCCTAGGATTCGACGCCCTTGACACAATGCATGACAGTACCATCAGTTACTAGCCAACCAAGTTATGTGGCGTACACTGTGGTGGTCAGAAAAATAGAACATCAAATGAATCAGTCAGGGAAAAGGGATGAGAGACCTACTGGCAAGCGAAATATTTGTGATTGCTCCGAGACAGATTTACGCATTGCTTGTTTGATCCACCAGTGAGAATATGTCGAGAACCTAAAACCCTTTGATGCATCAAATTTTTCGGCACCCCTTACAAGGCCCTGCATTCCTTCCTGTAATGAAGACCTAAAAATAAAATGCCGATGCTAAATACAGCACTTCAGATGCTTTACTTATTAGCCAGAAAAGGTACAAAGTACATGCATATACCTGAATAAGATCATAAAGTTCCATCCCTGGACCTTCAAACTCTCTGGCAATAGAGATTACAAGTCGCACATTGGATGTCACCATTCTGTTCTTGCAATAAATACCATGATCTAAACGCTTCCGCAAAGTTCTCTCATCAACTCCAGCTGCTGCAGCCCACTGAGAGAAGGTCGGCTGGCCACCATTGTACTCTGCAAGCTCAGCTTGGATTGCTTCTAGCTTCAAGAGGTCCTAATCCAATTCAACACAAACATGCATAATTAAATACAAAACATACTCAACAGCAAGGGAACAATAATAAACAGCAGGAGCAAGTGATTCTAGTGTAACAGTGAATGGGCCCAGAAAATTATGTTCAAGAAGTCACACAAAGATTCCACCAATGTCTGTAATGAACCTATAAACTGTAGACCAGACACTATTGGAAGATTCAAAACTTATGCAACGCAGGATGCATAAAATACTGCTGCAAAGGCCATGCCGTTGTAAGCTATATTGAGATCAAGGTTATGCCTCTTCTCATATAGTAACAACTATCCAAGAAGACACGACCAATTCCCATTTGTTTTCTCAAGTTTCAACTCAGTCACCCCATGTTAACATAGTTGATGTAAACTGTCGAGTGTCACCTAACTGTCCAAATATTTCTGGTCATCTGGAGCAGCAAACTAATTAAACTAAACTATTCACAAGCACACCTAAGAGTTGAAGTTGAGAGGCCTAGGAAAACCTAAATTTTGTAACAGGGTAAGGGTTTCACCATCTTTGGCTCAAAACTGAAAGGCAAATCGGGAGATTGTTTCATTTGTCCTAATTCTGCTATGTGTTTGGTTTATTTCATATCCACCTTGATCACAGACAAATGAAATGAAGAAATTAAGATGCCCATTACTTGTAATGTAGGAATCTCACCTGAATACCTTCTGAGAACTCTACCTCTTCTTTTGCTGTAAGAAGTCTGCGCCCAGTCATCTTCCACAAGGAACCTAAAGGATTTGTGCCAGTACCCTTGGACCGCTTCTTCTTCGAGGATGTTGCAGGCTTTTGAGAAGTACGGACTATGGTAGCAGCCTTTATTGCCGCCCTTGTTCTCCGGGCTCTTCTCTCAGTTTGGCGAGCAGATTTCACAGCTATACTAGGGATGTCCTGTGCGTCACCATCTAGTTCAGCTTCATCACTCAAGATGCCATAAGAATCTATCTCCTCTGAAAAAATACCATCACTATATTTATCAAGTCTGTTTGGTTTCATTTCTGTCCGAAGGATTTCTTTTGCCAAGTAGTTGACCACTGCCTTTTTTGGTCTGGTGTTAGGTTCGTTTTTGTTATTTTGTACCATGCAAACAACTTCCTGTGCAGCCTCAGCAGCCGCTCTAGCAAGGGCAACTGCCTCTGCTGCAGCAGCAGTTACAACAGCCTCTTCATTTAGAAATGCTTCTGATGCCAGGGCCGATTGAATTTTTTTCTGTGAACAGGTGGAAAAATTACAAGAAAGAATCATGAATATCACAAAATGGCACTTTGATCAAGGAACTGCTAATTTAGAAATCCTCAAATTAGGACCTGGTGGCATTAGTTAGCAATCAACTAATTCTACTGGTGGTATGGAAAATATGAAATTGTCAAAAAGAAAATGCCAATTTTCCAAGACCTCAAATTAGAACCTGCATTGTTTGGGACCTAAGTAATGCTACTGGCTATATGTCAATCATCCTAGTTAGACCCTCGCACCTATATAAGGAAATTATACACACTCGAAGTGAAAAAATTGAATCAAATTTCCTTGTGCCAATTTTCACCTTGCTAACTGCTCAACGCATATTTCAGTTCAGAATTATCTTGATGTAATAAAAGTACGGATTTCCAGTAACAAGTCACCGATAGAACTCATGCTTGTGTTCAATCAAACCAAATTTGTATCAACTTAATGTAAAGTATGAAATGGTAAGCCTGTTCGATCTAATTTCACCCTTGAATGTTCCAGACCAATAATCCAATCCTCCATCGCCTACTGACCTATTCTTCCCTCGCTCACCAAAAAGCAACCGAACAAAAATGGCAGGTCGATTCCAAGACCACCATCACCAACAACAGGCAGTCCCCAATCCCGATATCCCTACCAACCAACCGAGCAGCCGGGCGGGAAGCGGAGGAGGCATGTCACCTGGAGAGCCGGCGCGGAGTCCAGGGCAGCGTACGCGAGCCGCATCCCCCCGCCGGCCGCTTCCACGACGACGGGCGCTGCGGCGGTAGCAGAGGTGGTGGTAACCGCGCAGTGGACGCGGAAGGGGGCGCCGCGGGAGGAGGAGCACCGGGAGGACGAGGAGGGGGCCAAGGTGGAAGAAGGCGACGACGACGAAGGGTGGTGGTGGTGCGCGTGGGGGCAGGGCGCCCACTTGAAGTGCGGCGCGAGGCACGCCATTGCGGCGGCGGCGGGGCGAGGTGCTGCGCGGGTCACCTCGGGTCGGCGGCCACCTCCATCGCCGGAGGAGAGAGAGGTGGAGGGGAGACGAGGCGACGGTGCAGATGGCGTTTGGGTTTGGCTCGGGTTGGTCAGGATAAGGGGGAAGTTCAGGTCGGCTAAGATGGGGTTCGTGGGCCGTTTGGCCGTCTCGGCTTGGCTCGGCTATCAAATGTGGCCCATCCGCCTGCCTGGAACTTCGATGTTGGCCATCTTTCCTTTCTTATCCCTTTTTTGTTTGAAAACAAATTTCTTCTACATCGGTTTGCAAGTATTTTCTTGGGTGAATAGGGTACTACGGTCCTCGAACTCTCCCAGGGTCAATTTAGATTCATATTGTTTAAATGAGTCCTTGCTACATGGCTTAATATAGTCACTGGACCCACAAAAACGTCACATGGACATGCCATGTCATTCTCGTATGCAAGGTCAATATTTAAATATCTATTCTACCCTTACATATGTACCATATAAAAAGGAAAGAAAATACAAAGGATAAACATAAATGAGAAAAGAGAAAAGCATACTACTCCCTCCGTTTTTTAATAGATGACGCCGTTGACTTTTTATATAACAGTTGACCTTTCGTCTTATTCAAAAATTTCTATAAATATTAATTATATTGTTTTGACTTGTTTTATCATTTAAAGGAGTTTTAAGCATATATTAGATTTTTTTTATATTTGGACTAAATTTTTTAATAAGACAAATGGTGAAACATTATTAAAAAAGTCAATGGCATCCTTTGTTAATAAATGGAGTGATATTATGCATCCAAGATTTTTTTCAAAACAAGGTTGATTATATTAATTACTCCATATATTTTTTATATGATTTGAACTGACCAATGCCATATAAAAATGGAAAAGTATAAAAGACGATTACAACCATATTATTATACATACTACTTAAAAAGAGCCTTATGGTGACAGTGATTCTCTCTCCAAAGGCTTAGATTTATTTCACGCTCCTCCACCTTAGATCTAAGGGTTAAAATCGTTCCCACGATCCTCCCGCAGCCCACATTCACCTCTGCATCTATCCCTGGCGCATCTCCTCAAGCGTGCCACCACACGCCATCCCTGCGCATCCCCTTCGGCACCTCCACCTCGTCACCGGCCTCCCGGCCTCTGGCTGCCTCTACCTCCCGTCCTTGGCCTCTACCTCCCCACCACTGCCACCGCTGCACGCCGCATGCCTCCCCCCGGTTCAAATTTGTTCCACGATCCACCTTTACTGATTCTTGCGCATGGATCCTCCACGATCGATCGTGCTTGCCACCCCTCAATGGCATGATCCACACAACACCGCCCTTCCCCTTCGCCCATCGCTTCTCTCTGCCCTCCCTCATCGCCGCCAACCGCGCCGCTCAGTGATCCCTCCATCGCGCTCGAAGCCCATGTGCGTGTACATCCACTTTCTCCGCTAACCCTCGTCCCCGTCGCCTTTTGCTCCCCCTCCCCCTCTACCAACGCCGACGCAGCCTGCCCACACCCTCCTCCGGCTATCTGCCTTGTCATCGGGGTTGGCAGTCGAGCAGGGTCACCGTTGGTGGCGCCGAGAGGAGGGGTTGTGGTGGAGCTACCAGAAGTGAAGGTGGGAAAGAAGAGGGGGAGGGCGAGAATGTACAGGCTGGACGTTGATCCAGCCATTGAACGCAACACCAATCTCAGCACCCGTTCCAATGGTAGCCTTTGAAGTAGGGGCCGTACACACCGGCGATGGCGGTGAGCACCAGCATGAAACGTGGGATGGGTCACCCCCTGACTTCGCCGCCATAGGCAAGCTCCACCCCCTGCAGCAGTATGGCTTCCATTTGTGGAGGCCATGAGCCCCAAGTACCTCAAGGAAGTCAATTACGACCACTCGAACAGAGGGTGGGCCAGCCCCTACAATTGGAGATAGAGTATGACTTGACTTCATGTTACCTTGCAAGACAAGGAAAGGGATATAATCCTATCTGGACTCTCTATGTACTGATAAGAAATATCCTAGGTCGTATCCGACTGGGTTTCCTACCCTGTAACTCTTATCCCTTCGCATGTATAAGGAGGAGTAGGGAACCCCTTGGGACAGATCAATCCATACCACGAAAGCAATACACCACAACTGGAAGTAGGGTGTTACCTTACCCTAAGAGCCTGAACCAGTATAAATCATCTTGTCTTTCGAAGTCCATCGAGTTTAAATCTGACGAATAACCCTATATAATTATTGTTGGTACAAAACATCGACACCACTTCGACTCCATTTGCTGGTATCCATAATTTTTTTTATTTTTCTATTGGTTAACCCATGCCACTCTAGAGAAAAGTTGGATTTTATTGGTGCATTCAGGCCTAAGCAGAGAAGAGGCTGCTCTGTATTACTGTCTTACCGATTAACATGTGATTGGGATTATGCAATGTATGCAAACATGATATTATTGAAAGTGCATCTAACCTCTAAGTGGGTTTTCGTGCATTAATGATAAAGTGGTTAAGGGACTAATGAGTTTATCGAGAATTGTGCAGAAAATTAGTCCCAGGTTGCTTAGTGTGGTGCATGGAGACCCCCACAAAAACATGACGCAAAACGGCGAAGCGACTCGGAGTTTATTTTGAATTCTTTTGAATTTTCTTTTGTGTCGAGAAAAACCATACTATCAAGAGGGGTTGCAAGCAGTATTCCAAGACCACTCAAGTGCTTAAGATCCAAATAGCTGAGAGTCCATCACTTTGGCACAACACATACACTTGGGATAGGCTAGTTTCAGTGTTCGGGTCAGAGGTTCCGACCCCCAGGGTTAGAGGCTCCGACCAGCCAACTCGGCCAGAGACTAAGTGTTGGCCGGAGGTTCCTACCCTTAGGGTTAGAACCTCCTGGCCAAAATATGTGAGTAACGGCTAAGTGACGTAAGCAACTGCCTATAAAGCCCAATCTTGGATTCTAGCCGTTAAGGGACCACTCCACTTCATTCCAATTATTCCCTAGCCTCTCCTAAGGTCCTTTGAGCTCTCCCAACTAGTTCTAGTGCATCCTTGGTGATTCTTGTGAAGATCTAGTGGGAAATTGAGTGAATTTTGTTGAGAGAAGGCTAGGAGGATCTTGTGCACTTGAGGAGGGCGCGGATTGACTGCTTGGAGCTTATTTCTCTTGGAGGGAAACTCCTAGACAGTTAGGCGTCGCCCGTGAGCTTCCTATTATTGTGGATTGTCTCGGTGTCGATGTTTTACACCGGCAATATAACTATAGGGCTACTCGGCAAGGGGAAACTCGGTGGATTGCAAAGCAACACAAGGAAATTTTATACTAGTTCAGGCCTTCGATGTGAGGTAATACCCTACGTCTAGTTGTGGTGGTATTCCTTTGAGGATGTGTGTTGATCTATGATCTTCTGCCCTCATGGGGCGCCCTGCCTCCCTTATATACTGGGGAACAAGGGTACAAGATAGGAATCCTAGCCGGATACGGCTAAGGGATTTCATTCTTAAAGATACATCTTACCCGGCTAAGACTGTATATTCCTTTTTGTACAAGGCAAAATCTACCGGGTGCTATTATATCTCTAATTACAAGTCTTGGCCCATCCTCTATCCGAGTGGCCCATATGCTTGTGATGAGTACCCGGGGCCCATGGCCTCCACAGTAGCCCCTGAGACCTTCATAGTTGAGTCACAGCTGATGCCGAGTGCTCGTCCTCCACGGTGAAGATTACTCGAGTGCATTGCTCCCGAGTACTCCTTGTCCGAGTGCTTCTTCTTCCCGAGTCCTGCTTCATGTTAGCTGACAATGAGGCTATGAAGGGCTTCATGTTGGTGTATGAATAGTGTGCGTCGAATAGGCGCACCTATTAGGTGTAGGCCCCGACTTTGTGCTTAATTGTGAAGACAATTAAACATAAAGTCAAAGATCTTTAACCTTGCAGTCTTTCCCGAGTAGATTACTATTGGTATATGAGACTCTTCGGTATCATGTCAACCGGAATATGATTTATAGTCTTGTCGAGTAGCACGCCACTCGTATATGGGACTCTTCAGCTTCATGTCAGCTGAAAAAAGGGGTTTTTAGTCTTTCTCGGGTGGCGTCACACTCGAGAGTTAGACTCTTCAGCGTCATGTCAACTAAAAACATATTTATAGTCTCTCCCGAGTAGTGAACTACTCGAAAGTTAGACTCTTCAGCATCATATCAGCTGGAATAATATTGCTCATGGCAACCGGTGGTCAAGCATGTAGGCCGAGTACCACTTTACGAAAATAAATCCATGGCGTGGTCAGGTGTACTCGAGAAAGATACCTGCATCCCCAATTTTAATGAAGACTAGCTTGTGATCCTTATAAGGATATATCCTCGTGACCTGGTGGATAAGACAGATACCCAAACACATAAGTTTAGCAATTAGGCTTTTATGAAGCATATCTGTTTACCTCATCGATTCCTGTTGGTAACACCAGCGCCGCGATTTTAACTCGGCCTGCGAGCGGCCCATAACGAGTGTGCTACTGTAGGAACTTATATCTTCGGTGGCCTAGGTTCAACTGTGTAGGCCCAAGCCCATTTAGTCGGCACAGGCTCTATAAAGGCTAAGGGAGAGAGAAAAGATTCCTCTAGCTTCCCCACGCGACAATCGTTTCGTCTTCCCAGCTCCACGCCGAAATTTCACTTCCTGCTCCGCTAGGGTTCGCCATTACTTGCTCCCCCCCACCAAAGCTCGAGCGATTCCGCCTCCATTCAGCCATCCCAAGCCCCCGACTATATTTCCCCCAAATTTCTTGTCCCCCCAGCCATGCCGAAGGTGCCAGATTCCGTTGGGGCGTCGGATGATGGGTGGCCGACCTCGGATTGCAGCCGGTCGAAGCTGGAGAAGCTAGAGAAGTCGTTGCGGCTGCAGAGCTGTGATATTATCCGCTGGTGGCCGGCCGAGGGTGAGTCGGTCCCAAATCCCCAATCTAGCAAAACTGTTGTTTTTGCCTCTTTCTTTGACCGGGGTTTGTTTCTTCCGTCCTCCGCATTCCTCCGCCGTCTTCTTAGTTTCTACGGATTGGAGTTGGTGAATCTGTATCCCAACTCAATCCTACAAATTTCTATCTTTGTGACTCTTTGCGAGTGCTATCTAGGTGTAGAGCCCCATTTTAATTTCTTCAGGCACTTGTTCCACATTAAGCCCCAACCCTCTAAGAATAGGGTCCAGGTGATTGGAGGGGCTGGTCTTTAGTTGAGGAGTGAGATGAAGAAAATATATATCGATCTTCTTTTGAAATCCTCTCTGAAAGGTTGGCATAAGGAGTGGTTCTACTGTTCTTATCTGGAACCCTCGCTGCCTCCATTCACCGGAAAGCCCTCGGTGATCTTGCCTAGTTGGTCGTTGGATCCAACCTTTGAAGAGATGGGCCAAGTACATCAGTTGTTGGCGCGGTTGGACAAATTCAAGGTCGGGCCGGCCTGACTGGTCCCCTGGATGCTAAGCGCTTCCTGACTGGCGCATCCAACCATTGAAGCTGAGGAGCGCGTTCTGCTAGGATTACTAGGGGAAGAATGACCCTGGCCGAGAGAGCAAAGAAGTGGCCGACGAGCAAAAAGTGACTGAAACATTGTTTGGCTATTTCTCCAATGGGGTGATCGAGACCGAGGACAAAGAGCGCTGCATTGCGGCTTATAACCAAAAACGGCCTCGTCCCGAGGTAACCTCTGCTTTTCTTCTGTGATGAATGCTTGTAGACATGTATCCATGATTGCCTTGCATAGTCTGATGTGTACTGTTGAATCATTTGCAGTGGTGTGAGGAGTTTGATGATGACTCCCGTCCTTTGTTGGCCACAAGGTCGAAGAAAGGCTGTTGACGCCGAAACCACCGGGTGTGTGCCAAAAACGCTTGTTGACGATCTGTTCGGCGCCTAGAGACACCGAGGCTGGGAGATCTGCTTAGGCTCCAGTGCAGGCCTAAAGATCTTGAGGTTCGCGGGCGTGTCAGTTTAAACTCCGATAATCTAACAGGAGGACATATTAGCTCAGGGATCCATCAGGCCATGACAAGAATCCTGCTAGCTGATTGCCGAAGGACAATCTTGAGCAATAGGCCGTAAGCCGATGATAAACCGTATCCGGGGTCACTCGCTCCGGGTCCTCGCCTGTGCTCAGTGCTCGGTACCAGCAGCAGATTGCACATCGGCTATCGGCCGATACGGACTGATATAGGCTCTTGTAGCGATGGCCGATAGCACCTGTGTATTCAGGCTAGGAACCGATAACACTAATAACAAATAGATAAGCTCAATATACACATGTGCATTGGCTAAGAAGCCGATGATAAAATAGATAGCAGAATGTAAAGCCAGCGACCGCGAGGTAACACATGTGCATCGGCTAGAAAACCGATGATAATATGATGACAAAGTAGTAAAGATAATACAGTCGGCTTTATAAAAAGATAACCTATCGGCTAAGCACTCGATAGAACGTCGCATATACAACCGATCGGCTCGACAGGATAAATCTATTATTTCAATCTAGTAGGTTCAGACCTAACTGTTTAATGTGTATAGATTGATAATAATAAAGGAACTCAACGAGCCGATAGACCTAATGCAACTGTGATGTAATAATAGATAACTTATCGGCTATACATTCTGATAAGACGCTTGCGCAAAAACCCATCAACCTAGCAGGAACGATTCATCACTGGCAGTTTAGTAGGTCGGACCGAACCGATGCAGCACAAACCTGACTGATGATAAGCCCCCAGTAAGCTGATAAGATCTACGCACGTGTGATGTGGTATACCTGATCGGCCTAAGAGATCGAACCGAACCGATGCAGCCGTAGACAGGGCAGATACACCTGGGTAAGGGGTGACGAGTCTTACCCTCTCGCAGGAGTTCGAACCTAACCGATGCAGCCCTGCTCGAGAAGCAAGAACCCGTCGAAAGGGTGGCGATGCGCCGAAGTTTATTGATCGTTCAGATGATCTACAATGTATCCGGGTGCACATATTTATAGCCCGGGTGGATAGAGTCCTGATCGGCTACGGAACAGGACTTTCCTAACTAGAAAAGGAAAACTAACAGACCCGATCGGACAAGAGATCAGGTTTCCTAAAAGATAAAACTATCTAATAGATAAGATAAATAACTGCCATAACGTGGTCTTCACGATTCCTTCTCAAATCTGGCTTCTTCTGGATTAATTTCCTCCGGTTGATATAGCTTCTTTCTTTACCGAATCTGATATGAGCCGTGCCAAATTTTGGCGTTAACAGAGGCCAAGGAGTCCTTCTGCTGCCAAGCCCGACTCCAAGAGAGCGGGGAAGAAGCCTATTGTAGATCAGGGCAAGGAGAAAGTTATGAAGTTGAGTGCCACAGCCGGGAGTCTAAGGATAAAGGACCCCGCCGGCACAGCACCTAGGCCATCGAGTCCCAGACCGGGACCGGTGCGGTTGAGCTCAGCAACATCGAGCCCAACCCAAGTACGGTCGAGTACAAGGTCAATCCCAGCGCCGTCGAGCACCCAAGCGCCCCAGCCGACCACACCGCGAACGGGGCCGACCAGGATAGAGGTGTCGCCGCCGACTGCCGCGCCCTCAGGCCCAACAGCCAGCGACCCTCCAGTGCCGCCCTCTAGATCTCCCGGACAAAAGCTCAAGTTCTCCAAGAGGTAGGCCATCTTGGGTCTTCTGAAAATCATGTTTAGCATTGTTGCGCCTTGATACTTGACTTGTTATGTAGGAAGCGGGTCGACATAAATCTTAAGGAAGTCGCGTCGACTGCCCCTGCTGTCGACCCTGTCCCAGCCGGTGCGGAGCCAGTGAGTACGCCTGCTGAGCCGGTGGCAGGCCCAGTCGCAGAAGCTGAGACCGTCTCGACTACAGGGTCGCCGATGCCGGCCGACCAAGGGGTGGTTATTGAAGCCGCCGTCCTAGGCCCTGAGCCGGTGCCCTGAGCCGAAGTCATCGCTACAGCTCCTGAGCCAGCGCTTGGTGTCGAAGGCGCCGCTGCAGCATCTGAGCTAGCGCTTGATGTCGAAGGCGTCGCTGCAGCACCTGAGCCAGCCCCCGAGGCCACAGGGGCCGCTGAACTAGGGGCCAGGAGTCCGTCGCCTTCCTGGTCATGGTCGTTGTCGTGGTCGTCGTCTCTTCCTTTAGATAGACCCGACCTTCCTAGGATCGAGGCCCCTCCGCGTAGGTTCCTAAGGACGTTCTGGTGGATGGCGCCTGACGGAACTGCACAGACCTACAAGGTCGATGAGGTGGCAGCGGGAAGGGAACGTGAAGCCCTGCTTTGTGCCGCACTTGCTGCGTCCGACGGGATTCGGGTATAGTTTCCATTGTTCTGGAATTTTGGTAGTATTTCTTGACGCTAGATTCTGCTTTGACTTGTTAGTCCCTGGGCAGAAAGTTGTTGATCGCTTGGAGAAAATGCATGAGGTGCTGAACCGAATCGCCCCCCAACTCCAAGAATTGGACCAACTCTGGGCCTTAAAAACTGAAGTGGAAGGGCGCAGCCAGGAGAGGGAATCTTGGTTGAGGGAGAGCGTCACCAAGCTTAGGAGCAAAAATTGGGATCAAGCCAAGACGATAAGAGGTGAGCCTTTAGAACCCTTCTTCCTGACCAAATCCTTGATATATCCCTCCAGCTGTGTTATTTCCCGACTGCCCAATTGTGTCTTGACTGCATCGTCGAGTTCTTGACTAATCTGTCGTGCAACCCTCTTAGCCGAGTTGAAGACCCGAACAGAGGGAGGAGAGCAGCTGAAGGAGGCCGAGAGAGCTAGGGCCGAACTCGAAAAGGATAAGGCCACCCTGATAGAGGCCAAAACCGAGCTTGAGCAAGAGAAGGCCGGGTTGAAAGAGGCCAATACCAAGCTTGAGAAAGAAAAGGTTGAATTGGAGAAGGCCATAGCCAAGTGGGAGGCCGACTACAAAAGTGAGTCTCCGCCCTGACAATAACCTTAGCCAATCCATTAATTACTCCATATGCGGCTTTGCCTAACAAGTTTACTTATCAGTGAATCCGGGTAGCTGCAAGAGCCAATTCCCAGATCCAGTTCCAGGCTTTTGTAGAGGAGATCAGGGCAGTCAAGGAGTCACGGGAAACCTTTGCTAAGTCCATGAAAGGGCTCCTTGACCTAATAGATCCTCGTCCTGTGGGAACTAGCTCCAGCATAATCTTCCAACTGGAGGAGCGCCTTAAAGACGCACCAAGTGCCCTAAAGAGGTACTTGGATGAGCATGTTATTGCCGGCATGGCCCAGACCCTAGCAATGACCAAGTCCATCTACCCAAGGGCAGATGTCAAAGCCATCGGGGAGGGGTTTGCCGAAGAGATGACTCCTGAGGAGGCGCTGGAGCTAATAGCTAAGGCGAGGCTGACTGCAGAAATTATCACCCGGGACCTGGGCATGTAAAGACAATATATCATGCAGTCGGTGTGTATATACATTTTGGTAAGAATATGTGTAAATGCATGTGCAATGCCGCCAAGCTTTAGACTATTACTCAGTTGTCATTAGCTTTACTCGACAATATAGCCTACGCCGAGTTAATCTATAGGAACTTAATAAAAATGTTCACCACAGAAAACTATACTCGGGCAAACATGGGGAAGTCGTAGTAAAACTTCATAACTTGAGTGAAATAGGCTCGTATATTATTGACACAGCACATACAATACATGCAGCCCTCAACTCACTACTCGATTGAAACAAACGGCGTAGTGAGTCAGAGAAGAACTGTATACATATGAAAGTATAAAACTCAGGTATAGAAGGGACATAGCTATTCTATATTCCATGAGTTGCTGATGAGGGCACCGTCTTCGGTCTTCAGTTGGTAGGCGCTTGGCTGAGTAACCTCCGCTATAATGAACGGCCTTTCCCAGATTGGGAATAGTTTGTACCTGTCTTTGGTGGTTTGTACTTTTCTCAATACGAGATCTCCAACCAGAAAGGCGCGGCCACGGACATTGCAGTTGTGATAGTGACGCAGGCCTTGGAGATACCTTGCCGACTGGATTGTTGCGATGTCCCTTGCTTCTTCCAACCGATCTAGTTTGACCAATCGGGTGTTATTTGAAGTGTCTTCTGAGTAAGCCTGAACTCGCGGAGAGTCGAACTTTAACTCGGTTGGTAGCATAGCCTCAACACCGTAGACCAAAAAGAAAGGGGATTGCCCTATTGCCTGACTAACTGTGGTTCTGAGGGACCAGAGGACAGATGGGAGTTTGTGCACCCACTGGCCCGCGTATGGCTGTAGTCGGTCGAATATCCTTGTCTTGATGCCTTGTAAGACCATGCCGTTGGCTCGTTCAACCCGCCCATTGCTCCGCGGGTGTGCCACAAATGCATAGCAGATCTTGATGCCGAAGTCGTCACAGAAATCCTGAAACATGCCTCCCGTGAACTGAGTACCGTTGTCGGTGATGATGCGGTTGGGGACCCTGAATCGGTATAGTATACTCATGATGAAGTCCTTTGCTCGTGCTGCCATTATGGTTGAGACGGGTTTGGCCTCAATCTACTTGGTGAATTTATCTACTGCGACGAACAGGTGTGTGAACCCTCCTGGCGCTTTCTTGAAAGGCCCGACCATGTCAAGCCCCCATACTGCAAAGGGCCAAGAGATTGGGATTGCTTGGAGTTCCTGGGCTAGGAGATCGGTTTGTCTTGCAAAGAACTGGCAACCCTCGCATGTGCGAAACGTTTGTCTTTTTGGCGTCTGTTACTGCTGTTGGCCAGAAAAAGCCCTGCCGGTAAGCCTTTTCGACTAACGTCCTAGATGCAGCGTGGTTGCCACATATGCCCGAGTGGATCGACTGCAGAATCTGCTTGCCCTCCTCGGTGGTGACGCAGTGCATGAGGACACCAGATGCACTTTTTCGGTACAGGTCTTCTCCGACGACTAAGAAACTCTTGCTTCGACATTTAATTCGTTCGGCTTCGCTGCGATCTTCTGGTAGTTCATTGTCTAGGAGGAGTTTGAGAATAGGAGTCCGCCAATCATGACATATGTGCAGTGTCTCGTCTGTAGCCGGGGTAGGTTCGCTTCCCGACTGCTTTGGTACCGGTTTCTTCTTGATTGAAGGCTCCATGAGTTGGTCGACAAAGATCCCTGTTGGGACTGCCTCTCGCTTGGATCCTAGATTTGCCAATTCATCTGCAGCATCATTATATTGTCGCAGCACGTGTGTTATCTCCAGCCCGTCGAACTTGTTTTCCAGCTTGCGGACCTCCTGAAGGTATGCCGCCATGGTATCGTCGAGGCATGTCCAGTCCTTCATGACTTGGTTCACCACGAGTTGAGAATTCCCGCGCACAACCAGTCGACGTATGCCGAGTGATATAGCAATTCGGAGCCCGTGGATAAGTGCCTCGTACTCGGCGACGTTATGGGAAGCCGGGAAGTGGATTTGTAGGTCGTATTTTAGTTTTTCGCCGGTGGGCGACGTCAAAACGACGCCAGCCCTGGCGCCGCCGATCCGTAGAGAACCGTCGAAGTACATTGTCTAGTACTCTAGCTTCGCTGTTGATGTAGGCATATGAAATTTTGTCCACTCGGCCACGAAGTCGGCTAGAGCTTGTGATTTGATTGCTGTCCGTGGCGGAAAGGTGATGTCGAACGCCATCAACTCGAGCGCCCATTTAGCGATTCGGCCGGTGGCCTCGCGGTTATGTAGGACGTCCCCAAGTGAAAATGATGTGACCACCGTGACTTGATGTGCTTGGAAATAGTGCACCAGCTTCTGGACAGTGATGAGTAGGCCGTAGAGCAACTTTTGGACCTATGGGTATCTCGTCTTCAAGTCGGCAAGGACTTCACTGACAAAGTAAACTGGCCTTTGGACTTTCTGGATGTGACCCTGTTCGGGTCGCTCAACTACCAGCACCGTGCTGACTACCTGAGTAGTTGCCACCAGATATAGCATTAGCGGTTCTTGGGGCATGGGTGACGCCAACACGGGGAGTGATGTGAGAAATTGCTTGAAGTCTTCGAAGGCTTGCTGGGCTTCAGGAGTCCATTGGAAGTTGTCTGCTCTCTTCAATGGCTTGAAAAAAGGCATGCCTCGTTTGCCCAGTCGGGAAATAAATCGGCTGAGTGCCGCCATGCAGCCTGTCAGCCTTTTTGGATGTCCTTCTGGGTAGTCGGGGGTGCCATGTTCATGATTGCGTTGACTTTCTCCGGGTTGGCCTCGATGCCGCGATGCGAGATGATGAAGCCGAGTAGCTTGCCGGATGGCACACCGAAGGCGCACTTTTCTGGGTTCAATTTCATCTTGAATCTTCGAAGATTTTGGAAGGTTTCTTCCAGGTCAGCGATGAGGTCTTCTTTGGACTTGGTCTTGATCACCACGTCGTCGATGTAGGCCTCCATGTTGCACCCGATCTGAGTGTGTAGACACCGCTGAATCGCCCATTGATACGTTGCTCCAGCGTTTTTCAAACCGAACGGCATAGTGATGTAGCAGTATGCTCCAAACGGCGTGATAAAAGATGTCTTTAGGCAGTCCTCGTCCTTCAGGCTGATTTGGTGGTATCCCGAGTAGCAGTCGAGAAAACTGAGAAGGTCGCACCCTGCAGTTGAATCCACCACCTGGTCTATTGTTGGTAAACCAAATGGGTCCTTGGGGCACGCCTTGTTGAGATCGGGGTAGTCGACGCACATACGTCATTTACCTTTTTTCTTCCGGACCAGAATTGGGTTTGCCAGCCAGTCCGAGTGATAGACCTCTTTGATGAACCCGGCTGCGAGAAGCTTGGTTATCTCCTCCTGAATAGCATCCTTTCGGTCTTGAGCGAAGCGCCGCAGCTATTGCTTGACTGGCTTGGCGTCTGGCTTCACGTTGAGGGCGTGCTCAATCACCTCCCTTGGTACGCCCGGCATGTCGGACGGTTTCCACGCAAAGATGCCTTTGTTGGCTTGGAGGAAGGTGACGAGCACGTCTTCCTATTTGGGGTCGAATCCGGTCCTGACTAGAGCAGTCTTGGAGGGGTCGGAAGGGTCCAGGGGGATCTTCTTTGTGTCAGAGTCCGCTGAAATTCCCGACTTCACTGCTTTCTTGGCCGGAACTTGGTCTTCCTCAACTTCGGTTGTGGCGGCTTGCCGAATGCTGTTGCGCCCGGCTGCCGCTTCTTGGGTCTGAGCCAATTCGCAACTCTTCTTGTCGCAGTTGAAGGCTTGCTTGACGTCGCTATGGAGGAAGAGGACTCCTGCTAGCCCTGGCATTTTGAGCACCATGTATGTATAGGTGTGGTATGCCATAAACTTGGCGAGCGCCGGTCGTCCGAGTATCGCGTAATACGCGGTCTCGAATTCGGCGACCTCGAAGCAGATGTTCTCCGTGCGAAAGTTATCCCACGTGTCGAAGGTGACTGGCAAGGTGATATGCCTGAGTGGCGTTGAAGATAGGCTGGGAATTATACCGTGGAAGGGTGCCGTACTTGGCCATAGATCTGAACGAGGAATCTTCATCTCATCCAGAGTCTTGGCGAAGAGGATGTTGAGCGCGCTGCCTCCGTCTATGAGAACCTTCTTCAGCTTGATGTTCTTGATGACCGGGTCCAGAATGAGTGGATAACGTCTTGGGTGTGAAACCCGATCTGGGTGATCTGCGCGAGTAAACATGATGGACGTCTCTGACCAGCGCAAGGTATTGGGGGGTGTCTGCTGTAGAGATTGCGTTGACATTGCGCGCTGTTAGCTTCTGCTTGCGCTTGGACTCGTATGCAGACGGCCCTCTGAAGATATGGTTTAACTTGGCTTGGGGATCTTGGAAATCGTCGGCTGGGTCCCGATCTGGCTTGTCTTTGCTCTTGTCGGCGCCAGACGTTGAAGCCTGCTCGGAAGCAAACTTCTTGAGCATGAAGCAGTCTTTGGCCGCGTGCTTGCCCTTGGGGTGGAAGGGGCATGGCCCGTTCATGACCTTCTGGTAGTCGTTATTCCGTTGGGGCCGCGACCGAGTACGCTCCATGTTGGCCACCTCGTTGTCCGACTTCCGCTTGCGGTTGTCGGACTTGTTTTGGGATGGCTCGTTGGCACTTTCGCCTTTTGTTCTTTCTGTCGAGACTCCTTCTTCTCGTCAAGGGCCATCTGCGACCGCTTCAGCCGAGTCAGCGTACTTGTTCGCCATGTCGAAAAGAGCCCGGACGGAGGATGGTGGCTTCCGAGTAAACTTCGCGATGAACGGGGCGTCCTTTACTCCCTTGCAGAAGGCGACGATGACGGCCTCGTCCTTGATCATTGGTATCTGTTGCGCTTCTCGGAGAAACCTCTTAATAAAGTCGCGTTAGAGACTCGTTCTTCTTCTGGTGCAGTTGTATAGTCATGCTCAGAAGACGGCCTCTCGTAGGTCCCTTGAAAGTTAGCGATGAACCGCTCCCTGAGTTCTCCCCAGGTCCCGATCGATCGCCTCGGGAGCCTTTTAGCCATGTCCTCTCCTAGTCGGCTAGCACAACTGGAAGGTAGTTAGCCATGGCTTTGTGGTCACCACTGGCAGCTCGGATTGCCAGGGTTGCTATACTATGAGCCGGACTCGGGTTGGTTTTGCCGTCGTATTTCTCGATCCCTCCTGTAGGCTTGAAGCCCGACGCCGGCCTAGTCGACGTCCCTAGAGCTCATGGGTGAAAGCCGGAACACCTTCGTCTTCGTGAGGGCTCCGGCTCCTGTTGCGGCGGTTATACCGCTCGTGGTTGAGGCCGAAGCGTTCGTAGTCGTCCTCCTGTCCGCGACACTCGTCTTCTTCGTGTTTCATGGCGACGAGCATTAAATGGCTGCTGTCGGAGGTCACGTTGTAGCCGAACTTGGAGATCCTGGTTAGGCTGCGGTCCGTACTGGTGACGCCGCCGGTTGTTGTTGTTGGTGTCGCCAAGTGACGTTTGGCGCGACTCCTCATGTTGCCAACTTGAGCCAGCCGCCCGGTGCCGAGCTGATGTAGATGAGCCTGCTGCCGGAGAACCCGACCGGTTGGTTGGTATGATTGTGTCGCCCGACTGCTGTTGCTGCTGGCAGGCCGCGGCTGTAATCATCGCCTTGATCTTGGCCCGACTAGTCAGGGTGGCTGGTGATCCAGGCCCGAGTTGGAGCGTGTCCAGCAGGGTTGCAGCAGCCACGACGTTCTGGTGTGGCGTGACGAAGACGTCATGGTCACCGACTTTGGTCTGGAGAATCTGTTGCTGGGCGGCTCGTCCAGCCTTGCGTAGCCCGTCGTTGCGAGCCTCGTCATCAGCTTCCTCCTGCGTAGTCGGCGCGCCTCCTGCTGCTGCTCCTCTTGTAGTCGGCGCACCTCGGGTGGTGGTGTTGAAGGCATGAAAATCTCGCGGGGCAGGAAAAAACTCGCCAGGCTAGAGTCCGAACCAGTGTTCAAACCGTTGTCCGACTTAGAGTTGGATTCCGAGTAATTTACCGAAGTAAGAATGACTCCAACCTCCCTAGATCCAATCTGAAACGACTATGAGCCGTGTCCAAACTAAACCGTGGGGGATCGGGTCTGCCACATGAAGTGTAGATCTACGGCATTGCCAAGCTCATGTGGAGATTCGCCTCTCCCCCCTTCCTAGCGGACCCGGCTGGCTCAAGGCCTAGCGCGAGTTGGACCCGAAAGAGAGAGTTGTCCCGAGGCTCGCGAAGTGAAAAGATTGCCGCAGTAGGATCAATTAAGGTGACTTTGATTGTAGCATCTTGCGGGCTGACTGGCGCAGAGTCGGTTGGTTCCCTTCGATCGTTGGATGGATCTGCTTCGGCCAAGGTGAGGTGCCGATCTGGCAGCGATGAAGCAAGGTTGGCCGAAGGTATCGGTCTCCAGGGGAGACTTGTTGCCAGTCGACTCTGGTTGCTGGATACATCGAGCTTGTAGATGTAAACTCGTCGGAGCCCCTACCTGGCGCGCCAACTGTCATGTTTTTATACGGCAATATAGACTATAGGGCTACTCGGCAGGGGAACTGGTGGAATTGCAAAGGAACACAGGAAATTTTATAACTGGTTTTAGGCCTCGATTTGAGGTTACCCTACGTCCAGTTGTGGTGGTATCCTTTAAGTGTGTGTTGATCTAGGATCTTCTGCCCTCATGGGCCCCCTAACCTCCTCCTTATATCTGGGGGACAAGGGGGTACAAGATAGGAAATCCAGCCGGATAAGGCCAAGGGGATTCCTTCTTAGAGATATATCTTACCCGCTAAGACTGTATATGCCTCATGTACAAGGCAAAATCTAACCGGATGCCATTATATCACTAATTACAAGTCTTGGCCCATCTCATCCGAAGTGGCCCAATGCTTGTGGATGAGGTACCAGGCCATGGCCTCACAATACCC